>MNCI01012372.1:110679-180237 GCA_015680685.1 Gnetum montanum
GGTACAAGAAGTACAAACTTTGATTTTATAATTGACAACCATAAAATAAAAATGTTTAATTCTACTAGATATTTGAGGCTTCTATATGCTAATACTTACAAGTGGAATGTATGTGTGAAAAACCAATATGTTGTTGGTATGAAAGGTTTCTATGCTTTCAAGAAAAAATGCAAAGCCTTAAACATTTGGGCATCCAGGTTTAAGAGGAAAAATTTTCAATTCACTATTTATGCTACTATGTTGTAAGGCTATCTAGTTTGGGTGCAAGTCTTTATGAGAAATGTTAGAATAATATTGAAATAGTATAAAATATATTTTTGTTAGATGAGTTAAAGGTGAAGCCTCGAACTCCTTACCACATGCTTCTCCTAGATGCTCATTTATTACCATTAGAGGTTGAGGATTTTAGCCAATTTTTAACTTATTCCAACAAACTCAAAATCCTTAATGCCATTAGTTTTTTTTTTTTAAGTAGCTCTAGACCATTCCATAGAGAAAGGATGATTTCATCAAGGTTTAGATTAGCTTCGCAAATAGAACATCACTTTTGACGAGGTACAAAGCAATTCTAATTCCATTACAAAAAAGTTAAAGCAAAAGTTCTTTATGGACTTTAGCCAAATCTAGATAGCAAAACCAAATTTTACCTCACTCATGTTAAAGGTAATTTCTTAAAAAGTGAAGTAATTCACCTTTCAGCTAAAATCCTTTCAAGACTATCATATGATAAGAAAAATTAGATTGTGTTCCAGTCAACTATAAATAGAAACTAGAAATATATTAACAATCATGTTTGTAGATTTTGCATCTTTGATGACTTTGAAAATGACAAGCATACTCTTCCTAATTGCGTGAGCACTCATTTCATAAAGACTAAATATAATGTTATACTTTGTAGTTTACATAAATTGTTGCCAAGGTAACCTCTTTTTGTCAATTGAATGTGTGCTAAATTATTATGAATATAAACTTTGTGCAATAGGTCTTTGGACATAATAAAATTCCTTGTTTCACTTTTATAAGAGTATCCTGCATAGTTCCGTTGTTGCATCTTAATAGATGACACTATTCCAAACCTAGAACCTTTTTTGAAGAAATGAGTGCATTGATGAAGGACTTTGGTAATGTAATAAAAAAAATTAATTTTTCTTCATAACAAAAAAATTGATTTTTCTTCGTAAAAGAAAGTCTACCTTTACCTTTGAGTGTATCTTTCGAATCGTAGTATCATTTATTATTTAAGAAAAAGTTTATCTAGGCGAACGCACGTATGATGCCAAAGGAGAGATGAGGTTAGGAAGAGTTCACCCATGGAAACGGATAGGGACTTCCAAGATCCATCGTACTCCCTAATACCAGGTCCAACAACCCCATTAACTTGGGATGGACAAATTAAATCAGACATAAAAATGAAGTTGGGTTGCCCTTGCCATTACCGTCTCCATGTGGATCATTAAATGCAAAGTACGTGAGGAAGAGGACAACACAATCCATAGCCTTTTCTCCATTGACGTTGCAGCTGAATGGGCAGCGATTTTTCCGTATCTCATTTATGGAAAAGCTCAAACAACCAGCTTTTACCGGTAGCAGTTCTGAGTTACGACGGAGGTATTATGAGTGTGATATTTTTTTTAAGACTTAGAAATCGGTTGACATTTGAAAGATAAATTGGAAAAACGTCAAGGAACATGATTAATCCAGTAAGAGAAGGTATAAGAGGATTTAGAAGCAACTTAGATCATAGAGCGTACTCAGCGCAGGATACTAAAAGAATGGAGGAATAACAAATTCAATTCCAAATATCTTAATTTAAGGAAACAAATAAAGACTCGGCACAAATTTTGAGCGTTATAAAGCAACAACGCACGAGAGGAGACAAAGCGCTGGAGGCAGCGGAAGAAAGTTAAGTAATCCATTTTGAGTCCGCACTCGGCAGGCGTTGTTCATGTAGACGAGCCATGAACAAGGCCCTCAGCTTTGTGCCGGCCGCCTCCTTGGCTTCCCAGCCGTCCATTCCGACTCTGGTTCTCTATCGTTCCTTCGCCATCGACGCTGCCACCGTCGTTGAAATCCGCGGCTCCCTTGGCGGCTTCCATCTTTGATCTGCATGCATCCCGGAACAGATGCACATTACACAGGTTCAATATCTCAATGGAGAACTTATGCACCAAGTAATAGATAAAATAGATAATTTTGACTTTTAATGATCTGTCAGGAAGATATTTTAGGGGTTTTTTTCTTGGCTTTTTCGGATTTCGTTCCTTGTAAAACGTATCAAGAAGGATTTGAATAATGCTTGAGAATCAAAGCTGCTACTGTTGCTTGTTTTATGTTTTAACAATTTGGATTGGTAAACGTTGTTGAGTTATAGATAATGCTCATCTTACTTGTGTGCCTTAAGAAAGGTGTTGAGTTCTAAATAAGTCTAAAAAGTCATATTAAAAAAATAATGAAATTGAGCTAGGCTTTCACTCCTTCACCATTACTTTTGAAACCCAAAAGAGTTCAAACTTTGCCTGATTTTCCTTTTTAATGCATAAAGCATTAAAGAACATCTTGAGAAGGAAATTTTTCAAAATCTTCATTCTTAGGCTATTTTTCATGAACCTCTCCTTCTTGAAAACCTCTGCGTTCTTCATCTAAAGGGGTTAGTTGTTGAATCTCAGCCTTTATGTCTGAGATTTCTCCTCTTAATTTGGTGTGAATTGCATAACATTTTCTATTTATGTATTTCTTTGCATAACATTTTCTATTTATGTATTTCTTTAACTTCTTAAGTAGAAAATGTAGAATGAGAATTTCTTCTCATAATTCACTATACCTTTTGTCATCCTTACCTCTTGGTTTATCAAGAACTTGTAGTGAATGTTCATTTGTGAGTGCCATGAATATGAGCTGAGAATCTTTTGTGGAGTCATCTATTTCTTCTTCACTTTACTCACCATCATCCCAGCTAGTGCAGAAGTTGGTCTTTTTCATTTCTATATCAATCCTCTCTTTTCATTATAACCTGCCATTGCTAGGACATTTGGAGGCCACATGGCCTCTTCCTCCACAAACCCAACATTCTATTTTAAAAAGCATCAAAATTAGAATTTGACAAATTCTTACCTTTGTCCTTACCTTTAGAGTTAGATTGATTGGATCCTTATTGATTGAAGCTCTTTCCTTTTCTTGTAAGTAGTTGGTGAACTCTTCTTGAAAGAAGAGCTATCTCCTTTTTGCTGTTCACGTCTTGCTTTGTAGGTTCCTTTTCCTTAGAGGCTAATTTTAGGGCAATAGGCTTTTCTTTGATTTCCCCTTCACTTATGAGGTTCGTTTCATAGACAATAAGAACACTTTGAAGCTCTTCAAATTTTAGAACTACAAAATCTCTAATCTCCTCCATGGTTATAACCTTAGGTCTAAATTCCAATTGGAGTGTTCGGATCAATTTTATTATCACATCACTTTTAGGGAGGTCCTTTCTTGTACCCCTAATTACTACAATGAGATCATTAGCCCTAGAAAAATCGTCTTTTATCTTTTCACCTTCTCTCATTTTGAGTTTGTCATACTCACTTTGTAAGACCAAAAGTTTGGATTGTTTGACTATGGATGTGCCTTCATAAGTAGCTTCTAAGGTCTCCCAAATTTCCTTAGTAGTTCTACAACCATCCTATTAAATTCAAATTTATTTAATGCACAATATAAATAATTTTTTCTTTGGAATTGTACATAAACTTGTCTGTTTTTTTTCTTGATGTCCACTTGCTTTGTGGTTTGAGGGCCTTTGTTGCACTATTGACTAGTAGTGTGTATCCTTCAAGAATGGACTCCCAAACCTCAAACTCCATTGACTCAAGGAAGCCTTGCATCCTTGCCTTCGAGTAGGCAAAATCAAACTCATCAAACATAGCTGGCTTTTTGTACAACGTTTCTTCCATAGTTTGCTCTTGAGTGTTGATATTGAGCATAAGAGTACTAGGCTCTTATGCCACTTGATGATAAGAACTTAGAAGGGGGTGAGGGGGTGAATAAGTTTCCAAAATTGCAAGCAACACCTATTATAAAAACATAAGAATTGCGTGGTTCCCCAACTTGGGTAGTCCACACTTGGAGGGTAGATTCCTTGTACATGTCTAGACTTTGTTTTTTCCAAAATGTATTTTAGAAGACATCACAACCTTTGCAATGTTTAAGCTCTACTAAGGAGAGTTTCTTCATTGCAACAACTCTCAACCTTGTAAGATCCCAAAAAGCTCAAGAGTGATTTAAAGGATCCCACAACATGTACAAAATAGAGCTATGCTCTAGAGTATTTTAATGTAGCAAAACAACTCAATCCCACAGGATCCCGACAAGCTCTAAAAGGATGCCTTCTTGCAAAAAGCACATCAACCCCTTAAGGTAGCAAGAAAAGAAAAAGAACCACAAGGAGAGAGTGTAATTCAATTTACAAATTCCTTGTACAATGAAGCATAGTTCCACAAAAAATCTAACAAATGATGTACCAATTCAAGTGCAGATAGATAATGATAGCTCTAATTTTGATAATGCTTGGATGATACTCAAGAATTTGAAGTCTTCTTATATCATTAGAGTTTTTTAAAATACTATAGATTTCATGCAACAACTATTCAACAGCTAATGTAGATGTGTCCTTCGAGATTGGGATGTTTCTTTGAATTTAGCCTTAGTTTTGGGGAGATGGCTCGTTCGTGAATGGGATGTCTCTAAGGAGACGTCTTTGCAGAGACATCTTCTTTTAAGAGGATACATCTCTTGTTTTTGGGAGACATCTTCCTGTGATTGATTTCCTCTCAGCCAAGACATCTTCGATTCCTTCGAGACATCTTCTGAACTTTTGAGCTTTGATTCTTGAGGCTTTATCTTGTTAATTTATCTTTCTCTTAATTCATGCCACATTTTCATTTAGCTTGTAGTCTTCATACTTGTCCATGCTTTCATTTTGCCTATGAAGTCTTTACTTTGATAGCCATGCTTCCTTGAGTCCTTGTCCATGATATGGAGTTCTTGTTCTTGTCCTGTAAATACAACATCCACAACAAACATCCGTTGTTCTCCATTTTTTTAAGGTTTTGACATACCAAAAGGTCAACATAATTAACTAAATTTTGTCACCATTATCTTAAGTTTATGATTCTTGGCTAACTTGAAAAGTTCAATAAAAAAATATGTTTATCTAAGAGTTACATTAGAACTCAAAAATAAGTTTCAAGTAGTGGCCCAAAATTTATAGTATTCTAAAGAGAGTAATTCTATATTACTACAAGTATTAATTGAGATTGCTATCAATCACTATAACACAAAGACATAGTTATATAAGGTAGTTAATAAAATTTGACGACAAGAAGTAAACAAATGATGCATTTCAGAGATATAAGAATTTGATGAGAACCAAGAGAAGAGATTTTTTCAAATAACAATAAGAAAAGTTTGTTTACATAATTAAAAAAGAACTAAGGTAAATTTGAAAAATGCTAAGAGTTAAAGTTATTTTCCTTCTTTGAAGTATCTCATTTTATAAAAAGTTATTTTCTTAGGAACATGAAGATTATTCCATCTTAAACCCATATTATAAATTGTAATTATCTAAGGATAAAATAATTTATAGCCTTGACAAATTAGCTAAAGAAAAATTTTCAGATGTTGATGATTTGTATGCTATGCTATTTAATTGGGCTGATCAAATATTCATAGAGAAATTTTCATGATGTTGAATGAAAGCATTATTTTGGATATTAATTTTCCTCCATAAAAAAGGAGACATGGATAATTTAAATAATTATAGAATTATTACAATTAGTAACATTTTTGCAAAGCTTTTGGGCACCTTGAGAGAAGGTTTAGTAATTGGGCTAAGCCAAATAATTTAAGAGTTGTAGTATAAACAAGCTTTTGAATAAAGCATTCAACAATTGATCACTTGGTTACTCTCTTGTACACCATGGATTTTATGAAAAGGCCCAATAAAAGTGTTTTGCTTATTTCATGAATTTCTTAAAAGCTTTTGATTCTATGGTTAAGAAAAAACTTTGCTAGCATTTAATTGATATTAGCACTCCTCATGATCTAATTGAAGTTACTCAACAACTTTAGTAAAATGTTATAATTAAACTCTAGGATGATGATTTATAATACATTGCACACATTTTTAGTAATGTAGAGTCAAGGAGGGTTGCCCCCTATCTCTAGCCTTATTTAAAATCGTCATCAAATTTCTTAAAAATTGGCTTAATATAGCTCCTTAAATAAATACAATTAAAGTTGGTAATTATTTTGTTAAATTTTTGTTATATGCTAATAGTGCTACTTTGTTTTCAACTTAAAAAATAGTTGTTTCAAAGATTAATGCATTTCTATGATTCCTTGAACATGAAAGTAAATGTTTGTAAAACCAAAATTATGATTTAGGGCACAAGAAGTATAAACATTGATTTTATAATTGACAACCATAAATTTTTTTTTTTTTGAAAAAGGTTAGGCTATATTAATTTTCAAAAAAGAGAAGTTATACATGGGTATAGCGTGGGCCAGGGCTGCTGGCCCCACCGGACAGGGAGATCCCTGCCAAGGACACGCGGCAGCCAAAAAGGCAACCCACCCCCAAGAAAAGAGATCAATTTGCCGTCCAAGAAAACCCCACCCAGGGCGCCCAGCGAACCTGCAGGCGGCCGGGAGACGTGGTCGGTCTTTATTTGTTGCCCATCCTGGGCTGTTCCGACCCATTCGCCTTGTGACATCTATATTCGTCAATGATCTGGGCGATGCCGGTCCTGCGTGTATTGGGGACGCTTGTCACCCAAGCCTGCAAAGGGAGGATCGGGGTATGATCCCCAAGAGATTCAGAGACGCCAGCATTACGTTCTGGCCTCTCCTCCTCGTGAAGCTGTTCAGGGCTTGCCCACTCTGGGGCTCCGTCGTGGGGGGTGTTCCCGCCGTGCATGGTGGCCCCCCCGTAACCATGCCTCATTTGCGCCCGCTGCTGGATGGAGGGTTCAGAGGTGGTTGGAGGAGCCATTGCTAAGGAAATTTCATTCCAAAGCTTCCGCGTCTTTCTGGTAAGGGTGCTCACGGGGGGGAGTATTGTACCTTTGAAAATGCAGTCATTCCTGGCCTGCCACAGGACCCAGAGGGCCGCCAGCATTGTCGAGTTGCCAGAGAATTCTGGGGAGCGGAGCCCCGCCGTTCTCCACAGCTGCTTGGTAACGTGGCACTCAAGAACAAAGTGCTGCTGAGTCTGGGCCTGCTGATTGCACATAGGGCACAGATTAGTGATTGCCATGCCCCGGGCCTGCAGCGCAGCACGGACAGGGAGGGCCTGGTGGAGAATCAGCCACCCAAAGGCTTTGATTTTTTCTGGAAGAATGTCCTTCCACAACCGCTTCCAGCACGGGTTGGCCGGGATCAGCTTCTGCAGGAGCTGTCGGGGGTGCAGGTGGATCTCCTCAGCGCTGTCCATTGCCCTAGCCTGAGCGTAGAGCTGCTGCCAAATGTGGGAGTCCGAGTTAGCCGCCGTCCAGGGACTGTATTTTTTCCTCAGGATTTGCACCCAGAGGGAGGGGTCCTCGTTGTCAGTGGCCAGGCGCTGGAGGAGCCTATGATGGCCTAGGGCCACCTCCAGGGAGAAGGGGAGGCGACCAACCCCCCCTCCCCCTGCGTACCGGGGCTACGCGATTTTTGGCCATGCCAGCAGATGCATCTTCTTTCCTCCCTTGCCACCAGACCAAACGAAATTGTGGATAGTCTGGTCAATCTTGGCAGTGACGCCGAGGGGCGGGGAGGCCACCGAGGCAACAAACCGCGTCATGGCCCCCAATACCGAGGCCGCCAACACCATCTTCCCCTTACGAGTCAGGAAATTATTTGTCCAGTGGGCTGCGCGCTTCTGAATCCTTGCAATGAGCGCCTGCCAGGTTTGCTGCCTGTGCCAGTTATGCATAGGAATGCCCAGGTACTTTTCATCAGCCACCCCTGGGAGAATACCCAGGATTTGGACAATTTTTCTGCGCACCAATGGGTGAGTGTGGGTGAAAAAAAGCGCAGATTTCCCTGGGTTGGGCACCAGGCCAACCTCCCGGTGCAGCCTGTCCAGCGCTTTCAGAATCACCCTGGCCTGCGGAACTGCGGCCCAGGTGTAGATCATGGTGTCATCCGCAAAGTGGGCAGAGAGGCAGTGAATGCCGTGCACATTCCACCCCAGAACCCCTTCCTCCATACAGTAAGTTTGCAGGAGGTCCATCAACATCAAGAAGAGGAGCGGGGACAGTGGGTCTCCTTGGCGCAGCCCGCGGCCGGTCCCATGAAAGCCCCACAACTGCCCATCGATATTAATCGAGAACCGGCCACCACGTTGGATCTGCAGGCAGAGGTCAACGAAAGTCGGATCAAACCCTTTAGCGAGCAAAACAGACCTCAAGGCGGCCCAACTAATGGAATCGTAGGCCTTGGTAATGTCCAGCTTGATGTACAGGGCCGGAAGTTTGGCTGTCCGAAGGGAGTGCTGGATCTCCTGGAGCAGCAGGACCTGGTCCTGCAGGTGGCGTCCCTTCATGAACGCTGCCTGGTGCTTTCCCACAAGCCGCGTCATAAGCGGCTACAGTCTGGCCACAAGCAGGCGGGAGAAAAGCCTCAACAAAGAGTTACAGACCCCAATGGGGCGAAAATGACCGGGGGATGTGGGATTCTCCGCCTTCGGCAGTAACACCATGCGCGAGCAATTAATTTCATTCCGCACCTGTCTCCGTGCCAACATGTGGTTAAACGCGTCCAGCAGGTTTTTCCCGAGGACATCCTCGAAATTTGCAAAAAATTCAATGGGCCAGCCGTCTGGTCCAGGCGCCTTGTTGGCAGGCATTCCCTGCAGCGCCGCGTGTAGTTCCTGGCGTGTGAAAGGCCTCAGGAGCCTGAAATTATCAGCCTGGTTCAGAACTCTGCCCACGGGAATTGAAACGGGGTCTGTTGGTTGCCATTCCCACACTTGCCGCCAGTAGTGCAGGAGGCTGCCAGCACCCGTTGGCGACTCACCTTGCAGGAGGCGTTGAATCGGTCCGTTTCGGGAGCCGCGGTGAGCCTTCGCGGCAGAAAAGAAAAATTTTGTGTGCCGATCTCCCACTTTCAACCACTGCACACGTGCCCTCTGACGCCAGTACTCCTCCTCCTCATGGTGGAGGAGCTGCAGCTCGGCCTGCAGGGCAAGCTCCTCCCCGGTAAGATCGACCCTGCTTCCATAAAATAAAAAAGGTTAATTCCACTAGATATTTAAGGCTTCTATATGCTAATACTTACAAGTAGAATGTATGTATGAAAAACCACTATGTTGTTGGTATGAAAGGCTTCTATGCTTTCAAGAACAAATGCAAAGCCTTTAACGCATAGGCATGGAGGTTTAAGAAGAAAATATTTGAATCTACTATTTATGCTACTATGTTCTATGGCTATCCACTTTGAGTGCAAGTCTTTATGAGATGTTAGAATAACATTAAAAGAGTATAAAATATATTTTGGTTAGATGAGTTAAAGGTGAAGCCTTGAACTCCTTACCACATGCTTCTCCTAGACACTCATTTATTACCATTAGAGGTTGAGGCACTTAGCCAACTTTTTACTTATTCTTACAAACTAAAAAACCTTAATGCCATTAGTTTTTTTTAAGGTAGCTCTAGACGACTCCCTAGAGAAAGGATGGTTTCATCAAGGTTTAGATTAGCTTTGCAAATAGAACATCACTTTTGATGAGGTACAAGGCAGTTCTAATTCCATTACAAAAAAGTTAAAGTAGGAGTTCTTTATGGGCGTTGGCCAAACCCAAATAGCATAAACAAATTTTACCTCACTTATGTTAAAGGCAGTTTGTTAAAAAGTGAAGTAATTCACCTTTCAGCTAAAATCCTTTCAAGGCTATCATATGATAAGAGAAATTAGATTAAGTTTCAATAAGCTACAAATAGGAACTAGAAATATATAAACATTTGTGCTTGTAAACGTTGCATCTTTGATGACTTTGAAAATGATAAGCATATTCTTCCTAATTGCTTGAACACTCATTTCATAAAGACTAAATATAATATTTGTACTTCATAGTTTATATAAATTGTTGCCAATGTAACCTCTTTTCATTGATATTTTATTGAATGTGTGTTAAATTATCATGAATATAAACGTTGTGCAATAGGTCTATAGACATAATAAAATTCTTTTCAGTTTTATAAGAGTATCCTGCACAGGTCAGCGGGCTGCTCCATTTTAACAGAAGGAGGTAATCCAAACCCAGGACCTTTTATTAAGAAATTAGTGTGTTGACGAAGGACTTTGGTTATGACCAAAAAATTTGATCGTATTTCATAATGGAAAGTCTACCTTTACCTTTGAGTGATTGGTAGTAACATTTATTATTTAAGAAAAAAATTATCCGAGGGTATGCATTATGGGATGTGCCAAAGAGGTTAAGAAGAGTTCACCCATAGGAACTGATAGGGATTTGCCATATCCATCGTAGTAGTCTATGATGTTCAACAATCTAGGTCAACGTGGGATGGATAAAATTAAATCAGATAAAAATCAGGTTGGGTTGCCGTGTGGATCATTAAATGCAAAGTAGGTGTGGAAGAGGTCAACACAATCCATAGCCTTTGCTCCGGTGACGTTGCAGCTCCATCTTGACAGAAGAAGGTATTCCAAACTGAGAACCTTTTTTTAAGAAATTAGTGCGCTGACGAAGGACTTTGGTTATGAAAAAAAGAAATTGATCCTGTTTCATAAGGGAAAGTCGACCTTTACCTTTGAGTGTATTTTTCGAAACCGGTAGTATCTAACATTTATTAATTAAGAAAAAGTTTATCCTGGGTATGTCTTATGGGATGTGCCAAAGCAGAGATGAGGTTAAGAAGTGTTCATCCATGGGGATAGGGATTTGCGATATCCATAGCAGTCTACTATACAATTTAGGACAACGTGGGATGGACAAAATTAAATCAGACAAAAATCAGGTTGACCTGAGTTGCCGTGTTGATCATTAGATGCAAGAAGATAGAAAGTATAATTTATAAATAGCTCGGTTCTGCCTCTAGAGTTGAGATCACTAGTGGGGTTCCGTATTATTTAATAGAAAAATAAAGGAAGAGGTCAACACAATCCATAGCCTTTTCTCCGTTGACGTTGCAGCTGAATGGGCGGCGATTTTTCCATATCTCATTTATGGAAAAGCTCAACGGACCAATTTTTACCGGTTGCAATTGTGAGTTTTGACCGAGGTATCACTAGTCTGATACTTTTCAGACTCAGAAATTGGTTAACATTCGAAAGATAAAACTGCTATAAGTTTAAGGAACATGCTTATTCCAGTAAATGAAGGTTAAGAGGATTTAGAAGCCAACTTAGATCATAATAGAGCGTGCTCAGCGCGGAGAAGAATGGAGGAATAACAAATTCAATTCCAAATGTCTTAATTTAAGAAAACAAATAAAGACTCAGCACAGATTGCGAGCGCTGTAA
The DNA here is from genome assembly GCA_015680685.1 of Gnetum montanum. Classification (NCBI taxonomy): domain Eukaryota; kingdom Viridiplantae; phylum Streptophyta; class Gnetopsida; order Gnetales; family Gnetaceae; genus Gnetum; species Gnetum montanum. Next base: position 122,176 of record MNCI01012372.1, read on the forward strand.
AGCAACAACGCACGAGAGGAGACAAAGCGAGCGCTGGAGGCAGCGGAAGAAAGGCAGGCGCAGATGATGAAACAAACGCAGTTGCCGACGGTGGTGTTGTTGCCGCTGCTGGCGGCCATTCCACGATCATGCGTGGTGGCTGACCCAGGACTGGTGCAGGACTACTGCGTGGCCGACACGGCAGCCGAAACGTGGCAAAACGGGCTGCCGTGCATAAACCCTGCGACGGTGACGGCGGCACACTTTCAGACGTCGGTGCTGGCGGAGCCTCTGAACAAGAGCGCCAACACGATGGGCCTCAGCTTTGTGCCGGCCGCTTCCTTCGCTTCTCCAGCGCTCCTTCGCCATGGACGCAGCCACTGTCGCGGAAATCTGCCGCTCCCTTGGCGGCTTCCATGTTTGAGACTTTGCATCCCGCAACAGATGCACGTTACACAGGTTCAATCAACGGTTGCACGTTACACACAGGTTCAAGCCAATCTAATTTTTTTCAAGTGAATTTGACTTTTTTTAACGCATCTGATCTTTCTCTTTTTGCTTTTTCTCTCATGGATCTAATTTTTCAAGAATCTCCCTTTGGAGGATTCTATAATATTACTCTTAAGTTTTTTAGTCAATGTTTAAATTTTATGCTTCTTTTGTGAATGTAAATTTTTTTTTGTTAATTCTCCTAATAAAAATTTACAAGTTAATAAGAAAAACATTATGAAACTTTATTCTAGTGATATTGATGCAACTAAGATACATGATATTGATGCAACTAAGATACATGATATTGTTCTTCTTAATGATATATATGAGTTATTGATTGATGATCTTTCATCACAATATCTTTATTTAAATTTTGGATTACTTACCTCATAATTGAAGTTTGTTTCATCGTTAACTAACGTGACGAAGAAACATGACATCCAAGTTCTTTATGCTAAGCATTATTTTCATTTTTTTCTACTTATATGTTAGGTAATGCTTCGATGGTATAGCATGCCCTAGATATAGGGTCTTTCTTACATAAACATGCAATGTTGATCATTCATAAGTGGGCTCCTAATTTTGATGTCCAATTTGAAGAATATGCTAAAGTTTTATGCTTTGTTGAGTTATATAATCTTCCATTGATTTTTCAAAAAGCTGAGGAGGAAATTGTTAGTCTTCTTGATCTTATTAAGTATATAAAGTCTATTTCTACAACTTTTTCTTTTTGTATATGTTTTTTTATTGAAATTAACCTTCTAAATCATAAAAAACAATTAGTATTACAAGTAAGACGACAAACTTATATTTAGCCAATTATATATTATAATCTTTCTAATTCTTGCAACTTTTGCCATTTTGAAGGATATTTTTATCATGCTTGTATTTCTCTACTCAAGAACATATATTTTGAAGAAAAGAAAACAATGTGTTGAAGTTAAAGATAGAGAAAAAAATATAGAGTTGAAGATATAAAAAATCAAGTTAATGACAATGATTAGAATGATCAAATGGCAATAAAGAAGCTAGAAAAGATAGAAGCTCCTATGTATATCTATACTAGTATTACAAAAAGTATTAAGAAGATTGGACAAATAGCTCATAGGGCAAAATTTTCCTTAAATAACAAGAATACTATTAACTCAAAGATTAAGACTAGTATTGAGAAGAAGTTTATAGTTGATGGTAAAGATTCTAAACATAAGATTAATAACTAGCTACAATGTAAAGATCTTGTATAAGTGGTAGGACTTTTATAGGTAAACATGCCTTATGGATGGATCAAAGGATTTTTTCGTTTAGAATAGGGGCCAAAGGGATATGGGTATTCTCACAAGTTTCATAGTATCAAAACCATCATCAAAGAACTACATGGCCTTGATTCCTTTGTGTATTCCATCACAAGGACATTTAGGCTTATGGAGAAGTGTTGGCTTCGATGTTTAGGCCATCATGCTTCTCTTTGGAGTAGGGCTTAGGGCTAGATGTGTTAGTAGAAATGCATCCTAGCTCTTTAAGGAAAATGATGTTTCTTGTGTGGTTACTTATGATTGTTGTGGTTGTATGTCTGTGTTATGTTGGTCTTATCACTTATATGATTTCATAAAGTGTACTTGCTATGCTCCTAACCTATAGACTAACTTGTTATGTATATTTATATTGTGCATGCAAGTGTTGTGAACATTGAGGCATAGTCCATCTTGGGTTTTCTCTGAAACACTTGGCTAGCTTAGGACTTAAGGATTGTTTTGAATAGTGCTTTTTCAAAGAAGTGTTGTTGTAACTTTCTTGCTTTGATATAAATAGTGGTATTAAGCCATAGCTCTCTATCTCAAATCCTTTTGATAGTTTACATTTAAGCATGAATGTTGAAAAGTAATGTAAATTTTGTTAGGATTGGGACCTTTCTCCTTACTAATAATTATTTTTTTTCAAAGTATGTATTATAAGGTTATAAAACTAAGTAAATAGTTCTAAAATTGGAAAGTGTCTTTTTCTATATTTTTTTTGATGATGTCTACTTAGTATCAAGCTTATGATATACTTTGATTTTTCTTTGCTCATTATTAATAATTTTTTGGGATCTAATACCCACCCCTCTAAATATTTGTTTCTTATAGTTTTTTTGGGAGGGAAGGGGAGAGGAGAGAAAATATTGGACCCTAAAAATAATCTTAATAATATGAAAATTAATGGTACATCATAGACTTACCTTGAAGATAAATAAATCTCCACAATAACATAAAAAAGAAAAACTTATTAAGTATGAAGATATTTATTTAGGTGTACAACCTCATAATTGATCTTGAAAAAACATGAAAGGAAAATTAATTTTCAATAGGAAAGTTAGACATAATTTAAATAATTGAGTTTTTTCTCACCAATATATCTCACTTATTAATTTTACTTGCTATTAATGAATTTTTTAATGATCATGATTGCCCATTTGAATTACAATTAAGATATCATTGTATTTTTTTAATAATTTTTCTAGAGTAGCATATTGGCTATATGTCTTGGAATGTACCTAAAGTCAAAGCATTTTGGGTTGCCACACTTTCCAAACCTACTTGATGAAGCATTCAGTTGCTGCATCGACTGGGCTATGTCGACGGGGTCACGTTGATGCATCTCTCTAAGCATTGACATGGCTTGGTCAACGTAGAGTCTATTTCTACTATAAATATGCATGCACCTACCACATTTATGGCATCTTATGTTCAAGTTGTAATGAAGCTCTTGTAGTTTGTCTTTGTGAAAGTTAGAGTATTTCCCAAGTGCCTACAGTAGGAGTTTGGAGAGTGTATGACTCTTTATTCAAGCGTTAATTTACCTGAGCCCATTGGCGTGATTGGCAATAAAGATGAGATTTTTGAACATTCCTTACAGCATTTGGAATTCTAAAAGCTTTTATTATTATCACTTTACAGTTACAGTCCTTGTTATAGTTTATGAGAACCATAAGCATGCCCATCTCAAACATATACTTGACACTTGGCAACCCAGTGATGCCTAATGTCTAGTAACCCAGTAGTGGTTGGGACATGCTCAGGATGTGCACAAAGGATGGGATCGGTTGTTTATGTTAGGGATAGTTAAGTGGTAGAGTAGAGTAATCGTAAAATTAGATAGTCTTTCATTTCCACACAAGAAGAATTAGACTTTAAAGATAAAAAGAAAACTTATAAAAATCAATGGCCTCAATCTCACTCAAGCACCGTTTAGCTCATAAGTGAGGTTGGAAAGACAATGACTGCTCTAACTGAGGTTTTGCTGGCTAAAAGCTTGTGTACATAAGTGCTTGCAGTCTTCAAAATTTGACCAGGTTGCACATGAATGCTCGTGATTCATATGGTTGGGTGTAGGGGTACCTTGCTGGTCATCATTGGCATCATTGCCAAGGACCATTAGTCTTCTATGCACTCTCTAGCCTTAGCACGATCATCACTTACCTTGTTGGAACATACCTATTATGTCAAAATCTACTCACACTAAATGACGTAGGTAAGAGTACGGTACACGAAGCTATATGTTGGTTAACAATAATATGTCTTCTTTTCATAGGCAAGATGAATCCAACCCACAAAGTGCCCCAAGAATGTTAGGTGATATATACTCATCCGAATGAGTATATTCCCAACTTCATCTTCATCTTGCATTAGGATGAGTAGATGCGATGGTGGGACATGGAGGGAAATGTTATATTGCCTATTGATTGATCGATTCTTGGAATGATGCTCCAAACTCTTACTAGATTGGGCATTCAGGATCGAGTTGAGGAGTAAGTGATGAAGGATCACGATTATCGAGACTATCGGCCAAATGAGGCACAACATAAGCAGGACTTGCAACAGGCACAACACCATGAATGACAAAAGGAAAAATGGTCCAGCAACCCTTTGTCTCCACTCCCACATCAGAACATCTGATCCGTCATATAGAGTAAAGGGTCAAGTGACTCAGAGTTCCAAGATGTTAAGGGATCTCCTGGAGAAGATCATGGCAAAGGTAAAGATGGATATGAAGATTGAGACCATCGTCATGGGAGAGGAGGTGATCAACACAGTGGTGGTGGTAGTCCTCCCCCCTCATCTCATTCCCCACTATCCACTTTAGCTTCATTAGGTTCTAAATCTGATTGTGACAATTTTAGGAGGGATCATGATGGGGGTGATCATTGAGATTGACATGATTGAGGACATTGATGGGAATGTTGTGATCAAGGGAATGAGTGGTCACAGGAGGATCATTGTCATGAAAGGAGAGGTATCAGAGATTGTCATGGACATCATGGTCATCCTCAAGATGATGACCTTGATGAACCACTTCTTGCCACTCGAAGCATGCTCAACATAGCAGAGGTAGTTTAGATACCTACTAGGCATTTGTGAGATAGCCAGATCAAGCACCTTGATATGAACAACATTCCCAGGTTTGAAGGGGGATATAATTGTGATCCACAAACTCACCTACAAGAATTTCATGATGCCTACACCCTACAAAATATTGAAAATGAGTGGCATAAACTCAAGTTATTGCCCTGAACACTCATTAAGAAGGAAAAACATTGGTACTAGTCTTTGGAGCCAAAATCGATTATGCGATGGAATATGATGCTGGAGCTCTTCAATGACAAATACCAAACTTACTCTAGGATGTCTAATCTGAGACAAAAAATCTAGGGGTGGAGAAAAGGTAGCCACGAGTCCTTAGATGCATCCATGAGCAGATATTACTCATTGTTGCACCAATGCCTTGGTCATGGCTACTCTCAGCGGGAGTAGCTCTGCCATGTCATAGATAGGCTCCGTTTTGAAACAAGAAGGACCCTTGGCATTTATGCTCAAGGATAACTATCCAAGTTAAGGGCTCATCAGTGTCAGTGATTAATTGAGTAGGTAGCCAAGGAAGAGGGGGAACTATGGAAATGGGAAAGTGCAGAGGAATATAATCGAGACCCTTCCATCTGGAAGATGGAGGTTTGATTTTGTGAAGATGAGGAGGAGTCATCTTTGGATGTAGCGGTGAACAAGAAGAATTTACCTATATAAAATTTCACTTCTGAAATTTCGGCCAAGGTGGATAAGATGTGGGATTCTTTGGATGAAAAATTCCAAAGTGTTCTAAAAATCACTGAAGAATCCAAAGAACAATGTAATGATCCAGATCAACGAAGGAGAAAAGAGGCTAAACATGCCTACCACAAAGGTACGGGCAAGGTTTTTGTAGTAGAATAGGTTACAGACTCAGACACCGAGGAAGACGATGGATGTGACATATGCGAGTATGAACATCCTAAGGGATGCTATCCTGTGGTGTCACATTTGCAAGAGTTAGGGGTGTATGCTCTAAATCCTTACTTAGCAAAAAGGCAAAAACCTTGGATATTGCCTTATCCCTAAGGAAATTCTAGGTAGTTCCACCAGCAACAGGGATATTATCCAAGTGGGCTCCACCGTAACCATATGAGCACTACCAACAGTGGTAGCACCCATAGTCATGGGGGATACCACCCCCAAGGTAGTAGTACCCTTACCAGCAACCAGATCCTTATAGGTATTATGTTCAATAGCCAATCTTGCTATGGGACTCTTCTAGTCATGCAACCTTTCAAAATCATTACTACCCTCCAGAATACTTTTGGGCCCAATATCTGTCACCTAAGCGGGAAAACCTGCATTTGCACTATCCTTTGCCACCTTCTTCTACCATACCTATTCATCAGCCCTCAACTTAGCTACCTCTTGCTCTACCTATGTAGGGAGAAATACCTCCACAACCACAATAGCATAATGCCATAAGGGCCATCAATCTAAAATTTTTTCCCCAACTGAGTAGGTTAGAATCAAAACCACAGAAATGTTCCTTTTTCTAGCTTAATAACCTAAACACACCATCACACTCATCTGTGGCTAGTGCCCCTACATCTCTAATTGCCCCTGACACTTAATCCTTTAAGCAACCTTTGAACCAAACATCTTCCAATGTGCAAACCATCATGTTAACACATGTTGTGATGGATTAGATTAAGGTGGGTCATCTCCCCTAGAAATTGGCTAATCCAAGAAGCCCTCTCATATACCTTCAGGTGGTGGGTAACCAACCATGCAAAGCTCTTCTAGATTTAGGGTCAGGTGTCAACCTAATTTTAGATGATATGTACAAGACTTGGAACCCACCTCCACTGAAGAAAAGCAACATTCAGCTTGAGTTGGTAGGCCAATCCATCATTGTTCACTTGGGATTGGTAGAAGATATTGTGACCACAATTTGTCAGTGGTCCTACCTTGCTAATTTCCTAGGGATCTATGTTGATAATTTCAAGGGGGACTTTTCGATTATAATGGGAAGAGCATGGCTCAACATAGTGGATGCACATCTAGGACTCTAAGATCTCTCCCTTGAAATCTCCAAGGAAAATGATTTTGGGAAGATTGAGAAGAAGCATGTCCCATGGATCACATATAGTGATTCTGGGTGCAATTGTGTGTAGCAACTCTGGTTCATTGAGCAGACATCCATTCAAACATACAGTTTGTGTGCTATTGAATCAAAAATTCAATGATCCCTGTACACAACAACCACTAATCAAGAAGGCACCCAGTGGCTGACTGCTGATTCTGATAGTGGCACCCTATGCATGGAATCCTTTGAGAGCCTTGTATATACCTATATGGAGAACATAGATGAACTAGAATAGGTCCATCAACAACTTTCTACTACTAATGATGCTACCGATTGGGGAAAGTTGGAGATCCTTGAAAGATTTAAATAAAAGCCCCTAGAACTAAAGCCCTTATCAATCAATCTAGAATATGCATTCTTGCAAAATGGTAAGCAAGTAATAATTAATGCCACTCTTTCTCTTGAGCAAAAGAATAAGTTGCTACGGATGGTGAACAAGTGGTTGATTGCCTTTGCATGGTCATATCCTGAGTTAACATGGATTGATCCTAGGGTATGCCAACATCAAATCTATATCAACCCTTCGATAAAGCCACGATAACAACAACAAAGATGATTGAATCCCAAACTTAAACAAATCATCAAAGATGAAATTGAGCAATTGCTAAAAGTAGCATTCATCTATCCCATTGTGGATAGCAAGTGGGTCAGCCCACTCATTATTGTGCCAAAAAAGGATGGTAAATGGAGGGTCTGTATTGATTTTTGATTACTAAACATGGAAACCTTTAAGGATCATTTTCCACTCCCATTTTTGGACCAGGTGTTGGATACCATTTCAAGGCATTATTACTATAGCTTCCTGGATAGTTATAGTGGCTATAACCAAATCCAGATTACACTAGAGGACTAGGCCAAGACAACATTTACGAGCCCCTCATGGACTTTTGCATACAGGAAGATGCCCTTTGGCCTATGTAATGCACCTACAACCTTTCAATGCCTTGTCCTCAGCATCTTCCAACAGCAAATCATTAATGGTGTAGAGGTTTTTATGGATGACTTCTCCACCTATGGAGCAACATTTGAGCAAGCTTTGGACCACCTTAAGAAAGTTTTGAAGTGATGTGTAGAAACTAACTTATGGCTCAACTGGCAGAACAACCATCTCATGGTCCAAGAAGGCATTGTTTTAGGGCATTAAATCTCACAAGAAGGGATTGAGGTGGATCCTAAGAAAATTAGGGTTATCCAAGGAATTACTAGTTAGCCAAGAACTATAAGGAATTTCCAATTGTTCCTTGGACACACTGGTTACTATTGGTGCTTCATTGAGAATTTTTCAAAGATTGCCAAGCCGTTGGTGAAGCTAACCAAGAAAGACACCCCATTTGTCTAGACTGGGGAATGTGAATTTGTATTCCAAACACTAAAGAAAAAAATTATAGAGACTCCAATTCTACAAGCTCCTGATTAGTCTAGACCATTTCACATCATGAAGAGTGGGTCTAACTATGCATTGGGAGCTATGCTCACATAGTTGGATGACCAAAAGCATCCATATTACATCCACTATGCAAGCTAAAGTATTGTGGGTTCTTAGCTAAATTACACCACAATTGAAAAGGAGTTAATGGTGGTGGTGTTTGCCTTGGAAAATTTTTGCTACTATGTGCTTGGATATAAGGTGTTAATGCATATAGACCACAGTGTCATCCGGTTCCTTATGAACAAAACAACGATGAGCCCCCATGTCATACGGTGGCTCATGATCCTTCAAGAATTCAATCTTACTATGGTAGACAAAAAGGGAACTAAGAACATGATTGCTGATCACTTGTCTCGGTTACGATGGAATAGTACAAAGGAGGAGAGCCCACTCTCTAACCAGTTTCTAGATGAACTTCTCTTTGTTGGAGCAATCATGAAGGAGGCTCCCATAAAAGCAAATTGGTTTATCCTTACTTATCTTCTTACACCAGAGCTACCAAAGGAGTTGGATCATTGGAAGAAACAACAGTTTCTTCATAGAGCCAAACACTTCATGGAAATTAATGGACACCTTTACAAGGTGTGTGCGGATGGCTTGGTTCAATGATGCATCCCTAATGTAGATCAACTATGCATCCTCCAAGATACCCATGAGGGCCCTTGTGGGGGCCATTATGTAGAAAGGTGCATAGCCATTAATATCCTACTCACAGGATACTACTAGCCTATACTCTTTAGAGATGCTTAATGGCTCGTCCGCTCTTGTGATTGATGTCAAAGAGATTGTGGGATGACAACAAGAATGGAGGGACCTCAACAGTGGATTCATCCACGTGAACCCTTCAACATTTGGGGCATCGACTTCATGGGCCCCATCATGCTCATGTCAAATGGGAAGGCGTACATCATTGTTGTGGTGGACTACTACACTAAGTGGGTAGAAGCAACAGTTGTCATTGATTATTCCTCAACCATAGCTACATAGTTTATCCAACAAAAAATTGTGAATAGGTTTGGGGTGCCACATGCACTCATTTCAGATAATGGCACTTACTTCATGGGTTCTACTTTTCGTAAACTCATTCAACATTTGGGAGTAGAACATAAATTAACAACACCCTATCACCCCCAAGCTAATGGACAAGCCAAAGTCTCAAAATAGGAGATTACAAAAATCCTAGCTAGGATGATTAGTAAATATAGGAGGGATTGGAGCACAAAAATTAACAACACCCTCTGGGCCTACCACTCAACTTGGAAACTTCCTATTGGCTACTCCCCTTATGAGTTGGTGTACAAAAAATTGCCAATGCTCCTGATTTAAGCAGAACTTCGAACACTATCCACTGTAAGTGACTTAGGTCTTGACTTATCCTAAGCACAATGAGAATAACTCATGAACTTAAATGTGCTAGATGAGAATCGATTAGTAGCCCTATCATCAAATGAGGTACATAAGGCATATAACAAACAATGCCATGACCTTAGAATTCAAAAGGTAACATTTCAACATGGAGATAAGGTTCTCTATTAGAACCCCATGCATGTGCCACAACGGACCAAGTTTTAAACACCATGGGAGGGACCTTATATTGTTTCTGAGACCTTTCCATTTGGAGTCATACTCATACATAAACTTGAAGATACAACAAAAACATAGTTGGCCAACATGCAACAATTAAAACACTTCCATGAACTACACCAACCTAGTGTCACTACCATTTTGTTGAATGGTTAGCCATGTTCCATCTTTCGAATCTCCTCCTTCAAGCTTAGTTGTGGGGAGATCGTTACCCATACTAGAATAGTTATCCTGGCCTCTCAAGTATTTTCTTTATTTTTTTTACACATTTTTGTTTTACACCATCATTCATACATTTAACTTTTCTTACCTACTCTTTCTATTTTTTTTATATATAGTTATATTTCACCTTTAGTCGTTCTATTCTATTATATGTTAGTTATTTCCCTCTATCTATTTTTGCTAAGAAAGCTATCTTATTACCATAGGATGCAATGGTGAGATGGTTGCACCCAATGGGGACATGCTTATGATGGGTTGTCTACTATATCTAGTTCTCACCTTAGCATTTTGGGTTCAGGAAGCTAAGTTATAGTTTCATTTCATTTAACAAGTAGTGACTCCACATCATCTACCCATCCACACACTCTATGGTTTTTCTTGTATTGGAAGCATGCAATCCCTCTTTCATTCAACACAACTTTAATTAATTTGTGGCTTATGTATTTTCCTGACTTGAGAAGGATCAAATGGGTTGAACATGGTGTGATTTCAAGGGAATTTAGCATTCTTTGTGCTTTTCTATTCCCTTGTATGTGAATGTGTTCTCCTAAACTTCTTACCATTCCATATCCCTTCATAATAGGAAGCTAAATAGCAATATGTCCTCGCATGGTGTGGTCCTCGTCATTCAAAAAAAAAATACACAAACCAAGGATGAGGATTCAAAACACATCCCTTGGACAAAATCAATGTGCAAACACTTAGTTCTTTGCATGGTGTGGTTCCCAGTCAAAAAAAAAAAACACAAAAAAAAACACCATGGGAATTCAAAGCACATCCCTTAGACCACCTATAAAGGACTACAAGCACTAGGGATGGGACTTGTCTTGTTCCATCTCACTCAAGCCCTTTCTCACTTCCTATACCTCACCCATTTTGGAATGGTGGTTGTTTTGTGATAGCACTCTCATGTTTCAAGGAATGGACTAGCCTTAGAATGTTTATGCAAAGTTACTGAACTTGGTTGGTTTTGGTTTGGATTGAGGATGGATCCTACTAGGTCACTTAATCATGAACTTTATAAGGGATTTCATGTGACCACAATTCAGAATTCCATTTCACACATTCTGTTCCTTTTCTCAATTTCTCTCGGTTACTTACATCACTACCTGTTGTATGTTTTAATCGTCTATCTTGGTTTGCTTGAACTTGTAAATCCTTCAGTTGGTTCTTGTGGGTGCGAGTATTAACTTCTGATGGCCATTAATCAATTATGGGGCCTAAGGACTCCTATGTTGATGATGTTCAAGGGCACATAGGGCTACCACCTACTATGGGAAGGACTTACTTGCACATCCTTTGGTCCTGGCTGTTAATCTCCTACTCCTTTGATATAGTTGGTCAATCGTTTTTATGCTACCCATCGTGCGACTCTTCATCCACCAAGTCCCCTATTATGAAATTCTCCTAACTCTGACTCTTCTTTTGATATTTTTGTCCTTTCCTTGTTGTTCCATGATGCTCTCAGGTATCTTAGCTTTTGCATGACTCTAGTTTCATGCCAAAACTCATAAATTTTGGCCTTTAATTCATCAGTCAATGGTGGTTAATGTAACTGAATAGCTACATCGACAAGGCCCTGTGTACGCATCTCCCTGCATCGATGCAACCTTGTTTACGTGTCCCCATTGATGTAGTGCCTAAACCCCTATATACACACACATTGTGCCTTCACATTGTGTCCATTTACTCATAATGCTAGGGGAGTTTTTCAAGTTTTCTGTGTCCACTCTCCTTCCCGATCACATCACTACCCTACCGCTTATCCACATCTACCCATTCCTTCCGTAGTTTGCTACCAAAGGTATGCTCTACATCATGGGGGCCTAGGGACATGATGGTTAATCAAAACTTACCACATCCTAGGGTTAATCAAAACTTACCACACCCTAGGATTAATCAAAAACCAATGCACCGTAGGATAATCCAAACAAGTGTTATTTTCATCTTAACACACCCTAGGGTTAATTAAAATTCAACGCACACTAGGGTAATCCAAACAAGTGTTATTTTCATCTTAATCACAACTACCCTAGGGTTAATCAAAACTTAACATACCCTAGGGTAATCCAAACACCTAGGGTTAATCAAAACACCACATTAGATTAAGCAAAATGTATAGGTCACTGTCATAGCCAACCCATCATGAGAAGGTGTCTTATTGCCATTTTGGGAAAACACACACACATTTTAATTCATGGTTATGCTATGATTGTATATGGCACAAAAACCAAGATGTTCGAGGAAGGAAGGACCAACACAAACTTGGGAGAAGCAACCTAGAACTGGATAGGGACAAGGCACACAACCTTAGGAGCACACAGAGGGCACACATGCAACTAGCCCTCTCCATGAGGAACTTGACATGGAATCTATTCATCAAATTTCTGAAGAAGAGGTCCCCATAGAACAGTCACATAGGGATGAGACTCTAGCAAGAGTGCCAAGGCTTGAGGTCACCTTGACCAGGGCTTGCCTTGATGCTATCAAGGCAAAAGAGTTAGAACAAATAGTCCTTCAAGAGTTAAACTTTGGACCATTCCTAGAAAGTGCAATAGAGGAAGTCAAAACTTAGCTGCAAAATTCTCCCATGTGGCCAATCATCACGTCTAGTGTTGAGTGGTACTTGGGAAAAACTTATCTCTTCTGGACAAACTAGCAGCTAGGGTTGTGGGTATGAATCAAAGATATTCATGTATCTTACTCTGCAAAGGTAATTGTGCAAGCTCGTAGGTTGCTTGAGACTGGGACTGATGTGGTAGAAATTTCAAAACAAACAGATCCCGATGTGAAAGTAGAGTGGACTAGGCAATGTTATGGGGTGGACCACAAAGAGTTTGACACATTGACCATCATAGAATAAGTCTACTCCAAAGTTGTGTCTTACCACCTAAATCCAATGGCAAGACCCAACAAAGTCACACATGTGCTTCCTTGAGTGGAAAATTTTCCATCAACCTTCCATAGTTGCTCTTCTTAAAAATTGAGAAATGGTTCGTGGAGAATGAATGTGGAAGGCAAGCTCTACCCTTTTCCTACTTGATCAAAAAATTATGCAAATAGGCAAGGATAGCCTGATATGCTAATAACACAATCCGTCATGGTTCAATTGCCACGTGGTGTGAGATGATGAAATAGAAAACACCCAACACAACAAGAATGGAGGAAGAGTAGCCACCACCTCCACCATCCACACAAGTAGCAGGGTTAGACTTGCGCATGATTACAAAACACATACATGAGATCCAACAGTTGCTCCTGCATCAACAGAAGCAACAAGTAGGAACCAACGGTGGTGGAGACCCTTCGGTGTACCACCCTACCTTGAGCCATCTAGAGAAAGTGGCTTGATTTTTGAGCCTGCTGGAGAGGGTAAGGCTGATGCTTTCGATTGCATGAACACAGGTAGCTATGAGAAAAGACCTTAGCACTTGAGAAGTAACAATGTTGCTGACCCAGTAATTATTCCTAGAAATTTCAGGGAATGATGCTACTTTCTCGATGTGCTTGGAGGAGGGTAAAGGGGCAATTGTCTTAGTAATATAGCATAAAGGATAGGAAGTTGCAGTAGAAGTAGTTGCCGATACAATCGCCATGGCTCTTAATGCACCTAAACTGGTTGTACCAGATGTACATGGGCTCAAAGATGTGTAGACATCTACAAGAACTCAAACTGGTAGACTCAATCTAGCACAACATGAAGAGTTGTTGGATTGACTGGTGGGAACCGAGCAATTGCTTCCAGATGTCTTTGACCTTCCAGAAAAATTCACTACAACCTAGTTGGAGTTTTTCTTGACAAAGGGCAAGTGCCTCATCATAGAGGGGCAACTTGAAGCAGCTCAGGCAGATAACCAACACTTGGCTGTGAAGGTTGCTTAACTAAGAGCCCAATTGGTTGACCCGACTATAATTAACTGTGACCTCACTAAAGATGAAGCTTTTTAATAGCTTGAAACCAAGATTCAAATGGTTGAGTATGAGCAAGAGTTGATGATCTTCAACAATTCCATAGTGGAAGCATGTTCTTATTATTTAAACAAGGACTTGACAGAGGTTCACGAAAAAAATGTTGGGTTAACCATTGAAGTTCATCGCCTATGTAATGTTGGTCTCAAAAATCAACAAATGAAGGATTTTATTTGCCAATAGTAGGAGGAGCTGGCTAGGGTGAACACCGATGTAAGAAGATTGGCTACTAAGAATCAAAATCTATTAATGGAGGAAGTTCGAGCCTTGTGATAGAAGATAACCATTGAGATCACTGCTTGGAAGAACGATGCCCTCAAGTTTGAAAGAGTGAAAAATAACTATAGGGACAAAGTGGGATTATAAAAAGAAATTAATGAAAAAGAATTCCAAGTTGCAAAGACCAAGATGAATCAAGCCCTTCAACAACTCAAGGAAGGAGGCAAGGTGTGGCAATCCATCTTTGATGGGTTAAATGCCTACAACTAGGTTGAGATTCATTTCAAGGAGCTACAAATTGAAGAAAAGATAGAATACATGGAACTAGCCAACCTTCATTACACAAACTTAGCCATGCTTACAGCTCGGAGACCATGGTCAGACCTTGAGAAGAAGGTGACCACCTCATATTTGATATATGAGTGTGAGTCCAAGGCACATAAGAAGACAAAGAAAAAGTTGAAAACCACAAATGTAGAACTTGAAGTTCTTCCACCTGCTTTAAGGGAAAACGATCTATTGTAGAGAACTTAGTCCAATGGATGGATGACTACCAATGGCTGCAAGCATCATTCTGAGTGTTCGACATTGAATGAAAATAGTTTACAGCTTGGTTCATCAATTTAAAAGAGCTCTTCCTTGCGCTTCCATGTCCTTGGGATGTTCCTCTTCCAACACACATTGACAAAGCCGCTTGGACTATGAGTGACCATAGAAGTAAAGAAGAAAAAATGAGGGCTTTGTTATAGGATTTACAATTGCCTCCAAAAGTTGCAACAACCATAGGATAGCCACAACCACCACCTCAACCACCACATGCACTTGAAGCTAGTGAGGGCTCGTGAGAACCACCGCCACCAGGCACTATATGACCTTCTTTAGTAGCTTCAGCAACTCGGTAGGGTTGTGCATCCATTGTTGTTAATGTGTTTGATTTTTTTATCCATGCAAAACACAGTTTTGTAATTCCTTCTATACACTTGGCACTTGGTGTATTGTTAGCGTTAGTAGGTATTTTGAGATGTTTTGCTATGTGTGTTTCTTATCACCTCATACCTTCCAAATTGTAACAAACTCGAGGATGATTTTTCACTTAGTCATGGGGGTATGATGAAGCATTTAGTCATTGCATCGACGGAGCCTCGTTAATGTGGCTATGTCAATACATCGATGCATCTCTCGAAGCTTTGACATGGCCTTGTCAATGTAGAGTCTATTTCTGCTATAAATATGCATGCACCTGCTATGTTTATGGCATATTATATTCAAGTTGTAGAAAATATCTTGTAGTTTATGTTTGTGAAAGTTAGAGTATTTCCCAAGTGCCCACAATAGGAGTTTGAAGAGTGTACGGCTCTTGATTTGAGTGCTAATGTACCTGAGCCCATTGGGGTGATTGGCAATAAAGATGAGCTTTTTGAACATTTCTTGCAGCATTTGGATTAAAATAGTTAAGCATTGAAATGTTTTAATATTTTAACATCTTAATAATTCTAAAAGATTTTATTATTATCACTTTATAGTTACAATCCTTGTTATAGTTTATGAGAACCATAAGCACGACCATCTTGAACATATATCTAACACTTGGCAACCTAGTAACGCCTAACGTCTGGTAACCCAGTAGTGGTTGGGACATGCTCAAGATGTGCACAGAAGATGGGATCGATTACTTATGCTAGGGATAGTTAAGTGGTAGAATAGAGTAATTGTAAAATTAGATAGTCTTTCATTTCCATACTAGAAGAATTAGACTTTAAAGATAAAAAGAAAACTTATAAAAATCAATGGCCTCGATCTCACTCAACCACTGTTTAGATCATAAGTGAGGTTGGGAAGACAACAACCACTCTAACTGAGGTTTTGCTGGCTAGAACCCTATGTACGTAAGTGCTTGTAGTCTTCAGAATTCAACCAAGTTGCATGTGAATGCTCATGATTCGTATGGTTGGGCGTAGGGGTACCTTGCCGCTCATCACTACCTCACCTCCATCATTCAAATTATTTAATTAGCATCATCATTATTTGAAGCTAAATTTTTTCTTACATGTAAATCCTTTTGAATAAAGTGCTTTGAGATTTTTCCTTTCTAGAATAATTTTTTTAAATTTATAACTCAACATTGCTCATTTGAATCAAACATATGACCTTGGGTTTCTATGCTAAAGCTATTAGCATTAAGCTAATACCTCATTAGTATCATTATTATTATCACCATCTAATTATTATCAAAATGCACTAGCCTATTAAGATAATGAGGGATTTGATTAAACTTACTATATATCTTTGAGATAAATATTATTTTAAAAAAAGTTTTAAGTTCTAATCTCCTTCCAAATGTCATAGATGAAAGAATTATTTAATATGTAGCAAAAATGTAAATTAATATTTTGTTAAATGTAAGGGGTGTTGGAACTTAAAATAATTTGACTATAAGTACACTCGAAGAAATATAACTAACATGATATATTAGAAATGTATAGAGAGATATAATAATGTCTTAAGTATGGCTAAAATTGATAACTTTTCATCTAGGCTAAATAATGTGCTAACCACTTTTGTCCTTCCTTATTAGCATATTTTATTTAATCTAAGTAAATTTGGGTATTAGAAAAAAACATGAATATGATTGAGATAGTTATATATTTATCATTAAAGTATATTAAATTTAAAAATTAGAATTAAATTTAAAATTTTATTACAACCACAAACTTTCTAGATCTATTAGACAAGAGAAATATACATGCTATGAGTTTTGAGAATATCATTTGATGAGTAGTCGAGGTACTCGTAACCCCAACCATACAAATCATGAAGATTTCATTCATGATTCAATAAAATTCCATAGACTTTATGTCTTCTGATGCACTAGTTTTATAGGAAGTGAACTTTACCCTAATAGTCATTCATTGTCTTCTGAATTATGCTTGTGATGCACAAGGTATGGTTAAGTGTAATCGATGCATATGATTTTTATTATTTTATGTTTCTGGTATTAAAGAAATTTAATAACTAATTTAATTTAACTAATTAAATAATCCCTAAATATTCCTAAAATAAGCATCCGATCCCACTTTCTGTACATGTCCTGAACCCATGTATCCACTACTAGGATTATCAAGTGCTATGCTACTGGGTGATCGAAGCAATAAGACTATTGGAATTACCAAGAGAATACATGTTTACGCTCGAAGCAGTTGTACTTATGTGTTTAATCTATTTAGCTTAATTAATTAAATAATCACTTAAAAATCTAATTTAGCTTAATTAATTGCATAATTACTAAAAACAATAAATGCATAAATAAATCATTAATCTATTTCAAGTGTTACAAGGTTTGATCAAAAGGCTTGTATTTATTACCATTCACATTGGTGTGTTCAAGTACAACAATGCTTAGATAAAGATCTGTACACTTTTTGACTCCTACTATGGGCACTCAAAGAAATATTCTAACTTTCAAATAACAAAACTACAAGAGCTCTACTACAACTATGACTTCACCTCTCTGAACAAGGTTCGTGAGCACTTATTTATAGATTTTATTGTAGCACTACGTCGATGGGTCCCATAGATGCAATAAATGCTACATTGACGTGGCCCTATCAACAAGGCAACACCACATAGATAGGGTTATGTTGATGAGGCCATGTCAAAGGGGGCTAGTCAATTCAACGCAACAATAATTCATCATACCCCCACGACTAAATGAAACTTGTCCTCGAGTTCCTTTACAAAATTTGGAAGGTATGGTATTATTAACCAACTCTTAACATAGGAAACTAACTTGATAAGACTGAGTGTCCAAGTGTACAAATCAACAACATTACAAAAATTGTGCTGTTCATAACACAAAATTGAGCACCATGACATGAATACTCAAAACTAGATATCACATCGGATAAGGGCATGAAGGTGGTTGAGAAGATAAGATAGTCCCAAGTCGTGGAGGTTCTTAAGGTTTTGAAGGACCTTTGGTAGCTTCAGGTACATTTGGTGGCAAAGACAACTATGGCTATCTAAATACAACTACAACCTTTGATGGAAGGTGAAAGGCATCTAGTAATGCCTTCATCTTCTCCTCCTTGCTTAGGGGATTGTTCATAGTCTATGTAGCATTACCAATGTGGGTTGGAATGGCGATATCCCATGGATAGGGCATTACTAGAAGCAACTCCTTAATGTTGACAAACCAAGTAGCAAATTGTTCGCATTCAACATCGAATTCCATGACTACATTTTGCAACTCCTAGTAGTCATTCATTCTTTTGGCTAGGTTCTCTATAATAGATCTCTAATTGGTGTATTTACCCTTGAGAACCTCAAGTTCCACATTTGCCACTGCAAGCTTTTGCTTAGTGTCTTTGTGGTGCTTGAACTTAGCCTCTTATAACAAGTATGAGCTGGCCACTTGCTTCTCCAATTTTGATTGTGGCCATATGGTAGTTAACATAACCTGATTTGCATATTGAAGATTGGAAAGCTCCATGTATTCTATCATCTCCTCAATTTGCAACTCTTTCATCTAGATTTCGACATGATTGTAGGCATTTATCCCATCAATGATAGGTTGCCAAACTTTTCTTCCTTACTAGAGTTGATGAAGGGTTTCATTTACTTTTGCCTTCACCAACTAAATGTGTTTTTCATTAACTTTCTTTTGTGGACCAAACTAATCTCTCTAATGATTTTTGACTCTCTTAAATTCGAGAGCCTTTGATTTCGAAGAAACTATCTTTATTGAAATCTTTTGGCAAAGGACATGGACCTCCTCCATGGAGAGGTTTCTATTTTTTGTTGCTAATCTCCTTAGCGTCATGTTTGCTTTGATTAGTTACTCTTGTTATTGATGGATAAAGTCAATCAACTGTTGTTTATGTCATCAATATTTTGTAGGTGATGGTTCTTTGTAGTTAGTTGCACATATTCCTAATGGGTTAGATCCAAGGCTTTCTAAATTTTGTACTCGGTAGCCTCTACCAAGGATAAGTAGAACACCACCATCTCCATCACATCTTCAACCGCTTTTAGTCTAGTGTGAAGCTATTCAAGAGCTTCATCTCTTATCAATGTTGCATTTAGAAATGTAGGATCACCAATTTAGGCTCTTAATTTAGCAACTTCAGTAGCTAAGCATTTGTTTAGCTCCTTGGCTATTTCAACTTTCTTTTCCAAGATGATATTTTTATCCCTTGCCTCTAGCAGCTCTGACTGGGTTACAGTAATGCTATTTAGAAGATCAAATACATTTGGAAGCTATTGCTCAGTTTCCACTAGTTGGTCCAATAGTTCTTCATATTGTGATGTGCTTAATTTTTTGCTCATGATCCCTACAGATGTTTACACATCTTTGAGTGTAGTGTCATTTAGTACAAATGTTTCAGGTACATTGAGTGTTTTAGCAATTTTGTCAGCAACCACCTCTGTTATTGTTTTCTACCCTTGGTGTTGCATCACTAGTACTATTGCTTCCTCATCCTTCTCCAAGTGCACTGAGAAGGTCGTGACATTCCCAAAGATTTCTGGAAGTGACTATTATTTTGTAATAGATATTGTGACCTCTTTAATGCTAGGATTTAATCTAATGGAAAACTACGTTCTTTGGGTTAGGAAAATAGATCCACCTCCATCGATTAGGCTGATTATTTGGAACACCTCATTTAGGTGACTCATCATGGGCTAGTACATAGATGGGTTACCACCACTTATGCATGCTTATTGCTCTGGTTCGCTCAAGAGCCATTCTTAGTATTCATGTAACCATTAGACTATTAGAGTGACGTTTGACATAGTTATTTAAGTTGTAGGTGGAGGTGGTGATTGCTACTTCTCTTCTTGAATAGTTGATGTAGAAATCTTATCTTTTATCATCTCCATCCAATTAGTAGTTGGAGCATGCCTGACAACATTGTTTATATAATAGACTATTCCTCCCCTCCGACAAATTTTTCTGATGAGGCATGGAAAGGGGAGTGCCTTTCTTCCACATTCATCTTCTTTAAATGGCTTCTTCATCTCTAGTTAGATTAGCTATGGAAAGCTAAAAAGGAATATCATACTAAGAGTAGCACATGCATGGGTAAAAAAGGTGGTTATTTTGCTTGGCCTCATTGTGGGATTGAGGTGTAAGGCCACAATCTTATAGTGGATCCTTTATATTGGTGTGAGTGCACTAAACTCCTTTAAGTCAACACCATAGCATTGTTGGATATAGTTTTTATTGATGATGGGATCCACCTACATTAGAATCTTAGCAAGATTTGTCTCTATTTCTAGCAACCCAAGCACTTTAGTAATGTCCTACATCAAGTTAGACACTAAGATGTCCTTGATTTTGACCATTGAATTGGCCTACCTTTTGTTCCAGAATAGAAATGTCTCTTCCATGTACCACTCCCTAGTGGAAGTGATGATTGGCCATGTGGGAGAGATCTTTAATTGGTCCTATAATTCTTTAGGTGCTTACTCTAGGAAAGGACCAAAGTTTAACTCTTGGAGCACTATTTTTGGACTTCCATTGATTTGATTTGATTTAAGAAAACTTCTATTAAGTTCACCTCAAGATTTGCTTGTTGAGATGGTGCATAATCTTAGTGGAAATTTTCTATTGCTAGTGCTAGTTCTAGAATTTGTTAAATAGATTCCATCTCTACCTCTTCTCTAAGAGGACTTGTGGTGTGGGTTGCAAGTGGTTCTTCTTGGGCTTGTTCTTAGCCCCTTCCCATTCTAAGCTATTTCTCCCTTGGTTGAGATGGTCTTACTTCCTATGTGTATTTTCCTTTTGGTGTAATCTATAGTCACCACACATCCATGGATTAGTAGATGTAATGTATAACTTTAAATTTTTTAATACCTTCTCTCCTTAGTTAGTTACACTTTGGCTAAGGTTGGACCATGGTAGATTGATTATTTTATTAATTATGTACTAATTTTTATTGTAAATGTCACTGAAGCTTATTAGAAAGGTTTAACTCTTGCAATTTGGTATTTAATAGTTGACTTTTTAGTTAAACCTTTGTGGGAGTTAGAAAAATGGTGAAATTTTTTTTATAAAAAATAGCACAGTTGTGGCCCCCACGACCAAGAGCATACCTCTAGTAGCTACAAGGTTGAAGAATGGAGTTATTTAGATAAACAATTAGGAATTTATGGTCTCTAGAAGGTTTTTGGCTCTACAAATTTGAAAAACTCCCTTGGCATTTGTGAGAAAATGTGAAAATTTCAAGGTGGGATCATGCATATATATAGTATTTTTTCACTACATTGTTAGGGTTGTGTATATGGGGCCTCATATATGCATCTAATCTATTGACGGGGCCTTGAAAAATATTTTAAAAAATATAAGAAAATTTTCAATAAATTTGGATCCATGGAGTCCCAAAAAAGTCAAAAATATGATGAAATCATTGAAGAGGATCTTTGAAAGCTTAAAAACTCAAAAATTTGATGGAGAATGTGTTTATTGAACAAAATATGTAAAGGAGCACATGGTTTGATGTAGAAGATGGGTGTACAAAAGATTCTGATCAGGTTTGTTTTCATTTGTTTTTTTTTTTGTTTCTTTTTGGATGGGAACCACACCATGCAAAGACTTTATTTAACTTCTTGTTATTGGTTGACACAAAATGGTAAGAAGTCTATGAAAATAGTCATGCACTCAAGCAAGTAGAAGAGTATAAAGATTATTGAGTTCCCTTGAAGTCACACCTTGTGCAAACCTTGAAATCCTTCCCAATTCCAGAAACTACCAAGGTCACAAATTTATTGAAAATTTATTTAATGAAAATGGACCTCAAACTTCCAAAACAAGAAGGACCATAGAGTTTATGGATGGGTGGATGTTCTGGACCCATTGCCTATTCCATGAAATAGAAACCATGACTTAGCCATCAATATTAAAGTTGAAAAATAGAAACCAAACATTAGTAAACAAAACATTAAACACAAACCATCATTAGTAGTAGCTAGAACACTACTATGTCCTATTGGCATAAAGCACGTTTATTAACAGAAATTAGAAAATCACACTAAAATAAAGTAAAATATATAACAAAGTATAAAATATTCAAGAAAGATCCAAATGTACTAATGATGGTGTAAAACAAAAAATGGTGTGAAATCCAAAAGGTGTAAAATAAATAAATTACAAAGATAAAAATGTGTAAAAAAAAAATAGAGAAAATGAGGAGCTACATATATATTAGCACAGATGGCCATCTTCCCCATGATTAAGTTGTAAGGATGAGATCTGAAAAATTGAGCATGGTTGTCCATCCATTGAGGTATTTATTGCACTAGCTTGCTTGGGCTCATGGAAAGGCTTTATCTATTAGATGTTGATCAACTACTTTTTATTTGGATTCTTAGGTTTGTATATGATCATGGACCCAGAAGGAAACGTTTCATCAATTATATGAGGTCCTTTCCATAATGTTTGGAATTTATTTTTTTCAGGTAAGTGTGTGCGATTCTAGTTGAGAACCTTATCTCTTAGTTGAAATTTCAATTTTTGTACTCTAAGATCATGTTGTTGCTTGCTTAATGCCTTGTGCACTTCATTCAAGGATACAACTAATAATCGATTTTGGTCTAGCACATTTTGGTTTATCAATCTTTCTTTTTGTTCCAGACTTAGGTCAAGGTCTAGGTCACAAGCTATTGAAAGTGTACGAAGCTTAGATTGAATTGGGAGTGTTGGAACTTTTCCATATATTAGATCATAGGGAGAGTAGCCAATAGAGAGTTTTCATGTTGACCGGTAAGCCCAAAGAACATCATTGATTTTTGTACTCTAGTCTCTCCTATATTGGCTAATAGTTCTTATTATAATCTTTGTAATATCTTTGTTAGTTATCTTTACTTGACCATTGGCTCGGGGGTAATAGGGTGTTGCTAATTTTTGTTCAACACTAAAGAATTGCATGATTTTTTGAAAAGTGGCACATGTAAAATAAATTCCATTGTTAGAAATTAGTGCAAATGACATCCCAAACCTATTTACAAAATTTTTTTATACAAATTGAGTACCAGTGGATGATGTACAGTCAGTAACAACTATTGCTTTTGTGCACTTGGTATAGTTGTCAATGGCAACAATTATGTATGCCTTCTTATTGGACATGGATGTGATAGGAACTATGAAGTTAATGCCCCATATGTCAAAGGGCTCTAATGGTTGAATCCACTATTGATGATCCTCCATTCATGTGATCATTCCATCATCTTATTGAGAGTACTCACAAGGCTAGATAAATTGATGGGCATCCCTATAGATTGTGGGTCAATAGTATCCTACCATCAGGATTTTTATGACCATGCATCCCCCAACATAGTGGCCTTCATAAGGATTATCATGAACATCCTAGAGAACACATAGTTGATCTACATTAGACTAGGCCATCAACACATACCTTGTAAAGATGTCTGTTGATTTTCATGAAGTGCTTAGCTTGATGAAGAAATTGTTATTTCTTCCTATGATCTTGTGGCATTTCTTGAGTGAGAAGATAAGTAAGGATGCCATCATACCATTTTTCTTCTGTAGGCATCTATTCATTTATTATAGTAAAAAATAGGAGTTCATGATATGAAATGGTCTGGACTAGTTAGGTGCTTGTAGAATTGGAGTCTCTAAGAGCTTCTGATTGAGGCTCTAGAATGAATTTTCACATTTCTTGGTCTAGATGAAGGGAGCATCTTTCTTTGTCAGCTCAACCAATGATTTTGTGATCTTAGAGAAATTCTCTATGAATCATCAATAGTCACCAATGTGTCCATAATAGAGAATCATCAAAATTATAATAGGAATTCCTAGAAATGGTGTCCAACAACTGATTAATGAATGACAACAAAAAATGATCTTTGAATGTTACCATGTTCAATGGCCTGAACTCACTATAAATCTACCATTTTTCATCTCTCTTTGGAACTATCATGAGTGGGTTGATCCAATTGTTATCTACAATGGAGTAGATGAACCCTACCTTAAGGAGTTGCTCAATCTCCTCTTTGACAATTTGCTTTAATTTTGGGTTCAAATTCCATTGTGGTTTCCTCCTTGGCTTCATGGACGAATCGATATAAATGTGATGCTAGCATATTCATGGATTAATTCTAGTGAGTTCAGGATATGACCAAGAAAAGGTCATTGATCATTTATTGATCACTTCTAATAATTTTTCTTTTTGTTTAGGAGCAATATTGGCTTAAAGTATAACTAGCTTGCCAATTTTCAAGAATGCATATTCCAGGCTAGCAGGTAGAGTTTTCAACTCTAGGTACTCTTGCTTAAAATTTTTAGGGATATCCAACTCTACCTAATTTGTATCACCATTTTCATCATCAAATAGTTGGTAATGAACTTGCTCAAGTTCATCCATGCCAGTGACATAGGCACATGTTAGGCTCGCAGCAAGTTCCATGCATATTATGCTACTATCAAAATCCGTGGTTAGTCACTAGGTGCCCTCTTGTTTTGTGGTTGCTACATATAGACATCTTTGAATATTTGCTTCTTGTGCATACTACTTACATGCAAAAAGAGATGTTTTTTTTACTACCCAAAGTTTCTACACATAATTGTACCCTATGTCCTTGTACGTGATGCATGTAACTCATCTCTTCTCAATCTTTCCAAATGCATTTTCTTTGGAGATTTCTAAGGAAAGATCTCTAATGTCCATTTTTGCATCTATAGTACTTAGCCATGTTCTTCCCATAATGATTGGGAAGTCCCCCTTGCAATTTTCAATCTTGATTCCTAGGAAGTTGATGGGATAAGACCATCCATAGACAGTGGTCATAATGTCTTCAACTAGTTCCAATGGAATAGTTAAGGACTAGTCTATCAATTCTAATATGATATTGCTCTTCTTCAGATGTGATAGGTTCTAGGTAGTATACATCTCATGAAAAACCAAATTCGCATCAAAACCTAAATCAAGAAGATCCTTACATGGTACATTTTCAACAATATGTAGATAGATAAGGGGACTTCCAAGATTAGCTAATTTCCTAGACAGTTTGCTAGCTTGGATATAATTAGATACAACATGAGTAAGCATGATAGTATGGATTTTGGGTGGTATTTGATTTGAAGAGGACTTGATAGAATGATTTGCAAAGAATGAAGTAGGAGTAGTGTGGCTAGCTACATAAGTTAGTGAGGGCTTAGTAGGGCTGGTAGATCAAAAGAAAGGTCTTTCATGAGCATGAGGTATTAGACCCCTTGGTTGATAAACCAGTTGTAGGTTGATGGCCTTGGTAGCATTACGTTGCTACGGCTAGGCTACAAGTTCATCCTACATAGGTGGAATAGGTAGTAGTTAGGTTGAGGATAGAGGAACAAGTGCAAGAATAGGAGGAGGATAAGGATAAAATGTGGCATCCCTTTTGGAATGTGGAGAATTAGTTCTATAGTACTCAGGAGGGTAGTAGTGATGCTAGAAGGAAGAAGTGTGACTAGAAAAGTCACATGGAGATAGTGGTTAATAAACATAACATCCATATGGATTTGGTTGCCTATAAGGGTATTACTACCTTGGTGGTGGAATCCCTCATGACTATGGTTGGTGCCACTATTGGTATTTCTTGTACGATTATGGTGATGTTCCACTTGAATAATATTGCCACTATTGATGGAACTTCCTGGGAGTTCCTTGAAGATAAGGAAACCTTTGGGTGCTTACCTTCTTGCTAGTTGTGGATTTAAAGCATACATTCTAGACTCTTGTAAGAGTGACATGATGGGAAAACAGTCCTTGGGATGTTCATATTGGTATATGTCACACCCACCACCACCCTTTAATTTAGTTTCTACAACTTCACCTATTGTAGCAACTTTAGCCTTGTTCCTTCCGTAGGCACATTCAGCTTCTTTTTGCCTCTTGCAGTTGCGATTACTACTCTACTTTCTTGATTCTTTGGTGATTTTCAAAGTAGTTTAAAATTTTTCATCCAATGAATCCCACATTTTATCCACCTTGGCCGAAATTTTAGATATAGAGTTTTGGATTGGCAAGGTCTTTCTATTGACCACCTCATCAAGAGGTGGTTCTTCCTCATTGTTGTAAAATTAGACTTTCTTCTTGCTATTGGAAGGATTCCTATTGTATTCCTCTACACTTTCTCATTTTCTCAACTCTCTTTCATTTGCTACCTACTCAATTATCCATTGGATTTGATGGGCTTAAAGTTCTGAGAGTCTCCCTTGGGCATAAACTATAAGAGTTCTCCTTATTTTCAATCAAAGTCCATCAATAATATGGCAAAGTTGTTCCCTTTGAGAATAACTATGACTAGGGCTTTAGTGTATGAGAGAATACTATTTGTCCATGATGATGTCCAAGGGTTCATGGTTTCCTTACTTCTATCCTTTGATTTTCCTTCTTAGATTAGACACTTTGGTATACATTTGATACTTATCATTAAATAGATCTAACACTGTACTCCACCTACTGATAGATTCTAGCTCTAAGGACTGGTACTAGCTTTCTACTTCCTTGATGAGCATCTTGGGGAATAGTTTTAATTTCTACAAATTATTTTTAATATTTTATAAGGCATAGGTATCGTGAAAATCTTGGAGATGTATTTGTGGATCAGAGTTATATCCCCCCTCAAATTTGGAAATATTGTTCATATCAAGTCATTTAATCTGACTACCTTTCACATGCTTGGTTGGAATTTTTATTGCCTTTGCAATATTTAGCATGCTTCAAGTTGCTAGTGAAGGTTTATCATCATCATTATTCTGTTGTTATCGATGATGTCTTCTATTACCCCTTCATTCATTATGGGCTTGGTGATCATTATTGTTATCTTGTTGTTCACCTCCATCATGGTTATTCCTATTGCGGTGTTTGTTAGAACTAAAATAGGAAGAAGAAAAAGATGTAAATGAAGAGGAAAAATATAGAGGAGGACCACCACCACCATGATGTCTACCAATTTCCCTTTAGTTTTCATGGCCACATTCATTGATTTTCTTATCCTCTTGATGCTTATCTAAGCCTCTACCTTGACTACCATCTTTGCTTGAACCTAGATTGTTGATAGTAGATCATAGATTTAGAGCCATACCCCCATAATCAGTAACAAGGGGTGGATAATTTTCATGTTGAGAGCCCCTTGGGGAAGGGTCCTCATTGTCATCNTTTTAGAGCCATACCCCCATAATTAGTAACAAGGGGTGGATAATTTTCATCTTGAGAGCCCCTTGGGGAAGGGTCCTCATTGTCATCTTGATTTAGCACAAACAAGGGATTGGTGAACCATTTACCCTTGATAAACTCATGCTGCTTCTCCTAGTGTTGATCTCTTATGTGTTGGGTTTCAGTGGGACTATAGTCTTGGTAGTATTAATCATGCACAACATACTCCTTTTGAAGATATTGGATGACTAACTTCTTAAGAGTTTGAAGTAGTGTCACAGGCATAGATTTATCAGGAGGAATTACAATGTTGCCTTCCGTATCTCACCATCACAATTGTTCATCTTGATGTAGGATGAAGGTGAAGTTAGGTACATACTCATCTGGATGAGTATATACCACCTTGCATTCTTAAGAAACAAGCAAGACATTTTGCAAAACAAGTAAAATAATAGTGTGCTTATGTGATTATATTATGTATGGGAATGATGTTAATCTTAAGATTCATTCAATGATGTTAATGATATTCACTAAACCTAGATAGTGCACATTTTAGATAAAAAGAGTCTATAGTAATAGCACTAATGATGAGTGATGAAAGGTACCTCTACACTCAACTATACAAAGCACAGAGCATTCACATGTGATTTGGTTGAATTCCATGGATTCTATGTCTTCTGGTACAGCAGTCTTCTAGAAAGGAGACCTTGCCCTAATGGTCATTCATTGTCTTCCCAATTACACTTGCGATGTATAAAGGTATAGTTAAGTGTAATTGAGGCATATGATTTTTATTATTTCATGTTTTATGTTCCTTGGTACCTAAAGTAGAGAGATGAAGTAATTTAATAATTAATTTAATTTAATTACATAACTAATCTTGAACTAGTTCTAACATAAGAAATCAATCCCACTTTCCATACATGTCTGATGAGACATGAAATTGCCTATATTGCTAACAGTCACTATAAGGCACCCACGATAACGCACCCGCGTTATCTCATGGGTCGTGATATCGCGTATGCGATATCTCATGGGCCACGGTATCATGTACGCGATATCTCATCTGCCCGCGATATCACGTACGCAATATCGCAGCCTGTCACAATATCTATAAATAAGAGGCGGCACTCCCTCATTTGACATCCCAGTTAGATTGTAGTGAAACTTTGGCAGTTTGATCCCTCCAGAGTTAGTTTATTTTTCCAGTGTCTACCCACAGTGTGGTGAATGTAGTTGTACGGTGTCTTTATTCGAGTGTGACGTACTTGGACATGTACATGACTGGCAATAAAGATTGAGATTACTTCATCATTGTAGCATTCACTTTGTTATTTATTTGTTTGTTTATTTCTTTAATGTTATTTACTATTTTCTCTCTCACCCTTAAACTCCTAGAACGCAAAATGAGTACGACTTGATTACAAGCATTTAAGTGTGACTACTTGGTAACCCAGTGGCATATCGAGGATCTACGCTTGGTAACGCAGTGGTGTATCTGGGATTTGTGCTTGGTAATCCCAGTGGCATACCTAGGATCTACGCTCAGTAATCCCAGTGGTAGTCATGCATGAGGTCCAAGATGTGTACGGTTGATCAAGGAATCGGTTGCTCGTCGCACTTAGGCTAGATTAGATTCTCTTACCCTTTCCCTCTTAGCTTAGCTTAGTTAATATTATTTTCCATTGTCTCAGGAGTAGCATAGAATTAGGAACACATTATACACCTCACTCTGGACTAAACCATACGTAAAAAATATAAACACTAGTCCAAGTGGGAAGACAACAAGCTGTGACCTAAGGTTAACAATCTAGATGCCACAACTAGTTGGTCTGCGGAGTTCGACCGGATCGTGCATGAGAACACTTGTATTCGTATGGTTGAGCATAGGGGCACCTTTGCAACTCATCAATGTCCTAAACCCACATATCCACTATTGGGTTACCAAGTGTTATGCTAGTGGGTGAACCAAGCAATGCCACTTATGGATTACTATGCAAATATGTGTTTATGCTCAAAGCGGTTGTACTTATGTGCTTAATATATTTAACTTAATTAATTTAATAATTTATTAAAGTATAATTAAGATTAATTAATTGCATATTTAATAAAAATAATAAATGCATAAATAAATCACTAATCTATTCTAAGTGTTGCAAGGTTTGATCAAAAGGCTCATCTTTATTACTATATATAGTGGTGTAGTTCAGGTACAATAGTACTCAAATAAAGATTTGTACTCTTTCTGACTCTTTCTACATGCACTTATAGAAATATTCTAACTTTTAAATGAAAAAAACTAAAAGAGTTTTGCTACAATTATGACTCTCTTCCTAGAAACATGGCTGTGAGCTCATATTTATCATTTTTCTTATTAGTCTATGTCAATGGAGCCTTGTAGATGTAGCAAACACTACATCAACATGGCTCCATCCACAAGGGCTCGTTGATGAGGCCACGTTAATGGTTATCCATCGATGTGACATTTTGATGCTCATCACCTCCCCTTTGACAAATTTTTTTGATGAGGCATGGGAAGTGGAGTGCCTTCCTACCACATTCATTCTCTTTAAACCACTTCTCTATCTCTAGATAGATCAACTATGGAAGGTTGATAGAGAATCTCCTACTTAGAGTAATGCATGCACAAGTAGAAAAGGTAGTGATTTTTCTAGGCCTCATCATGGGGTTTACGTGAAAGGTCACAATCTTGTAGTAAATTCTTTCTAGCAGTGTGAGTGCATCATACCCCTTATGGTCAATACCATAGCACTGTCACACCTATTCCTTTTTAATGTTGGGGTTTACCTAGATTGGCATCTTAGCGATATTCACCCCAGTTTCTAGAAATCCAAGCATTTCAATAATTTCCTACACCAAGTAGGACACTAAAATGTCTTTCATTTTGATCATTGAACTAGCTTACCTTTTGTTCTAGAATAAGAATGTCTCTCCCATGTACCACTTCCTAGTGGAAGTGATAATTGGCCATATGGGAGAGGTCTTCAGTTGGTCCTGCACTTCTTTAGGTGCTTGCTCTAGGAAAGAGCCAAAGTTTAACTCTTGGAGCACTATTTTTTTGGACCTTCATTAATTTGATTTGATTTAGGCAAGCTTCTATCAAGGTCACCTCAACGTTTTCTTGTTGAGCTAGTGCCTCATCTTGGTGGGAATTTTCTATTACTATTGTTGGTTCTAGAATTTAATGAATAGATTCCACCTCGGCCTCTTCCCTAAGAGGACTCGTGATGTGAGTTGCTATTGATTCTTCCTGGCCTTGTTCTTGACCCCTTCTCATTTTTGGTCATTTCTCCCTTTGTTGAGATGGTCCTCCTTACGTGTGTTTGCCTTTTGGTATCATTTGCAGTCACAACACATCCATGGATTAGTAGATATAACATGTAACTTTGAATATTTGAGTAGCTTATCTTGTCAGCTAGTTACACTTGGCTAAGGTTTGACTATGGTAAATTGATTATTTTATTCTTATTATAAGTGTCATTAGAGCTCATTGAAAGATTTTAACTTCTATAATTTGGTGTTTAAATGTTGATTTCTTAGTTAAACCTTTATGGGTGCTTGAAAAATTCTTAAACTCTTTTTATTAAGAATGACACATTTGTGGCCCCCATAAGTAAGAGCTTGCCTCTAGTGGCTAAAGGGTTGAAGAACAAATTGATTTGGATAAACGGTTAGGAAGTTATGGGCTCTAGAAGGTTTTGGGCTTTAAAAATTAGAAAAACTCCCTTGGTGTTTGTGAACAAATGTAAAAATGTCTAAGGGGGATCACACATATTTATACAATTTTTGTGCTACATTGACAGGGTCACATATATAGGGCCTCATATATGCATGGGCTCCATCAACAAGGCTCTATTCACAGGGTCTATAAAATAAATTTTCAAATGTGAATATCTTAAAAAATACATGGAATTTTGAATAAATTTGGAGTCCATGGAGTGTGAAAAAAGCCAAGAATATCATGAAATCATTGAAGAGGATTTTTAAAATCTCATACATTCAAAAAATTGATAAAGAATATGTGCATTAAACAAAATGTGTAAAGGAGCACATGGTTGGATGCGAAAGATGGATGTACAAAAGATTTTTATTGCAAGAATGCCTAAGGATAAGGTGCTTAATGAACCCAACCAAGAGATATGCAAGTGGATCCTCCCCATAGTAGGCATATGCCTTGTTTGTCCTTGCATAACCTTAACCTTAGGAGTTTCTAAGCCACATAGGTGACTAATGGTTGATTAATATTAAGGATCAAAACTTGGAAGATTCTAGCCAAGAATTGAAGTATGCCAAACAAAGATACTGAATCAAGAACATGGACACTGGCAATGAGGTGAGTAACAGGAAACATAGATGGATGATGGAGAAGGTGGAATGGAATTATGAATTAAGGTCATAAGAAGTATCTTGTGGATTTTGTTTTTAAATGACCTGAGAAGATCCATCCTTAGTTTAGACCAAAACCAACTACTTTCAGTGACTTCACATCAGCACTCCAAGATCGATCTACCTCCTCAAGACACAAGAGTGCTTCCACAAAATAACTAGTATTCCATAAAGAAAAGAAAAGTAGGAAGTGAGAGAGGGCCTTAGTTAGAGGGGACCTTCAGGCATGGGTAACATTTCTTTCTAGTCCCATATCTAGTGCTTGTAGCTTATTTATTTTTCTAAGGGGTGTGGTTTGAAATTTCCTCATGTTTGTTTTTTTTCTTTTTTTTCTTTTTGGATGGGAACCACAACATGCAAAGACTTTATTTAACTTCCTATTATTGGTTGATATAGAATGGTAAGAAGTCTATGAAAACAATCAAGCACTCAATCAAGTAGAAGAGTACAAAGTGTATTGAGTCCCCTTGAAGTCACACCCTATGCAAATGTTTGAATCCTTCCCAACTCTAGAAACTACCAAGCTTGAAAATTTATTAGAAGTTTATTTCATGAAAAGGAACCTTAAACTTCCAAAACAATGAAGACCATAGAGCTTGTGGATGGGTGGATGCCATGGACTCATTACCTATTCGATGAAAAAGAAACCATGACTTAGCCATTGGTACAAAAATTTAGAAATAGAAATTAGACATTAGTAAACAAAATGTTAAGCACAAACCACCATTAGTAACAACTACTGCACCATAGGGTCCTTTTGGCATAAAGCATGTTTATTAACAAAAATTAGAACATCACATTAAAAATAAAGTAAAATATATAAGAAATGCTAAAATATTCAAGAACAATTAAATGTACTAATGATGGTATAAAGAAAAATAGTGTAAAATAGGAAGAATTTTTAAAATAAAAAATATGTAAAATAAACAATTTGGAAAACAAAAATATGTAAAACAAAAAATTGAAAACTAAGGAGCCATGTATGTGATTAGCATGAATGGCCATCTCCCCCACAATTGAGTTGGAGGAGGAGATCTGAAAAATTGAGGTATTTGTTGCACTGGCTTATTTCGGCTCATGGAAAGGCTTTATCTATTGGATGTTGGTAAACTACTTTTTATTTGGGCTTTAAGATTTGTATATGATCATGGTCCTAGAAGGAAATGTTTCATCAATTATATAAGGTCCCTTTCACAATGTTTAGAATTTGATTTTTTGTGGTATGTGTGTGGGATTCTAATAGATAAATTATCTCTTAGTTGAAATTTCACTTTCTATATTCTAAGATCATGTCATTACTTGTTTAATGCCTTATACACTTAATTCAAAGACAAGGCCACCAATTGATTTTTGTCTAGTACATTTAGGTTGACCAGTCTTTCTTTTTGTGCTAGACTTAGGTCAAGGTCAAGGTCAAGGTCATAGGTCATTGAAAGTGTATGGAGCTTGAATTGAATTGGGAGCATTGGAAGTTTTTCATTCACTAGCTTATAGGGAGAGTAAGTAATAAGGAGTTTTCATGTTGAGAAATAGCCCCAAAGGGCATCGTTGAGTTTTATGCTCCATTCTCTCCTATATTTGCTAATAGTTCTTGTTAGAATCTTTGTGATCTTCCTGTTAGTCACCTCTTCTTGATTGTTGGCTTGGGGGGTGATAGGGTGTTGTTAATTTATGTTCAACCCCCAAGAATTGCATGATTTTTCAAAATGAGGCACCTATAAAATGAGTTCCATTTTCATAAATTAGTGCACATGCCATCCCAAACCTATTAAAAACTTTTTGTTGTACAAACCCAGTAGTAATGGAAGATGTATAGTTGATGATGTCTACTTCTTTTACCCATTTGGTACAGTAGTCAATGAAAATAATTATATATGCATTCCCATTGGATAGGGGTGTGATGGGACCCATGAAGTCATTACCCTAGTTGTCAAAGAGTTCTAGTGGTTGAATCCATTATTGAGGATCCTCGAATTGTGTGGTCATCCCACCATCTCGTTGACAACATTCATAGGATTGGATAAATTGGTTGGCATTCCTGAAGATTATGTGCCAATAGTATCCTACAATCAAGAATTTTATGCCTATGCATCTCTTGGCATAGTGCCCCCATAAGAACCCTCATGATCATATTAGAAAATGTTCAATTGATCTACATCAGGTACAACTGAACAAACCATGCTATTGGCCACACCTTGTAAAGGTATCCATTGATTTTCATGAAGTGCTTAGCCTAATGAAGAAATTTTTGTTTCTTCCTATGGTCATGATCTTGTGGCATCTAGTAAGTGAGAAGATAAGTGAGGATGCCATCATACCATTTTGGCTATGCGAGAATTTATTTATTTATTATAGTAGCAAAGAGAAGTTCATCAAGAAATTGATCAAAGAGTAGACTCTCCTCTTCTTTATTATTACATCATAATTGACACAAGTGATTAATGACCAAATTATAAGTCCCCTTTTGATCTAACATTGTAAGATCAAATTTTTGCAAGATCACCAACCACCATATAACACAGGGGCATTGTAATTAGTGTGTACAAATACTTTATATCCAAGCACATAGTGCCTAAAAGTTTCCAGAGCATACACCACCACCATCAGTTCTTTCTCTGTGGTGGTGTAATTCAATTATGCACCCAAAATGTTTCAACTTGTGCAGTGGATGTAATATGGACATTTCTTATCATCCAACTACATAAGCATAGCTCCCAAGGTGTAGTTAGATTCATCTGTCATGATATGGAATGGTCTAAACCAATCAGGTGCTGATAGAATTGGAGTCTCTACGAGCTTCTATTTGAGGCACTAGAATGCATTTTTACATTCCTTGGTCTAGATGAAGGGAGTATCTTTCTTTGTTAGCTCAACCAATAGTTTCATATCTTAGAGAGAAATTCTCTATGAATCTCTGGTAGTAACCAGTGTGTCCAAGGAATGATCAAACATATTTGATAGTTTCTATTTGGTAAGTGATTCTTTGGATGATCCTTATCTTTTTAGGATCCACCTTGACCCCTTCCTACAAACTTCAATGACCTAATACAATGACCTCTTAGATCATGAGATGGCTCTTTTTCTAATTGAGCTATAGATTTTTCTCCAAACATCTTTTTAGTACTTTCTCAAGGTGTTCTAAGGCTCGCTTGAAGGTAGCACCATAAGTGGAGAAGTCATCCATGAAGAATTCCACTTTGCTACCTATATGTTGGTTAAATATTCTTAAGACCAAACATTAAAAAGTGGTGGGAGCATTACCCAGACCAAAAGGCATCTTGCAATATGCAAAGGTTCCCCAAAAACTTGTGAATATTGTTTTGGCCTGATCTTCTGGTACAATTTCGATTTGGTTATAGCCACTATAACCACCTAGAAAACTATAATAGTAATGTCCAAATATGGTGTCCAACACCTGATCAATGAATTACAATAGAAAATGATCTTTGAATGCTGCCATGTTTAACAACCTAAAGTCAATACAAACCAATCATTTGCCACCTCTCTTTCATACTTTCAAGAGTGGGCTAACCCACTTGCTATCCAAAATGGGTAGATGAACCCTGCCTTAAGGATTTGTTCAATCTTTGCCTTGATAATTTGCTTTAAGTTTGGATTGAACCACCATTATGGTTGCCTCCTTAGCTTCATGGATGGATTAGTGTAAATGTAATGCTAGCATATCTGTGGATCTATTCTAATGAGTTTAAGATACGACCAAGGAAAGGCTATTGGCCATTTGTTAATCACTTTTAATAGTTTTTCTTTCTCCTCAAGAGAAATTTTGGCATTGAGTATAATTGGCTTGCCATTCTTAAAAAATGCATATTCTAGGTCAACAAGTAGAGTTTTCAACTCTAGGGGATCTTGTTTAAAATTTTTAGGGATTTCAAGCTCTTCCCAATTGATATTAGCATTTTAATCATTAGAGATTTGGTGATGAACTTGCTCTAATTCATCTATGCCTATGACATAAGCCCATGTTAGGCTCTCAGTAGGTTCCATGTGCATTATGCTACTATCAAAGTGATCAGCAACTAGGTGTTCTCTTGTTTTGTGGCTACTATGTATAGACACCTTTGACTATCTACCTAACATGCATAATACTTGCATGCAAAAATAGATGCTTGTTTCATGGACTAGAGTTTTTACATGCAATTTCACCTTGTATTGTTGTACGCAATGCATGGAACTTGCCTCTTCTTGATCTTCCAAAATGCATTTTATTTAGATATCTCCAAGGAAAGATCTCTTATGCCCATTCTTGTATCAACAATTCTTAACCGTGCCTTTCCCATAATGATTGGGAAGTCCCCCTTATAGTTCTCAACCTTGATTACTAAGAAATTGATAGGATAAGACCACCCAAAGATATTGGTCATAATGTCTTTGATTATTTTCAATGGAATAGTGATGGACTACTCTACTGATTCCAATCTTATATTGCTCTTCTTGAGAGGTAGCAAGTTCTAGGTAGTATACATCTCATGAGAAATCAAGTTCACACTAGAACTTGAATTAAGAAAAGCCTTACATAGTTTATTCCTAGGAATCTACAAATAGATAATAGGACTTTTAGGATTAGCTAATTTTCTAGGAAGGTTACTAGTGTAGATCCAATCAGATATGGCATGAGTAAGCATAATAGTATAGATTTTGAGTAGCATTTGTTTTGAACGGGACCCAATGAAATGGTTTGTAGAGGATGAAGCAGAAGTAGGGTGACCATTTGCCTGAGTCTGTGAGGGCTTAGTAGGGCTATTAGTTTGGAAGAATGGTCTTTTATGAGCATGATATTTCAAACCCTTCAGTTGATGAATCGATTGTAGATTAATAACCCTAGTAGCATTATGTTGCTATGGCTAGGTTGGAAGTTCATCCTACATGGATGGAGTACGTGGTAGTTGAATTGAGGGTGGAGGAATAAGTGTAGGAATAGAAGCAGGATACGGATGAAATGTGGCATCCCTCCTGGAATGTAAAGAATGAGCTTTGTAGTATTCAAAAGGGTAGTAGTAATGTTGGAAAGGAGAAATGTAATTGGAGGAGTCACGTGGAGACTATGGTTGCTAAATGTACTATCCATATGGATCTAGTTTCCAGTAAGAGTATTTTTTCCTTGGTGGTGGCATCCCCCATGACTATGGTTGGTGCCACTATTGATATTACTCGTAAAATTGTGCTAGAGTTTCACTTGGATAATATTGTTGTTGCTGATTGAACTTCCTAGGATTTCCTTGAGGGTAAGGCAATCTTTTGGATGTTTTCTCTTTTACTAGTCTTGGATTTAGAGCATATACCCTAGACTCCTATAAGTATGATACAATGGGGAAACATCTCTTAGGATGTTCATATTAGCAAATTTCACACCCAACGTCACCATCTAATTCAGTTTCTACAACTTCATCTACTACTACAATCTTATCCTTACCCCTTTAGTAGGCACATTTAGCTTCTTTCTACCTCCTATGGTTATAATCACTATTATGCTTGCTTGATTGTTTGGTGATTTTTAGTGTAGTTTGGAATTTTTCATCCAATGACGCCCACATTTTATCCACATTAACCAAAATATCAAACATAGATTCTTGGATTACCAAGATCTTTTTGTTTACCACCTCATCCAGTGGTGATTCCTCCTCACTATCACAAAATCAAACTTTTCTTTTTCTAATGGAAGTTTCCCTATTGTATTCCTCTATACTTTTGTGTTTTTTCAACTCTCCTTATTCTTTTACTGCCTACTTAATTAGCCTTTGAATTTGATGGGCGCTAAGTTTGGATAGTCTCCCTTGGGCATAGAACCCAAGAGTTCTTCTTGTTTGTATTCTAAGTCCATCTATGATATGACAAAGGTTTTCTCACTGATTATAACCATGGCCAGGACATTGATGTATGAGAGAATAGTATTTTCCCATGGTAGCATTCAAGGGTTCATGGTTTCCTTGCTTCCATCCTTGGATCTACCTTCTCAGATTAGACATTTTGGAGTATGTTTGATACTTATTGTTAAATAGCTCTAGTATTGTACTCCACCTGTAGATGGATTCTAGGTCCAAGGATTACTACTAGCTTTTTTCTTCCTTAATGAGTGTCCTAGGAAATAGATTTAATTTTTGTCAATCATTTTTGATATTTTGGAAGGTATAGGCATCATGAAAATCTTAGAGATGTGTTTGTGGATCATAGTTATATTCCCCTTCAAATCTAGGAATATTGTTCATATCAAGTCATTTGATTCAACTATCTTTAACATGGCTAGTTAGAATTTTTATGGCCTTTACAATATTTAGCATGCTTTGTGTTACTAGAAAATGCTCATCATC
This sequence comes from Gnetum montanum, assembly GCA_015680685.1. Taxonomy (NCBI): domain Eukaryota; kingdom Viridiplantae; phylum Streptophyta; class Gnetopsida; order Gnetales; family Gnetaceae; genus Gnetum; species Gnetum montanum. The sequence goes on from MNCI01012372.1 coordinate 160,422, forward strand.
ATCATTATTTTGATGATGTCCTTTGCTACCCCTTCAGTCATTGTGGGCCTAGTGATCATCATTATTGTCTCACTATTTATCTCCATGATGGTTGATCTTTCTATAGCATTTGTCAAAACAAGAAGAGGAAGAAAAAGATGTAGATGAAGAGGATAAAGAGGTAGGAGCATTTCCACCACCATGGTATCTGCCAACTCCTCTTTGATTGTCATGGCCACATTCATTAGTTTTCTTATCCTCTTGATGCTTATCTATGCCCCTACCTTGATTGCCATCTTTACTTGAACTTGGATTATTGATTGTAGACCATAGATTCAAGGTTTCATGCCCATCACTAGTAACAAGGGATGGAGAATTCTCATGTTGAGAGCTCCTAGAGGGAGGGTCCCCATTTTCATATTGGTTAATTAGGAACAACAGACTGGAGAAACATTTTTCCTTCATTAATTCATGGTGCTTCTCTTGGTGTCGATCTCTCTTGTGTTGTGTTTCAGTGGGATGGTAGTCTTGGTAGTCATAATCATGCACAACATACTCCTCTTGAAGATCTTAAATTCCCAACCTCTTAAGAGTTTGAAGCAACATCACAAGCATAGATCAATTAGGAAGCATTTCAATGTTACCTTCCATATCATGCCATCACAATTGTTTATCCTAATGTAGGTTGAAGGTGAAGTCAGGCACATACTCATCTGGATGAATATACACCATCTTGCATTATTGAGGGACTAGCGATTTAGTATCATCACTCTTGTGAGAATAAGACATTTTACAATAAAAATAAAGTATTAGTATTCTTATGTGATTATATTATTTGTGAGAATGATTTTAACCTTAGGGTTCATCTAATGATGTTAATGATGCTCACTAAACCTAGATAGCGCACATTTCAAACAAAAAGAGTCCTAGACAATGGCACTAATGATAAGTGGTCAAGGTATCCATATGTCCAACCATGTGAATCATGAAGTGTTCATGCATGATCTAGTCAAATTATATAGACTCCATGTTTTCTAGTACACTAGTCTTCTAAGAAGTGAACTTTGCCTTAATAGTTATTCGTTGTCTTCTCAATTACACTTGTGATGCACAAGGTATGGTTAAGTGTAATTGAGGCATATGATTTTTATTATATTATGTTCTATGTTTTTGGTGCTTAAAATAGAGAAATGAAGTAATTTAATAACTAATTTAATTTAACTTACTAACTAATCTCTAACTAGTCCTAACATTAGCAATAACAGTATTGGGATTACCAAGCGAATACATGTTTATGCTTGAAGTGGTCATACTTATGTATTTAGTCTATTTAGCTTAATTAATTAATTAATTAATTAAAATATAATTTGGATTAATTAATTACATAATTAATAAAATTAATAAATGCATAAATGAATCATTAATCTATTCTAAGTGTTGCATGGTGTGTTCAAAAGGCTCGTCTTTATTGCCCTTCATACTAGTGTGTTCAAGTACAATGATGCTTCAATAAAGATCCATATACTTTCTAACTCCTATTGTGGGCACTCAAAAAAATATTCTAACTCTCATATGACAAAACTACTAGAGCTCTACTACAATTATGACTTTACCTCTCTAAACATGGTTGGTGAGCATGTATTTATAGATTTTATTAGAACGCTACATTAATAGGGCCCCATAGATATAATAAAAACTACATTAAGATGGCCCCATTAATGGGTGATGAATCATGTTTTCATCTACTCTGATGTTGGGTATCCAATGTTGAAGCCAAGATACGATGTTGGATATTTGATGTTACAGGATATACACCAGCTTATAAATATAGCACTTAGGCTCACAATTTGTAGTCAGTTTTCATATCAGTTTTTGTCATAGTTAGTGAAACTATTGCAGTTTATTTCCTCAAAACTTAGAATATTTTTTGAGTGCCCAAAATAGGAGTCAAGTGTATATGGATATTTCTTCAAACACTGATGTACTTAAGTGCAGTAGTGTGATAGGAATAAAAAAGAACTCTTTTGATAATCCTTGTAGCACTAAAAATAGATTAATGTTTCCTTTAATGCACTTTACTTTCATGCACTTTACTTTTATGCATTTAAATTAAGAAATTAATTTCTAGTTGTTAATGAACACAAGCATGACCATTTTGAGCATACATATAGTGCTTGTTAACTCAACAACGCTTAATGTTTGGTATCCCAATAGTGCTATATGTGTTCAGGAAAGTGGAACGAGTACTTGTGTTAGGATAGCTAGGCTAGTTTAGATCATATTTTTCACTGTTCATTAGCTTAGTGAATTTATCTCTTTATCATCATTAAGAGTAGCATAGAATTAGACAACATCATACGCCTCACTTTGGACTACACCATACATGACAAAGCTACCACTAGTCCAAGTGGGAAGATAGTGAACTATGATCAAAGCCTAATGATCTAGATACCACAACTAGTACCATCCACAAAATTTGACTAAATAATGTGTGAATGGTTATGATTCATATGGTTTGGCGTAGGGGTGGGGATGGTGCTAGTCATCTAGTTTAGTTATATTATACATGATCACTGTAAAGGTATTAATGATATATCTTTCAGAAACTCTTAGCTCACATACATCATAAACCAACAACAATGTCTCTCCCACAAGGAAGTGACCATGCACTATATAGTAAACACATTAATTAGAGAATTAATGATATATACAATGAAGAAAATTGGAGTGACAAACCTTATGCAAGGCTTTCTTATGATCATGACCACCCTGATGATACTCAAAGACTACATTCACATAAGGTACACAATCTTGGAGAAGATGACATAAATCCTTAACCAGGGAAGGCCTCAAGGACTAAGACCTCCTTGAAACCTAGAGATAATAAATTGAAGGACCTTGAAGAACACCATAGAAGCCATGGAAATTCTTCCAGTTCCTCATCTTCCTCTTTTCCTTGAACATCTAGTTCTATAAAGATGAATGTAGTTATAAAGATAGAGCTCCACTAAAGGGTTAGACTAAAAATAAATATTGAACCCATGGGAAAAGTCAAAAGCATCATCATGAACATAGATAGCATCATCACTATCAAACGAATAGAGATGGAATTTTCCCTCACAACCTGTTTGATGATGATGAATCCTTGCTAGACATTAAGAGCCTAAATGAAATAATAGAGGCAATAAAGATATCTTGCAAGCATTGCAAAAAGAGTTGTCTACCTAAGCTTGACATGAATAATATTCTTAAATTTGTAGGAGGCTATGATTTAGATCCACAACATCATTTACAAGCCTTTCATGATGCTTGTTCTTTCTACAACATTGAAAGTAGATGGTAAAAGATTAAGCTCTTGCCTAGGATACTAATCGATAGTGTCGAAGTGTGGTATAGATCGTTGAGACCAAATTCAATTTGACAATGGTCTACAATGTTGGAACTTTTCAACAAGAAATACCAAACCTCTGCAAGAGTGTCCAATTTGAGGAGACAAATCCAGGAGTGGAAGCAAGAAGAAAATGAGCCCTTGAACATGGCCTTAGATAGATATTATGCCTTATTTAATAGATGCCCAGGCCATGGTTTCTCCAAGGAAAGGCAACTTTTCCACATCATAGATGGGCTTCATAATGAAACAAGGAAGACCCTTGGGATGTATGACCTAGGGCAATTATATGAGCTCCAAGTCCATTAGATGAAAGAGCTAATCAAGTGTATGGAAAAAGAAGAAGGATAAATATGCAAATGGAAGAATGTTGAAAAATATCAATGGGATCAAACTCTTCAATAGAAGGAGGTCTAGATCNGCTAGGCGATCATACTAAACAAAGGATATAGAACCAAGAAATTGCTAGGAACAGTTTTTAGAAAATAGGAAAAATGGTTAAAGAAAGTAAGACTATAGATTCAACCACAAATGAAGATAATGGATGTGGCATCTGCATATATGACCATCAAAACAACCATTGCCCTATCTTGTTACATCTACGAGAGTATTGGGTAGGTGCCTTAAGTCTGAAGTTTGTGCAAAAGCATATACCTAGGAGATTTCCTCTCCCACAAGGTAATTATAGATAGTCCCACAACTGATCGTACCATGCCAGGGAAACTTATTACCAACCTTAAAAAAATCATCAACCGTAGCAGCAACAACCATAGTCATGGTGGAGGCCACCAACAAATCAAACCTATCCTTCCCATCTACCAAAATAGTATGGATATTATGTTCAACACCCTATTTCTCTAACTAGTTCTACATCATCTACTTCAAGTTTCAACTACCACCCTCTCAAGTACCATCAACCCATGTAATCCCCTAAAGGATCACCACCTTGCATATCTTACCATCCATCCTAACCTCAATATTCTCCTACTTCACCACATTACATGCCATTGCTAATGACACAAGAAGGTTCATCACCCCAATATTAACAAACGAATGTCACGTGTGCTGCAAATGTGCATAGACATGTTGACACCAATGGGTCTCAACTGCAACATAGGAAACATTCATTTTAGAGGAAAGGTCATAAGCTAAAGAAAACCACAAATGAACCCACCACATCATCCTAGTTAGCATAATGCCAATCTAGTATACCACCTTCCTTATCTCAACCAATATCCTCTGATCCTATACATGGGCCATCATCCATTAGTACTCCTATCCTAAATCCAAACAATGAATGTAATAGGGTAGAGAGACAAATAAATCCATGCATACCATATCATGATCAAGGATTCAATCATGGGTTGGACATCCATAATGTTAACACACCTCATACCTTAACCCACCATACATTTAACCATCAAGTGTGTGACCAAAAATTCTTCTACCCAACAACCACACCACCAATAGACATCTAGTGGCTAGGGCATGAACAATTACCAATCTTTCATACATGCATGGATCCTATTTATCCACTTATTAATCCTTTTCATGACTAAATATTTAGTTGTGCGGGTTAGCCCCCATTCTAGTCTTTAGGATTCTTAAGTGTTTTTCATCTTTTTTCTTACAACTTTTTGTTTTACACATACTTTAATTTACATCTTTTTTTTTCATGTTATTAATATTTTCTAATTTTTTTTACATTATCATTAGTACATTTTCTATTTCTTGAATATTTTACACTTTCTTTTATATTTTTTTTTATTTTACTTTTGTCTGATTTTCTAACTTTTTGTTAATAAGTACAAGGTAAAGTGGTAATGCATTGTTTGATGGTGGTATGTACTATTTTCTTATTTGATTGTTGGTGTCTAGATTCTGGCTTTGAATTTCATTAATGATGATAAGGACATGGTTTCCTTTTCATGCAACAGGTAATGATTCCACAACATCCACCCATCTACAAGATCTATGGTTTTTCTTATTTTGGAAACATGTAGTCCCTTTTTCATTAACAAAACTTTAACAAAATTATGACTTTGGTAGTTTTGATAATTGGAAAGAATTCAAAGGTTTGAATAGGGTGTGACTTCAAGGAGATTCAGTATTCTTTATGATTTTCTATTTTCCTAGGTGCATGTGTGTTTTCATGGATTTCTTATCGTTCCATGTCAAAAAATACAGAAACTTGAATAAGTCTTTGCATGGTGTTATTTTCATAAAAAAAAAGAAAAAACAAAAAAGAAAAAAAAACATGATGTGAATTCAAAGAATACCCCTTAGAAAAAATAAAAAAATAAGTCTTTGCATGGTGTAGTTCCCATTTCAAAAAACAAAAAACAAAAAAAAAAAAACAAAGAAAAGAAGATGAGAATTCAAAGCACACCACTTAGACAAAATAAATAGGCTACAAGCATTGGTTATGAGACTAGAAAGAAAAGTTACTCATGTCTGAAGGTCCCCTTTAACTAAGGCCCTTCCTCACTTCCTACTTTTCTTTTCTTCTTTAATAAGGAATGATGGTTGTTCTGTGGGAGCACTCTTGTGTCTCAAGGAGATGGACTAGTCTTGGAATGATAATGGAAAGTCATTGAATGAAGTTGGTTTTGGTCTAGACTAATCACAGATCTTATCAAGTAATTTAACCATAAAATCTGCAAGGGACTTCATGTGATCTTAATCAAGAACTCCATTCCACACTCTCTCATCCATCTATGCTTTTCATATCTCACCTCACTATTGATTTCATGTTCTTGTTCGATGTCTTGGTTTGATGTGTTAGAATTCTTAGGTAGTTTCTTCTGGGTTTTTGTACTTAACCTTCTATAACCATTAATCAGCCATGAAGCCCATAGAATCTTTGGTTTGAAGTTATGCAAGAGCATAAAAGGTTTGAGCCTACTTTGGGAAGGACCCGCTTGTATATCTTTTAGTTGGGTTAGTTAAGTTCTTTACCTTAGACACTGTTACAATCAAATTTTTTTGTTTATCTCATCAATGACATCCAATTCTAAACATCTTCACAACCGTTTTTAGTGAACTTTCCTTTTCATTATTGTGAATTCTTACACCCTCTTCAAATATTTCCTTGTGTTAAACTATTTTAAATTTAATGGACTGCTTATCTATTTTACCTAATTCGTCAGCCTTCCCACTAACACTCCTAAATAAATCAATCTACCATAATCACAACCTAGCCAAGTGTAACCATCAACAAGACAAGGCATTTACTAGCTCTATGTTACATATTGCATACTAATTCAAAATTCTATTGTGATTGCAGTGGGAAGCATGTACTCGAAACGGGACTATCTTCACCAAGGATGATGCATTAGTACCACACGATGAGTCTTGTTCATGATCATTGGATCTTCTCTCTCACTCTTCAGTTGCCAATAGGCTTTGGATGTCAGTTTTATCTTGGGTGTTGACTTCTCTTATCATGAACACCCAATTTTATAAAGATTGTAACTCCATACACTTGGGCAATTAGAGTCTATCTATTCTATCTAAGTCATTTTGTATGTCAATTAATAAGCCCATACCTTTCCAATATTTTGGAAGAAACTTGTTCCTCCTCTTCTTCACTTGAGCATGAGTTTTCATTCAATCATGGAGGTATGATGAATCATGTTTTCATCTACTTTTATGTTGGGTATTTGACATTAGAGCTAAGATGCAATGTTGGATATCCGATGTCATGGGATATATGCTAGCCTATAAATTTAATGCTTGGGCTCACAATTTCCAATTAGTTTTTATATCAATTTTTGTCATAGTTATCAAAGTTCTTATAGTTTGTTTCCTCTAGAGTTAGAATATTTTTTGAGTGCCCACAACAGGAGTCTGAGTGTGTATGAATCTTTGTTCAAGCACTGATGTACTTGCGCACAGCAATGTGACGGGAATAAAAATGAACTCTTTTGATAATCCTTGAAGCATTGAGAATAAATTAATGTTTCCTTTAATGAAATTTCATGCATTTTACTTTTATGCATTTAAATTAAGAAATTAATTTCTAGTTAATGAACACAAGCACGACCATTTCAAGCATACATATAGTGCTTGGTAACCCAGCAATGCTTAACGTTTGGTAGCCCAACAATGCTATATGTGTTCAGGAAAGTGGGAGGGGTACTTGTGTTAGGCTAGCTAGGCTAGTTTAGATCTTATTTTTCACTATTCATTAGCTTAGTTAATTTATCTCTTTATCATCATTAGGAGTAGCATAGAATTAGACAACATCATATGCCTCACTTTGGACTAAACCATACGTGACAAAGCTACCACTAGTCCAAGTGGGAAGATAGTGAACTACAATCAAAGCCTAATAATCTAGATATCACAACTAGTACAATCCATAAAATTCAATCGGATCATGCATGAATGCTTATGATTCATATGGTTGGGCATAGGGGTACCTCGCTACTCATCAATGAGGCAACACTGCCTAGATGAGGCTATGTCGATGGGGTTCCATTGACGAGGCCATGTCAATGAGTGTCCATCAATGTGACACAATGATGATTCATCATTATCAAAAAAATTACCAAGTATTCTTGTTAATATTTGAAACAAATCAACCAAAATTGTAATTATAAATTGTATCAATATCTAATATGCTCAAATGTAGAATATTATAGAAAAATGTGGTATTCATCTTTAATACTATTTGTATTATATAATTGCTATATTCATTTTTTCAAAAGAAATTTTGAGTAATCTATTTATTTCCACTTTTAGATGATGAGATTCTAGTTTTCGTCTACTGATTATGCATTATAAATGATACTAATAGTACTAGATAAATGATTTTTCTTTGAATTAACACCTTCCTTATAATGATTGAAAACATTGGTGGCTAGAGCACTAAGGTCAACAAGTGCATAGCCTAACCTCAAACTCATGTGAGGGCTTATTGGATGTGGAGATGAGATGCCTTGAATGATATTTTCAATCCAACAAGGACATATTAGATGTAACTAGGGTGTAGCATGCTTAGTGACAATGCTAATGAAAAATGGTGCTAAGTGTTCAAGTGATATCAAAGGTGTTAATAGTGTCAAGCATAGTCAAGATTCTTGGTGATAATGAGGGTGTTAACTCATGAAGACTATTATCCAAGCATAGTTCTAGGTGCAGCTATGTGATAGAATAGCAAAAAAAGAAAATGAAATGCTAAAAATGCAAAGAGAGAGAGAAGTAGAATACCACCCCAAATGGGGTTGAGTGTATTTAATACCAAAAGGGATTAGAAGATACACGGGTTACAACAAGCATAGTGGAAAGCATATTCATAGTCCTGGAGGTGTCTGGTTGTGAAAACTAGTGCTAACCAAGGAGTTTGCATCTGTCGAGTTGGCCACCATGGTGTATCATGGGCTCTAGTATTCTACTAGGCTATAGTGGGGCTACATTTGTCTACAACTACACCAAATGCTAACCCAAAAATTTTCCAACCCTTGATTTGCCAAAATGTGAACCCTGAAAAAGTTGAGGGCACAAGGTATTTATAGGATTAAGGTTAGTGCAAAATGTAGCATGGTTGCCACATGGTAGAGGGGATGGTTGGGACTCCACTATCATCGAACTATGCTCTCCACTAGATTAGTGGGATCAAGTATAGTTACAATTTTGGGTAAGAGGGGATGCAAGAAAGGGAAACATCCCACTGACTACGCTAGCTAAGGATGAGTTGACTATGTTGGTATGCCATTGTTGTGTTGTGGAGGTTGTTGGGGCTATCTTGGTTTACTACACTCTCCACTGAGGGTTGACTATGCTTTAGGGTAGTAGAGAGCATAGTCCTAGTACATAGAAATTTTTTTCAAAAACCGTGCTTCCTACTAACTATGCTATGGGTTAAGGGAGAGTCTAATCTCAATGCTAGTGAAATCTAGGCTTTTTGGCAAACTACACTCCCCAAAGAAGGTTGATGATGCTCCCAATTGGGGATGAGCATAGTCTGAGACTTGTCAAAACTTGTGAAAAGCTACCTTTTTATTGACTATGCTCTCCGCTAGAGTCTAACTACACTTCAAGGTAGTGGAGAGTGTAGTCTCAGCACTTAGAGAACTACAAAAAACTAGGTTTGTGCAAACTATGCTCTCTACAAGAGGCTAACTACACTCTGTGATAGTGGAGAGTATAGTTCTAGAACTTAAAAATTTTTTCTAAAAAATGACCTTCATGTTGACTACGTTGTGGAGTAGTGGAGAGCATAGTTTTAGTACTTAGAAAATTTTGCAATGGCTAGCTTGACACTTGGAAAAATTTGCAAAACTAGAATTTATGTTGACTAAGGTCACTAGGGTAGTGGAGAGCATAGTCTCAACACTTAGAAAAAATTCCAAAACTTGCCTTTGTGTTGACTGCGCTCTCTATTGGAGGCTAACTACACTCTCAACTCAGGTCGAATGTAGTTTTAACACTTAGCCAAATTTCTAGTCAAGACGTTGTAGTCCAAATTTGGTTGTGTTTTATTGGTCCCTCTTTATTAACATTTAGAGGAGTGGTCTGAGAGACATCAACAAAGAACAACAAAAAACCACAATAGGCTTGGCACCAATATCACTCTTCAATGTGAGAGTAGATGTTGCTACACCATGCTCAAGAGTGCTATGAATAGTGGTATGTTAGATGGTAGGTAGAAAGCAAGAGAAGGTGTAGGTGATATGTTGGGGATAAAAAGGAAACGATAATGTGCACACAAGGTATTATGATGTCACATCTTGATGGTGACAATGGCACCATAGTGGCTTGCCCTTGAAAATGTTGGCCTCTCATCAAAGTGCTTATAAGAGAGTTAGTGTGGATTTAGGGCTAGACTGGCTATGAAATTGCAGTGTTGCTAGGCTACTTGGAGACTTGCTCTATTCTTTTTACTTTTTTTTTGTTTATTTATTTATTTTTTTGTGGGGAAAACCTACTTTTTTTTCTACATGTTGCTAAATGCTTGCTATGAGGTGCTTTCCATTGAGTGAGTTACATGTCACTAGATGGGCTTCGCTTTGCCATTGATGAAATGACATGGTGTCTATAAAATAGGTGTTTCCTTCCCAGGATGGCTCATGTTACATCTATCTAGGATTTAATTGGCTAATAGAGGCTTCCCACAGGATGACTTATGTTATGTCTACCTTGGGATGTTTGGTGTTTGATGAGATGTGCAAAGAGGATGTTATGTGGTCACAACACGTGAGCATCTAGGAGGGTTTGCAATCTTGGCTATGCGGGGAATGAGAGGGTATTGAAATGCAAGAGTGTATGTGGGTAGGCTAAAATGGGATGAGGGAGGATGTGTACTCTTAAGAGGCTTAGCTAGTCCAAGCATGCACATTGGAGCAATGTGGTTACTTGCCATAACAATGAGATTCACCTTTGCACAACTACATGGGGCTTTATCCTAAAAACACAACTTTGAAAAGATAAGAAAATCACACAAGATAAGAAAAATGCCAAAATATTATAGGGGCTGAAGATCTTGCAAGTGCTCCAAAGGCTGCATCCAGTGTAGGTGCTCACAAAAGATTAGTAAAACTATGTGGAGCAAAGATGTTGGAAGTGCTTCAAAGGTTGTGCCCATTGCTGGTGCTCCATTATGGGATTATAGCATGTTCACCTACATGGTGTAGGAGGGGGGCAAGGGTTATGCTAACTTTATCTCTTGTAGGAGGATGGAAGGAATTATTAGTGGCTGACCACGAACCTGATTTAAGGTCTTGGTAGACTACGGCTTTACTAGTTCAAGTTCCTAGCAATCCATAAACCCAATTTAAGGTCATGGAAGATCGTGCTAGTTTATAGTCCCAGTGGACTATTATATGCTATTTTTAACATCATTGCATATGGATGCCATGCTAGTTTAGCATCATAGCAGATGAGCTATGCTAGTTAATTTTTGTAGTGATTACTATGCTAGTTTTAGTGTCATAGCAAACAAGTGCTTACCTTGCTTTGGTGATGTGTGATGCTACATCCTAAATGTAGTATAGTTGAAAGTATGAAATATGATGATTTGTTTACATTTGCTATGTGTATGTAAGTCTAGGTCATTGTGAGCCATAGAAATTTTATTGTTAGTTCAAAGCCTTAATGGGCCCCATGCTAGTTTAAGGCCATAGCAAGCCAATGTTAATTTTTGGGCATTTTGGGCCATGGTGGTAGTTTTAGCCCATTTCAAGCCATTGCGAGTAGTTTAAGGCCATTCCAGGCCATTGTTTTGCTAGTTTAAGGCCATAGTGGGCTATTAGATTGTAGAATTAAAGGCAATAATTTTAGTCCATTTTGGGCCATTATGGTAGTTTAAGGCCATTCCAGGCTGTTGCGATTGTTTAAACATGATAATTATAGGCCATTCTGGATCACAACATTGGAAGTAAAATTGTTGCTAATTTCTAGGCTATAGCAGGCCATAGATTGCTAGTTTAGGATCATCCTAGGTTGTAATGTCACCAGTTTAAGGCCATGGTGGGCCATAGCATTACCAATTTAAGGGTATGGCAGGCCATAACATTTCTAGTTTAAGGCCTTGGCAGGCCATGTGTTACTAGTTTAAGGCCATGACAGGCCACAATGTTGCCAGTTAAAGATCATGGTGGGCCTTAACATTGCCATTTTAAGGCCATGATGGGCCATCTATTGCTACCTCTTATTTTTGTAATTTTAGTTTTTATGTTTTTTATGCATTTTAATGTTTTTTATGCATGAAAGTAAATGGATTAAGTAGAATTGGTAGATATGTAAACTAAGATATTGAATGCATAACCAATGTGGATGGTAAACTAAGTGATTGAGCTAAATGCAAATAATATGCTACAATGCTAATGCAAAATAAGTAGGGAGTAGGATGTAGGGTGTGGGGAAGTGAATAGTAGGCAAGTTCCTAGCACTCGTTTGAGCTAAGGGGGTACCTTAGTCACGCAGTTGCTTCCTAACCCAATGTGGATTAGGGGCACATACGTCCTAGATTGCACTATTCAGTAGTCTCCTTGATCTTGCTTGCTACATTGAAGGGTAATTCTACCCATAGGGCATCCCCCAGAAGGTCAGTGGCTTCTATCACCTCTTTAGGTGCATTGCGCTCATGTGTCTTGTTGTCTGTCAAAGTTGTGTCATCAAGAAATTCAACCTTTGACCCTTGATCCATGTCTATGTTGTTGATAGTTAGAGGGATGACATTATCACTGTGGATGATAACTTCACCACCTTTGTATAGAAGGTGGATTCCTTGATGAATTGGGGATGAGATAGCTAGTAGCTGGGCTAGTTAAGGCCTGCCTAATATCAAATTAAATCCTAGCATCTCCTTTATACAGATGAATTCGATAGTGGTGGGGAATTGCTCTCCTACCATGAAGGCTATTGTGATAGTACCCTTAATGATGATGCATGACCCACTAAAGGACTTTAGACATGTGGTTTTTGTTGGCTTGATTTGGTCCATGAGGCCTAACTTATCAATGATAGTGTATGGGATAACATTTGTTGCTACCCCATCATCAACATGCATCCTATATATCTTACATTGCCTGATGTGTATGGTGATAAAAATGGGGGCCATTAGGACCTCACCCTTCTTAGGGTTGATCTTAATTACTTCGTTGTGAAACACTAGGAATGTTGGACTTAATTCCTATGATGTAGGGGGCAACATCACTACATAGATGGCGTTCTCATTTTTAGGAATTTCCTCCATAATAAAGATGAAGGTCAACATCAATACCAATGTTTCACGATGGGTAGATGAGGTGATAATCAAGTCATATAGTCTCAATGTGGTATTTTTCTACTTAAGTGTCTACTTGACTTGGGTTAATGTATCTACGAAGTGCTTTCCATTGTCTGCCATTTTTTTGGCCTTGACTTCCTTCATGTGGCCTAAGAGACAAATCTCTCATGGAGGAAACTTGGACTTTGCTTTCTTGGCCTATTTGGGGGCCTTAGTGCTTGGTTGTGGTTTTCTTGTTATAGCCTTTTCAGTTTCTTCAACCATAGGAACTATAGAGATAGGGACTATCTTTAGCAAACCAAGAACTCTTTGGTCTTGTTTTTGCTTATCCATTTCATTTGTAAGAAATTTTTTGGGCCTCTTGCATTGCAATCTAGTGGGTTTACCCATGTTGTTGGTGGGGTTGGGCCTTGGACTGGAAGGGCCAATGCGTTGCTGACTATCAAGCTTTAGGTAGGTGAGGGGCCAACACATTGTGGTAGCCTAACAACAAACAACGGTTGAGCAGCTGTTGTCACTTGCTATGGGACCTTGACCATGAAGGGTGTTGTGGGTGCTCGATGTTGCACTCTAACAATGAAGGAGGGCCTCTAACTAGTGAAGGTTGAGGGAACCCTTACACTACTGGAAGGCACTTAGACCACAAAAGGCTACTACACTAGTTCTGACTTGCCACCCATGCTGATGGTATTTATGACATAGCCAATACCATATGTGTTTAGAGGGTTATTTGACACCCTCATGAATTAGTTTTGGGGTCCAAGTAGGTTTTTCATGTCAAGCACTAGTTCATCCCCATCTATCAGCCTGTGCAAATCGTCTTGCAAAGCTTGATAGAAGTTCATGTTATGATTGAATAACTAGTGGTAATGATAGAATTGATCTAGCCTAAAGTGCTATGGGACTGGGGACTTGTTTGGTGCTACTGAGGCAAGATTCCTTAGTATATCATAGTACATTTCATAGCTTTTTTGGCCATCCTCAGACATTTGCTTATGTTGGATGTGCCCAACTTTCAATAGTTGATCTAGTAGCTCTGAGGGTTTTACTAGCAATGGAGTATACTTTGAGTGATTCTTATTCTCAAAGTTGGACCTTTGGCCAACTTGTGTTGTGGCCAATGCAAATGTGGATAGGTTGGTTACCTAAGCTCTAGAGTTGGTAGCTTTATGAGCTAGGACTTTGGGTTGCCTAGCCATTGACCCCTGATTGGTTGCTTTAGCCTGTGTGGCTACCATTTCCACTATTACATTTTTCTTTCTCGCATGTTTATTTTTGTATGCCACATAGGCTAGGTTCTTGCTAGCTTGCACTACATCTTCTATGCTCTTATTTTGGGCAAAGGCTTGGCTTAGGGATTGCAAGCCTAAGTAGTATAGTTTTAACTTGATGAAGTCATTAACTGCATCCTTGAAGATAGCCAAGAGGTATGCCTTGGCTATTGTCTCTTGTATTTCATTTAATGAGGTACTCGAACATTGGATGAACTTTTGCATAGGCTCTAAGTGGGCCTAGTTGACCTACATTAGCTGGTCCATGGTTGCTTCTAGCTTCAAGTTGTACTTAAAGCACATCATGAATTGGCTTAAGAGGTCTTCGAAAGAGGAAATAGAACCCTTGGATAGTGCTCAGTACTAGTCTAGCACTTTTCTAGTTAGTGACATGAAAAATACATGCATGATGACATGCATCTAGGCTTGTAGTAGTATGCACTCAAACTTGAACATGGCTAGGTGCACGTTGGGGTCTCCTTCACCATTGTACTTGGTGAATTGGAGTAGCAGGACCCTAGTTGGCAGAGTTAGGGATGGGGCCATAGGACTTATAGGGCCATCCTAGTAAAATTCCATCACCTTGATAGTTTTAGAGAAAGTAGCTTTGAGTTGCCTCATGTTCTCTGTCAAACTTTGGATCAGCTAGAACACCTGATCCAAGTTTTAAAATACGCCAGCCAGTTGCATCGGCTATGCTATTTTCTATGTTGGTTATATAGCCTAGGGCTAGATTACTAGTTGTGGGGCCATGCGATGTGGTTGATGCATTGGCTACGCTATCGACACGATGACTGGGGCAAGCCACACACACGTGGGTTGGACTAATGTCAAGGGCATTAACAAATAGGTAGGACACAAGGTGTTTGAGTTATTTGGGGCCTGGAGATGGGCCCTACATGAATGTAGGGCTAAGCTAACATGATTGCTACTAGCAAAGATGGCTGGGCAGGTTGAGATGATGCCATGAAGGATAAGTTAAATGAAGCTATTGCATCATATTACATGTATCACATTTAATGCATTACCACTACAGGTGTCAACCTAAGCTTGATAGAGTAGGCAGGTGATGTCGATGTTAAAACTATCTTGGGGAGGATTTGTGAACTAAATTGAGGAGGGGCTAGACTGGGGAGTGGATGTTAGAAGATAGTATTCAAACTTGTCTTCTTCATCCTATAGGGCTTCCTCATAGTTAGTTTCCACGTGATGCTCACTTGCTTAAATGAGCAAGAATAGCAACTGGTGGTGGGGCTCCATGAGTGGGATGATGTTGAATAAGGGAGGGATATACTGTTGTCCATCCCTATGGATTAATTTAAAGTCTCATTTTTTTTCATGTCAAGATGATCTATAGGCAACCTTGCTTGGATATTTGCACATATGAAGTTGTATTGTTTGTTGCTGAGCACGAAATACTCTAGGTCTTTGTAGCATAGCCTAAGGGATTATCTTAGTCCTACCATCATAAGATTTCCAATGTTGTCAATTCTGGCCTCTTGTTATATGGTAAAGGTGTAAAGTACATTTGAAATTGATGTTGAACATTGATTTGAATTCATGGTCATAGATTGAGTTGTGAATGGAAGAGATGTGAATTGCTGGTTGTAGAGTACTATGGATGACATTGAAACTAACCCTGTTTCAACTAACACCATTGACTATGCTAACTATGCTCTCCATGGACTACATTGTCTATGCTAAGAGCTAACTATGCTCTCCACGAACTACACTCTCTACACTGAGAAATGACTATGCTCTTTATGCTAAGAGCTAACTATGCTCTCCATAGACTACACTCTCTACACTGAGAGCTAGCTACACTCTCTATGCTAAGAGAATGGAGGCTTAGAAGAAAAATGGAGAGAAGTGTGATTTTGGTTACTACATGGGGTTTCAATGTGATCAACTATAGGGTCGAATCTACACTGATGGGTTGATAGAAAACTATGATGCAAATAGCATGTAAGCCAACCATGATAGAGTCCAAAAACATGGTTTGGTCCTCCTTCTAGCATCAAAAACCTGTAACGACTAAAAATGTTGATGACTAGAACATCAAGGTTGGTAGGTGCATAGCCTAACTCTAAATCCACATGAGGGCCTACTGGAGGTAGAGATTGAATGCCTTGAACGATCTTGTCAATTGAACAAGGACTTACTAGATGTAACTAGGGTGTAGCATGGTTAGCTGCAATGCTTATGCAAAATAGCACTAAGTATTTGGGTGATATCAACGATGTTAACAATGTCGAGCATAGTCAAGATTCTTGATGACAATGAGGGTGTTAACACGTAGAGACTGCTATCTAAGCATAGTTGTAGTTGTGGCTATGTGATGGAACAACGAAAAATGAAAATGAAATGCTAAAAATGTAAAGAGAGAGAGAATTAGAACACTGCCCCAAATGGGGTTAAGTGTAGTTAACATCAAAAGTGGTTAGAAGGTACATGGGATTTAAGAGGCATAGTGGAGAGCATAGTGATAGTCTCAGAGTGTCTGGTTGTGAAGATTGGTGCTAGTTGGGGTGTCTGCATCTACTGGGTTAGCCGCTATAGTGTATTGTGGGCTGTGATGTTCTGCTAGGCTACGGTGGGGCTACAGTCATCTGTAACTTTGGCAAATGCTAATCCAAAAATTTTCCAACCCTTGATTTGCCAAAATACCAACCCTAAAAACATTAAGGGCATAGGGTATTTATAGGATTAGGATTAGTGTGAAATGCAACATGGTCACCACGTGTTAGAGGAGATAGTTGGGACTACACTCTCACCTAACTATGCTCTCCACTAGGCTAGTGGGGTTGAATGTAGTTACAACTTTTGGTAAGAGGGGATGCAAGAGAGAGAAAGATTCCATCAACTATGCTTGCTAGGGGTGATTTGACTATGTTGGCATGCTCTTGCTATGTTATGGAGGCTACTAGAGGCTATTTTGGCTAACTACATTCTACATTGAGGGTTGAATATGCTCTGGGGTAGTGGAGAATGTATTCCTAGGACTTAGAAAACTTTTGCAAAACCTTGCTTCCTGCTAACTATGCTCTAGGTTGGGTGAGAGCCTAGTATCAATGTTGGTAGAATTTGAGCTTTTTGGTAGACTATGCTCCCCACGCGAGGCTAACTACACTCCCAAGTAGGGATGAGCATAGTCTGAGACTTGCCAAAACTTTTGAAAAGCTACTTTTTTACTAAGTACGCTCTCCACTAGAGGTTGACTATGCTCCAGGATAGTGGAGAACATAGTCTCAGCACTTAAAGAAATAAAAAAAATTGGGTTTGTGCTGACTATGCTACCCATGAGAGGCTATCTATGCTTTGTGATAGTGGAGAGCGTAGTTCCATCACTTAGAAAAATTTGCTAAAAATGACCTTTGTGTTAACTATGCTCTAGGGCAGTAGAGAGCGTAGTCTCAACACTTAAAAATTTTTTGCAACAACTAACTTAACACTAAGAAAAATTTGGAAAACTAGCCTTTGTGTTGACTACACTCTCCACAAGAGGCTGACTACGCTCTAGGACAAAGAAGAGCATAGTCCTAACACTTAGAAAAATTTGTAGCTTCTGGCTTCAAGATGATACTTAGAAAAAATTGCAAAACTAGCCTTTGTGTTGACTGCACTTTCTATTGGAGGATGAATACACTGTCAATTAGGGTCAAGCGTAGTCTCAACACTTAGCCAAATTTTTAGTCAAGATGTTGTAGTCCAAATTTGATGGTGTTTGATTCCTTGATACTATTCAAATCAAAATATTTTTTTCCTTTTACATTTTCCCAAATATTTTGAAATATTATTTGTTTTACCAATTTGCAAATTTTCTAAGAATTAGAATAAAGAATGTACTCTTAAATGTTCTACTTAGTAGGCTATAAAATTTCCTCATAAAGCCATCCTCTATCATGAATTTTCATTAAAATTTTTTTGAAATATTTATCTAATGAGAATTTTAAAAGATTATGAGTGTAGGCTATAAATTGATAAATATTCTTAACTTCTAAGGGTGTCATCTTTGGTTTAAGAAGTATAATAAAATATTGTCTCTAGCTCTTCACCTTAAATTCATTGAGTAAGAAAATATTTCAAATTTCTTCTATCTATTTTTTATATTTATTTAATTGGGCAAGATCCTAAAAAACCCATCCATGAAAAATAGTTGATTGAACAATGATATGATAAAAGTTATTTTAAGACATCTTAAGCTAAAAATAGATTCCTTGCTTTTTAAAAAGAAAATAAGGTTTTCATACCCCTTACAACCCTTTGGGTAATGCACTAATTCAATTTGTAATTGCAAGAGCATTCTAGGCCAAGATATTTGTAATAGAAACTTATGTTTACATATTAGTTTCTCATAGTAAATTTTGACAACTTATTATGTGTGCAATAAATCATGATTTTAGTTTTTTAGATATTAAATTTCATTTCTAAGTGCTAATAGAAATCATTAAGAGTATTAAGTATTTGATGTAATTCTTTCATTGAATTTGAAATTAAGATAACATCACTATAATAAAGTAAGAGTTTAACAAGACCTTTACTTAGTTTAATTCAACTAGAAACTTAGGCATTAAGTTCATAGTATTGCTAAATATCTAGGAGGTGTTAAACCCTAAAAATAATATTGATAATAAGGAAAAAAACATCTATAGTACATCACATATTTAACATTGTGTAGAAAAAACAAAAAATAAGGTAGAAAGAAAAACTTTCCAATTTTAAGGATGTCTACTTATTTGTATAACCTTATAGTTAAAATTTTGGAAAGTCAAGAAAGCAAATTAATTATTATTATGGACGATGATCCCCATCCTAATAACATTTACATCATGTTCAACATTAATTCTTGAACTTAATGTAGACCTATGCCAAAATGCTAACATTTTTTCATTGCCAAGACTTTGCCAATTAATCTAAACCTTTCATTGAGAATCTTTACAATTCACTATTACTTATTAGCATTAGTTTAATCTTTGATTTAACATCTTTCTTATTAGGTAAGGACAAATTTTCTTTATGAGTTATCTTTCTAGACTGATAAATACTTCTTATAGTAGAAGTAAAAACTCAATTTGTTGGTAAAACCATAGCTATATTAATATTATTTACCAAATAAAAATATGGTTCTTCTTTCTAGATGATATCTAATTGTTGAGAAAAAAGTAGTTAATAAGAAAATGATGTCCTTATGAAGAAAACCTTTCAAATCATCATCCTTAAGATTGAATAAAATTCAAACCCTTGATATGCAAATGAACTAGAAGTCCTTGATAAATATTTATATATTACTAGTTCTATAAATATATTATTTTCAATGTAATCAATCAAATCCTTCCATAGTTTAGTAAGTTTTGAAGCTAAAACCTTAATTTACCAATATATGTTCTAGTTGCATTGAAGTAATTGAAATTAAAACTAATATTAAATGTAGTTAATTATGTTTAT
>MNCI01012374.1:14813-53918 GCA_015680685.1 Gnetum montanum
GGGTTATGACTATGAACTAACACCATGGAGTCCGCTAAGACTATAAACTGGCTCGCCTCTTCATGGTCCACTAAGACTCAAAACTGGCAACGCAACGTCTGCCACGACGCTAACCAAGCAATGTCCAACGGGTTACGACACAAAACTAACCCATGATAGTCCGCTAAGACTATAAACTGGCACATTCATCTTCGACTCCTCATCCCACAGCCATATTCATTCATCAGAATCATTGCATCTCTCATCAGCATCGCCGACATTCACATTCCATGCTCAGAATTGCCCCAACATTTTTGTTCACCTGTAGCTGTTTGAATTTAAACTCATTAATCCACTCATGGTTTTCTTGTCTCGTTGGAGTTGTGTTTGCAGGATGATGCTCAGAAGTTCTCGTACGAGAGTGCGTTTCATCACAGG
This sequence comes from Gnetum montanum, assembly GCA_015680685.1. Classification (NCBI taxonomy): domain Eukaryota; kingdom Viridiplantae; phylum Streptophyta; class Gnetopsida; order Gnetales; family Gnetaceae; genus Gnetum; species Gnetum montanum. The sequence continues at coordinate 15,231 of MNCI01012374.1, forward strand.
TAGCAGGATGAAGCAATGTCCATTTGTCCACCTGGCAAGACTAAATCGAACCGTTAACCCGCACATTCCCCATTAACCCGCACATTCCCATTCCCCGAAAACCCACTATCGGTCTACCAAACTATTACACACTGCGAAACGTTACAGCAGTCGCAACACACAAAACACAATATCCGTGCATGACTACAAGGACAAAGTTCTTTCAAAAAAAAAAACGTACCCATGTAAAAAATAGTCAAGAAACATCCTTTTGCATGGCTTTGGCTCTTCGCTAATAGTTTCCCCAAAGAAGGGAGCTGTTCCTCTAAAGAATGCAAAACATCACCTCGTGGCTTTGGTTGTGACAACTGTTTCTCTTGAAAAATCACCAAGAGCAATGTTCCGCCAAAGGACGCACATCACATGCCTGAATCCCAAGTCTGCCAAAAGATGGCTATCGACAAGGGCTGGCATGCCGCACACCTGAGCATCCCATTTCCCCAGCATGATTCCTCGGACAATCACTAGTCCCCGCAATCCCTTTTCTCCTACCAGTCACCAATCTCCCCCTTTCAATCCCCATTCACCACTGAACACGGTACGATGATGTCTGGTCAGGTGGCAAAGGACAAGGCTTTTGTCAGGTCGCTTGTGGTGTTTTGCACTTCTTTGTCGACGTTTCTCAGGTCGATTCCTCCAAGCGTCAACAAAGAGGGGCCAATGAAACACCACAAAAATATTTGAGTTTAGCATCTGTCTGACAAGACGCAGGGTCCCCATGAACCACAGACGACTCCGGCTACATTTGAAGCCACACAGGGTGAGAATCAAACGCTGGGTTTTCACTAAGTGCTGAGCCAGCGTCTACGCCCAGCATCTACGCCCAGCGTCTACGCCCAGCGTCTACACCCAGCGTATACGCTCGACTCCGGTGCACGCGCTCAGGCACGGCAAATGCACACGCTCGACGACAGGATCTCCAATGGCAGCATGAAGATTACACCGAAGAGCAAGGATTGAAGCAAGTGGACGTTCTTCGGCATATATGCCGGCGTTTATGCCCAACACTCTTCATCGTATACGCCCCAGCATATTACGCCCAGCATCCATCCAGCGTATACGCCCAGCGTATACACCCGACACTCTTTAGCGTATACGCCCCAGCATATTACGCCCAGCATCCATCCAGCGTGTACGCCCAACGTATACGCTGGCCTGTTGTAGCGTATACGCCCAGCGTGTGCCAAGTTTCTAAATTGTAACGCCCGATCTATACGCCACGTGTCTCCCAGTCCAGTTTTCCCAGTAACCCTACCCTTATAAATAGCCCAGTTTTCCGCATTTACCCGGTCCGCAAAAAATTTACCAGAGCAGACCCAAAGCAATTACGCTGCAGAAACCCCCTTACGCTTACGCTTATGCTGGAAGTCCTGTATGCTAAGCACAGTCCGTGCTCTGCCTACCGTGTCAACCGGCTGCATCCCTCCGTCCATCGGGGCTTTACGTCCGCCTTGTGTCCCTACACAACTGCGTTAGACCGGTGCACAACATTTTAACTCTATAATCTACTGTTCACGTTTACTGCAAGTTCTTTTATAGTTTTACGTCAATTTGGCCCACTCTTCGTTCACGCCTGCTTACGTTTACGCTCCGTCTGCGTCTATGTACGCTCACTGTTTATGCCATCCACATCTATTTACGCCCTTTGTATTTGTTTACGTTGTTTACGCTGTCAATGCCTATATACGCTTACGCTGAGCTACATCTGTTTACGCTGTTCATGCTTAACGTCGTTTATGCCCCTCTATGCTTACGCTGTCAGCGCCTATTTCGCCGTCTATGCTCTATTTTACACATAACCCAGCATATAACACTTCAGTGGCGCTCGGGGAAGTCCTTGTTTGATCCGCGTGCGGACCATCCAAGGCACTCTGCCTTCGTCCACTCCAGCTCACCCTCAAGCGGAGGCAGGGTCGACTGTGCTAGTCCGCTGATCTTTCGGTGCCCGTAACGTTCCAGCCTCGCACCGACGATTTCGGTCGGCACAGCATGGAGGTTTCATCACAGTTCCAGGGCAATGGTCTTTCTCTTATTTCTGCCCAGAGCCTGCAAGAACCGACACATGTTTGAAGCAAGATTCATATGCAGCATCATCCGAAGCCACCAATTCAAACTGCCCCTGCACAATAGGGCCCTACAAAATTGTAACTGACGATCACCGCGAGAGAATGCTCGGCAACCGCATCTGTCTTCGTTGTCGCATGTTGGAGAAGAAGGGTTTCTTTTTCTATTTTGAAGAACAAAGCACTTAGCATTTTGATTGCTGGAGAGTTTTCTGTTTTTCCCTCAAAACTGAGTTAGGGCTTCCTGTGTTTTTTTTCTCTTGTCTTCCTGCGTTTTTTTTCTGTTTGCCTCCGCCATTGCACTGATTGCTGAATTATGGGCCAATGTTTTGTGGATCTTCGTCTGGCGGATCCGCAGCCTGCATCATGAAAAAGAAAGAAAAAAATGCCATGGCCTGCAAAACAAATCGGGGTTTTAACAGGGCATAACCCCTTTCCTCGCGTATTTCTCAAATGAGGGTTCCAAAATTTATTTTTGAAGTGATATCCCTGCGTTTAGTGAAGATGTCCGTCTGCGCCAGGGTGAACATCGCGGTGAGTGGTGTTGCGCATTTTCCTACAACGTAGTCTCCTCTACATTCACTGTGTTCCTTATCTCCACTGTTTTTCTCTTCAGCAGGTGTAGTATACGGTGGATGTTGATTTGCCTTTCTTCTACATAATCTTCAAAATGACGAAGGCGTTGCTGGTTTTGTTACATTTTTGATTTTGTCTTGCAAGGAGTTTCAAATATTATCTTAAGGATATATCTGGGTTTTGACAACCGGGATCTGCAACTTAATGATTTCACATGAATAACATACTTCCTTCCTTGCCATAGTACTAATTTCTGATTTTAATAAAGAGATAATTTGACACCTTTATCTTATATTCAGAAGGCTTCAACATCAAATTCTTCACCANGGTAGTATTGAGCTAGTGCTTTGGGTTGATCTAAATCTAGCTGTAACTAGAGAACCCATACATAAAGGACAACAAGGCATGGCTAGCCATAGTATCGATGAATTGATCAATACTAGACAATAGGAAATCATCTTTAATGATCACCTTGTTTAGGTCCTAGAAGTCTATGCAAATGCATATGCTTCCATTTTTCTAGGTACAACCACAATGTTAGAGACCTAATCTATATAGTCAATTGCCTAGATAAAACCAGCTTTGTAAAGCTTCGTGATTTCATCACAAACTAGGAACACCACCTCAGGCATAACCTTATGGGATTTCTACTTAACTAGTTTTACATAAGGATCGAGGATTATATTGTGCTAAAGTATGCAAGAGTCTAGGCCTAGCATGTGTTCATAGGACCATGCAAATTCCCTAATGTTATTGTTGAGGACCTTGGCAATGTTCTAAGTGTGTTGAGCTCTAACAAGGAACTAAGTTTTAGTGTTTTCACCTCGTCACTAAGTGTTGCTACAGGGACATCAATGAGGGGATCCTCAATGACATCATCTACCTCTAGATCTAGAGCTTTAACTAGATGGTCTAGCCAATCTAGTGGTGCCTCTATAGATGTTACATGTTCATCATACGACATGGGCTCAAGGTCTAGGCATTTGATATCAATGTATCACTTGAGGTCACCATGAGGCCCGGTAAGGACCAAAGGTGAATAAAAATACCTGCATGTGCTCATGTTGCAATCCTACCAAGTTCCCTACAAAACTACCATCAAAAACATCAAGCTGCACCTATCTTAAATAATGTCAAAATGCATAAAATAAGGAAAGTAATGCAATGAAAATTTGCATGAGTGTGCAAATGTAGAATTAGAGAAGCAAGTATGTGGGCTAATTTTAGGCCTTAGTAGGCCATGGTTTGCTAGTTTAAGGTTATAGAAAACTATTAATTATGCAAGATACATTGGTTTAGGCAAGGTTGGAACTACTTGGAACATGGAGTTAACGCTAGGCATTCACTAGGCAATCAGAAAAATTTAGAAAAATTTCTAAGTTTGGGGACCACCAAAAAAAGTTTAAAAATTTTCTAACTTTGGTTGCTATGCCCAACCCCTTGCTAGGCTCAAAAAAACTTTGAAAATTTTCCTAAGTGTGGGACACTATCCTAGTATGTAGCACATTTAGATACCCTAGGAGGGTATATATGTGCATTGCACCAATAGTAAACTGTCATTTCCCAAAGTAAAAACAAGAAGTTACAAAGTGTAGCATGCTTGGAGCAAGGAGTGGAAGCTAGAGCATAGTGATCAAAGTGGGACATCTAGAGTGTGACAACCAAAGCATGATAGCCAAAGCATAGTAGTCAACATGATGTGCCAAAGTGAACATCAACACTCCAAACTCATCAACATGGACAAGGGAGAGCGAGCATTGAGATGTTTGCCCCAAGTGAAGCACCACAAAATTTTTGGTTTTAGCATCTCAACTACAAATTTGGGTAAGTGTCAAAATAGTGGCACTTTGCCCATATTTTTCTAAGTGTTGAGTATAATTAGCTCTAAAGTACTAGATTTGCAAAATTTTTCTAAGTGTTAGAATGATGGCACTTTCTACACCCTGTTACACTATGTAGTGTAGCGTAGCATAACACCCTATTACACTACATAGCGTAACGTAACATAGCACATTGTTACACTTTGTAGTGTAGCATAGTGTAGCATCCTATTACACTATATAACGTAGCACTTTTTTATGTTGTGTAGTGTAGCACAGTGTAGCACCCTGTCATGCATAGTAGACAATGTCCCCTATCCCACATGTAACACAGGATGGGCATAGTAGATAGTAGATAGTGGACAGGCATAGTAGATAGTGGACAAGCATAGTAGATAGTGGATGGGCATAGTAGATAGTGTTCCATGTCCCATGCATGACATGGGATGAGCATAATTGATAGTAGCAACCAACTTCCCATGTACCACATGTAACATGGGATGAGTGCAATAGACAACATCTCATGATCCCACCCACTACACTGCCATGTGGCACCTGATCTACATTTTGGGCTAACTCTAGCCCTATAAATACCCCAATGCCCTCTTTCAGGGGGGGTTGGCTTTCATTTTTCACCAAGGAGGTAGTTGGCACTTTCATTTTTTTGGCACTTTGACATCTTGGCACTTAGCTCTATGGGCAAACAAGACCCAGAGCACCCCACACTAGAAGAGAGGCACAACTACACCACATGGTACACTGCAGCCCCATTGCAGCCTAGTAGAAGCTCACATGGTACACTATGGCTACCAACCTAGTAGGCACAATTCAACACAATGAGCACCAGACTTCATAACCTAACACCATTGAAGCTATGATTGCATTCCCACTATGCCTATTGTACATTGTGTATACCTTTGTGAGTTAGCTATGCTACCCTGATTTTTGGGTGGTGCATTTTCTCTCCCAAGCTCTTATTTTATTCTACTGCACCATACATGTTGCATTATTAGATGTTTGTGCATGCTTTTTATCCTGGTTACATACTTTAGTACGTTTCTACTATTATGTGTGCCATGTTTTCTTTTAGTTCAACCTCCATGTGTCACACTCTAAAATCACTATTTGCAATCAATTATTTGACACCGTATAAGTTCCTATCTAATTGACCAAACCATTCAAGGCACCCCATTTGAATTTTCTCTAGCAAGGCCCTCGCATGGATCGATGGTTAGGCTGTAAACTTGACAACCTCTCAGTGTTCCAGCCATCGAGATTTTCAGACATCATATTTTTTGGTGCTAAAAGGAGGGCTCGAACATCCATGTCCTTTCTGTGTATCACGGGTAATCTTGCATGCTATTTGTACCCCATCACTAGTAACTTATTAGTGTAGACATGACACCCCTATGGTTTTCTATGTACCAAGTGGTGTAGATTGGTCATCAAAATGGTTTCTCTGAAATCCTACAGGATGAAATCCCAAAATGATTTACTGCATTCTACTACTTGTGTCACGTGTAGCATGGTGTCCCTATGAGCATAGCAAATCCAAAACTATCTTTTGAGTTACACTACCTGTGTCTTATCTAGCGTAGCGACCTCACCAGCATAGCGGTTTTCAAACAGTCTATTTTGTTATGCTGACTATCTACTGTGTTATGTTGTCCACTATGTTATGTTGTCTATTGTGTTACGCTATCTACTATGTTACGCTACTTGTGTCCAATGTAGTGTAGTGACCTTATCAACATACTAGCCCCTCCCAGTGTAGTGAGCATAACAATCTCTAGGATAGCAAGTGTGAAAAGCTACAGTAGCAAGCAACAACATAGCAAGCATGCTAAGCTACAGTGTAGCAAGCGTGACAAGCTCCAGCATAGCAAGTGTAGCACCAGAGTTGGCTATTTTTAGCAGTTTTCATACTTAGCATTTTTTCTGCATTTCATACTTAGCATTTTTCTGCATTGTTACACTTAGCCATTTTTTCTATATTTTTATACTTAGCCATTTTCCTACTACTGATAGACTTAGTCATTTTTCTGCTATTTCTTAGAGTTAGCCATTTTTTGCAAATAGAAACTCTCACAACTGATCTGTGAATATGACTTTGGATCAACCTTCCATGTTGGTATTTAACACATTTGACACTACAATCTAGCTAAAGCATGCTGCACTAAGCCATGAACAATACAATTTTCTTTGTGCCAAAATCCAAGCAGGACTACTAGTGGATTACCTTGATTTGGAGGAAAAATAGAACTATGAATGAATCCACTGAAATGAATGAGAGTACAGTTGCTCCTTGTTTGACATAATCCCACTCATGAAGTCCTACCACTAATTGTTATCCCAACTCATCCATGCAAACAAGCATGATGCAAGGACAACCTATGAGTAAGCCTCATAGAAGGAAGAAGATGAGTTCGAGGCCCACTCTAAGCATGAGAGCTCTCTCTACACCATCTTCTAGTGACCACTTCCTAGTATAGCCCCTCCTTAATTTAGTTCACCTATTCTCTCTGAAATGGTGACCATGCGAATTCAGCCTTTCTAGCAAGAAAATAATGCATTTTCCCAACACTATGCTCATGCAGGGGCCACCTCCCAACCCTAGACAACTCAGGCATCCTACATCCTGCCTATATCATTGGCATCTACAGTGTCCGTCCAACCCACTCATGTGTGGCCTACTTCGATCGTCACATCCATCACTCAGCCAACACATCAACAACCATCCACTACGACGTTAAACTGGCAACAACCATATAGTATGACGTTAAACTAGCAACAGCTATCCACTATGATGTTAACTTGGCAAACTCCACAATCAACAATTCTACCCTATGCTATGAAACCGACATAAGTCCAGCTAATGCAACCAATTGGCACATCCCCAAGCTTGGATTAGGCATTCTAGCTAATCCAAAGCTTGANGAGTAGGCACTCAAATTGAAATATGACCAAGTGTGTATTAGGGTCTCCTTCACCATTGTACTTGGTGAATTATGGTAGCTGGACCCCAGATGGGAGAGTTAGAGGTATTATTGTAGGACATATTGGGTCATCTTGGTAAAAGTCCACCACCTTGATGGTGTCAGAGGAGGTACCCTTAAGTCAATTGATCTCCTCTGTCAAGCTTTGGATTAGCTAGAATGCCTAATCCAAGCTTGGGGATGTGCCAATTGGTTGCATTAGCTGGACTTATGTCGGTTTCATAGCATAGGGTAGAATTGTTGATTGTGGAGTTTGCCAAGTTAACATCATAGTGGATAGCTGTTGCTAGTTTAACGTCATACTATATGGTTGTTGCCAGTTTAACGTCGTAGNTCCCATGCCAAAATTCCTCCAATGTTGGAATGCTGCATTAAGTGAAATGCATGAACCCCTAGCAAAGGCACATCAACTGGCCATCTTCAAAGTGCAGTAAATGACTTCATTAAGTCCAAACTATATTATCTAGCCCCAAAGTCTCTTAGGCAATCCTTTGCCCAAGAAAAAAGCATAGAGGAAGTAGCACAAGTTAATAATGACCCAGCTTATGTGGCCTATGGAAACCAACATGCTTGAAAGCAAAACACAATAGTAGCAATAGTGGTTGTAAGCATAAAAGTAACCAATTAGGATCCAACAACTAAGCATCCCAATGTCCCAATTGACAAAACCTCCAACTCTAGTGCCAACTCACCTACATCGACAAGGGCCACCCCAGAGCCCAACTTTTAGTGCAAGGACTACTCATAGTATACACCACTACCAATGGAACCCTTTGAGCTATTGGAGCAACTATTGAAAGCTAAGAAGATCCAATACAAACACATATCAGATATTTCTCACCAAAAACATGATAGGTACTACAAACTACTAAGGAACCCTACCTCAGCAGTACCAAACGATCCCCTAGTCCTGCAACACTTTAAGCTAGACCAATACTATCATTATCACTAGTTATCTAGTCATAATACAAATAACTATCATGCTTTGCAGGATGACCTGCAAAGAATGATAGAATGAGGCTAACTGGTGATCAACACACCAAGTCAATCCAACATAGATGATGCCTCCTATGTCATAAATTCCATTAGCATAGGTGGTAAGCCCAAACCTATGTAACAACCTTTTGTGATCAATGTGCCTCCTAACAAGGAAAAGGTTCCTATAGCCTCCACAAGAAAGAGGCCTCCCTTTGTTATCAAGCTACCACCTCGAGCACCCACAACATCCTTTGTGGTCATGGTTCCACACCAACCATCTGCTAAGATGTTAAACTAGCATGATGTAGCAACAACAATCACTAAGCAACCTTTCATTATCAAGGTGCCACAATGAGTTGGTTACACAACAACTCCTATACTACCCTTTGTCTTAAGGGTGCCACAATGTGATGTCCCCTCACCTACCCAAAGCCCAACAGTGGGCAATGTCTCAATCTTTTCTCCCTCGAAGGTCGACCCCACTAGCAACTTGGGTATGCCTACCAAATGGTAATGCAAGAGGACAAATGAGCACCTCACAACCCCCAGGGCTAAAGCAAAGGCCATAGCTAGCAAGCAACAACCAAACACTAGGGTCCCTACCCCCAACCAGGCTAAGCAAACCAAGCTCAAGTCCCTTCCATGAGAGATCTCTCTCTCAAGCCACATGGATGAAGTTAAGGCCAACATAATGACTAATGACAAGGACTTCATAGTTACACTAACCTAGGTGAAAAAAATGCTCAAGAAAAAGAATATAATGTTGAGCTTGTATGACCTAGTTATGACTTCATCCACTCACTACCAAGCATTGGTTTGAATCTTAGCATCCATTCCTGTTATGAAGGACAACCCTACAAATGAGACATCCATCCATGTAATGATGTTGTACCCTACACCACAAGAATCAAGTTCAACATCCCTTATGTTCTATAATGATGTAGTCAAAGTCAACCCCAAACAAGGGGAGGTCACTACAGCTCCACTATCCATTAGCATACATGTTGGGTAGTGCACCATCCATAGAGTGCATGTTAATGATGGTGCAGCAATGAACAAGATCATATACTCCATCATCGATAAACTAGGCCTTGCAAATGAAATTAGGCCAACCAAAACCATGTGTCTAAAATTCTTCAATGGATCACATGTCCTTGTCAAGGGTACAATCAACCTAGCCTTTGTGGCAAGAGAGCAATTCCCCACCATTGTAGATTTCACTATCATAGAGGAGATGCTAGGTTTCAACATGCTTCTAGGTAGGCCTTGGTTAGCCCAACTAAGGGCCATCTCCTTTCCCATCCACCAAGAAATCCACCTTCCATATGAAGGTGGTCAATTTATCATCCATGGTGATAACACTTCCTCTTCGATTATCCATAACATAGACATGGCGCAAGTTTTAGAAGAGGAGTTGCTTGGTGGTACACCTACAAAAACCAATGTAGTGCCTAAGGCTAACACACCCAAATGAGCGGTTGAAGCCAATAGCCTCCCAGAGAATCCTAAGCCTTGCACGCTCCTTAATCCACACCTCATTAGGAAATAACTACATGACCAAGACTTTTCCTTGGCCAAAAATGTGCTAGGTGCCTGCCTACCCTTTGCTTCCATTGGCCATGCATTTTTAGTTTTTTCATGGGTTGCATTTGTTCATGCATTTACATTGCACCTACTTGCCTAGTTTACATCCTACTTCACTTTGTTTACGCATTTCTACTTTGTATACACATTCATCTACTTAGCTTATGCATTGCATTTGGAAAACATCAAAAACACATAAAAAACAAAAAAACTACAAAAACACATGGCCCAAAAAGGCCTTAAACTAGCTCATGGCCCGAAAAGGCCTTAGACTAGCCTATGATCCAAAATAGCCTAAAACTATCAATTTTTGCACTACTTTCCTTTTATTCGTGCATTCCAACTCTATTTACAATGGGTGTTTCTTCATGTTTTTTTCTTTCTAGTTGATTTTTGTAGGATCTTGTAGGCACATAGCATGACTACTCATGTTGCATCACACATTACACAAGCAAGGTAAGCACCAGTCCATTATGACTATAAACTGGCACAGCCCATCCTTGGGTCATGACATTAAACTGGCACAATAGCTCATCCTTGGGTCATGACATTAAATTGGAACAACAACTTGTCCTTGGGTCATGAAATTAAACTATCACAACATCCATTATCCACTACAACATTAAACTAGCATCCAATAGTCTGCTAGAACTATAAACTAGCACATCATGCTCTACCAGGACCTTAAACTGGGTTCATGGTCTACCAGGAATTTAAACTCGCATGTTGTTGATCTGATTCAAATACTTGACATTGCCTTCAAAGGACTCATAACATCATCATCCTAGCACTTTCACTGGCTTCCTGAGCACTTGCAACTAGCATAGAATTTGACATATTTGCAGCATCTTCGCATCTAGCACCTACAGCATCTCCACATCCGACATTTTCTCTAGAAATTCATGTTTTGTGGTTTTCTTTTCTTCTATAAGTTGTGTTTGTAGGATGAAACCTTGGAGGTAGTTGTGCAAAGATGCATCTCATCACAGTAACAGGTCACTACATTGTGCTGATGTGCATGATTGGACTAGTTGAGCCACTCAAGAGTGCACATTCCCCTCATCCTTATTACAACCTATGCACATCCACTCCTTCATCCCAATATCCTCTCATCTCCCACCTACTCATGATTGCACAATCCTTTGATGAATATGCATTGTGACCTACATGAAACCTTCCTTCATATCAACTATAGAATCCATGGTGGACGTAACACAACTCGTCCCATGGGGAGCCTTTGTTGGCTAGTTAAGGCCTAGGAAAATGTAATGTGAATCATCCTTGGGAGGAAACATCTATTCTACAAATGCAATGTTGTTGCATCAAAGAAAATCCCATCTTCTTGATGACCAACTTGTAGCTAACATTCAGTAGTAAGATGAACCCAAAGAAGGTTCGCAAAAAAAAGGAGAATGGGGAAAAACACATTCTCAAGTAAATTGACAATGTTGTAGCTACGCAATTGGCCTAGTCTTTGATTGACTTTGACTCTCTCATGAGTACTCTGATGAGAGGTTAGCATTTTAGAGATAAACTACTTCATGTCATGGTCACTATTAGCCATGCTAACTTCCCATTTTACATCATGATTTTTCCACCATTTAAATTTCATCTCCCTAGCATTTCCTATACCCCTTATCCCTCAACTTACCCTTATTCCCATGGCACTCTTGAGCATGGTGAAACAACATCTGATCTTGAACTGACAAGTGATGTTGGTTGCATGACTACTATGGTTTTTTGTAATTCTTTGTCGACGTCTCTTCGGCCACTCCTCCAGATGTCAACAAGGAGGGGTCATTTTAGGTCTCAACATCTTGACTACAATTTTGTCTAGGTATCAAAATAGTGATACTTTGCCCATATTTTTTCAAGTGTTGAGTATAGTCATCTCCAAACTACCAAATTTGTAAAATTTTTCTAAGTGTCGGAACGATGGCATTTTTTACACCCTATTATGCTATGTAGCATAGCGTAGCATAACACCCTATTATGTTACATAGCATAACATAGCGTAGCACACTATTACACTATATAGTGTAGGACAGCGTAGCACCTTGTTACGCTGCATAACAGAGCACCCTATTACGCTATATAGTGTAGCACAACATATCACCCTATCATGCATAGTAGACAATGTCCCCTATCCCACACGTGACATGAGATAGGTAGAGTAGATAGTGGATAGGTGTAGCAGATAGTGGACAGGTGTAGCAAATAGTGGATGGGTGTACTAGATAGTGTCTCATGTCCCACACGTGACACAGGACAAGCATAGTAGACAATAGCAACCAACATCCCGTGTACCGCATGTAACATGGGACGAGTGTAGTAGACAACATTCCATGGTCCCACCCACTACACTACCACATACCACCTAATCCACATTTTGAGCTAACCTTAGCCCTATAAATACCCCTATGCCCTCTTTTGGGGGGGTTTGGCTTTCATTTTTCACCAAGGAGGTAGTTGGCACTTCCATTTTTTTGGTACTTTGGCATCTTGACATTTAGCTCCATGGGCGAACAAGACCCAAAGCATCCCACACCAATAGAGAGGCACAGCTACACCGCATGGTACATTGTAATCCCATTGCAACCTAGTAGAGCCTCACATGGTACACCATGGCTACTAACCAGTAGGCATAGTTCAGCACAGTGAGCACCAGACTTCACATCCTGACACCACCAAGGCTGTGACTATGCTCCCACTATGCCTATTGTACATTTTGTATACCTTTGTGAATTAGCTATGCTCCCTAATTTTTGCATAGTTCCTTTTCTCTCCCAAGCTCTTATTTTATTGTACTACACCATACATGTTGCATTATTGTGTGTTTGTGCACGATTATTATCCTGGTTACATACTCTAGTACGTTTCTACTATTGTGTGTGCCATGTTTTCTTTCAATCCAACCTCTGTGCATCATACTCTAAAATCACTATTCGCAATTAGTTATTTGACACCATGTAAGTCCCTTTCTGATCGACCAAACCATTTAGGGCACCCCATTTCTGTTTTCTCCAGCATGACCCTCGCATGGATCTAGGGTTAGGTTGTATGCCTAGTGACCTCTCGATGTTCTAGCCACTGATGTTTTCAGACATCACACCAAGCATGCATGGAGAAATTAAGGGATCCACTATCCACTAGTACCCTACTATGCTCCACCCTTGCACAAAATTTTTCTTTTTATTCTTTTTATTTTCCTTTGCCTTGCATTGGGATTTGGGGCTTAGGATAGCTTACCATGATGGCCACCATAGCCAGGAAGAGAGGACACATTTGCAAGAAGAAGGATATTTCTTTGCACATTTTTTTCTTCTTTCTATGTTTTATGCATGCATTATGTGGGCGTGGGTGATTGGGGAATGACCAAGGTTGCCCTCTTGGCTTGCAATGGTGGTTGAGTCTAGCTATGTGTGGGAGTAAGGGTTTTCTTCCTAGTGCTTTGCACTTTTAGAAATGGAGGTTCCATGGCTACATAGGGCATTGGGGAAGGGAAAAAATGAGGGTTTCTTGGCCACAACTAGGGCAGCTATGACTTGGGAGTAAGGAGTTTAGTAGTGGCCCTAGGGTAGATGAGGAGAAAAAAGAGGGCCGTAGGGCACATGATGCTAAGGAAGCGAGATTCTTTTTATTTCTTGTGGGCTTGAGGCCAGTGTAGATGCCACAACCATGGGGGAAATGGCCATGGTGGGGGATTTAAGGTGGTAGGAAGGGCAATGACAAGTTGTGCCATGGTAAGATCCTTATCATGTGATGCTAGAACACAATGGAGCTAGGTGGCACCATGAAGGGGGCACAATGCCTAGGGAGAGAGTGCAACATGATGGTGGGAGTGGTAATTAGTCTTTTTTTATTTTTGAAAATTTTTATCTGGGCAATTTGGAGCTACACTTCCAACTATTAGAATTTTTTGTTAATTTTTCATGTTTTGGGGCTACACTCCCTAGAAAGCATAGCCAACAATTAGAAAAATTTGATGATTTTTGGGGGCTACACTACCTAGGGAGTGTAGCTAACAATTAGAATTTTTTGTCATTTACCTTGGTTACACTTCTAGGGAGGGGTAACCTAGAGTTAGAATTTTTTCGTGAACACCCTGGACTATGCTACCTAGAATTAGAAAAAAAAATTGAAAATCTACTATGTGAAAAATGAAGAATTTACTAAGTGTGAAAATAAAATGCCAAACATGAGAATGCTAAGTGCTAGAATACCACATGTGAAAAAAATGCAAAGTGTACCAGAGCTTTGCCAAAACACCAAACTTGTAAACTAAACATGTCAAACTGCTAAAACATGCAAACTGAGACAATACACAACATGTGAATATGAGGCAAAATGCTAATGCTACATTAATGTTGTACCGTAATGAGCACCAAGCACGTCAAATATGTATCATAACATCCTATGCATGTGGGGCCCATAGGAAACCCTAAGGATATATTTTCTACTAAGTTATGCTACCCTATGTTAAGTGTAATTTAATGTATTTTTCTACATCCAATGTATACTAATGCTTTTTTATTGCTTTTTCTATTGTAGAGTATTGTTGAAGCCAATTTTCATTGTGGTGGAGCTCGTTGGCATCTTTTGCTATGTGAGCAAGCCTATTCTGAACACACCTACACCATACATGTAGTTAGGTCACTAGGTAGAATGGTTTTGGATAGGAGCACATAAATTTTTAAAATTCCTACTCTAACACTTCAGCATGATGATGTGGTCACACTTAGTAGTGGAAGCTACTAGTGTCATCATGGAGACATTACTACCTAAGGCAAACCGAAGCATTTTGAGGTTCAAGTCTAATGAGCCCATTACTAGAGATGGTGGAGTAGGGAGTTCAGGCTGAGACCCTAGGGGCATTAGGCCTTTGTCCAAGATCTAGTAGATGCTAGAATTTAGTTATTATAGCAAGAGCAACATCCTCTTTATTACTCGTGCATATATAATTTTTTTCATAACCCACTTGGGATGGTGTACTGTGCAGGAGGATAAGTGTCCCTATGATTTTTTTCATTATTCCTTTTGCTACCAGCTCATACTAAGATGCTAACTACTCATGTTTGTTGTCAATTTTAGCATTGATCAGCATGGCTTTCATGATGAGGAGGGAACCAAAACCTGACTTGCACTACCTTGTAGGAATTTTCATCCTATGAGAGTGTTTATAAGTGTAGTGTTAATACCAAGATCCACCAAGTCTCAAGGCCTTAATGCTTCCACACTAGGGTTCAAGAGAATACAAGTATGGAAACTTGTAAAAGCTCTTAAGTGCCTAAAAATGCCCCATGTGTGGACTTGTGTCTATTCAAATTACTACTGAAAATTGCTTTGTTAAATTTTGCTCAACCTTGTCAAAAATGAGGATCTTGCTCAAAGATTCTAGAACTTTGTGAAAAAAATGTCTCCAACCTATAAATGGTGTTGGAGTTTGGCTTTTATAAGGTCTTTGGGCCATAAATGGGGCTGAAAATTAGCTATGATTGGGCTGCAAAAAGGCTACAAAAATGGCTATAAATTTGATGTAATTTTGTTACAACTTAGTTGCCAAATTCAAGTGAAATGGACATCCATTTTTGAGGGGGTTACTAAAAATAGTAAGTGCTTTTCCCCATGGTCATTCCATTTACTAAAAATACTAAATAGGGCACCCCTTCCATACTAGAGATGAATCTTCTTTGCTGAGCTCTCCACCATGCTTGTTGAAGTGGTTGGTCAACATTGAAGTGCATGACTTGATGAATTTTGCTTCTTGTGCCTTCCATGCTATGGGTTTGGATTTTCCACACTAGGGGGGGAACTTTCTAGGCTGGTGGGAAAGTTTCCAAGCTAGGAGAAAAATTCCCATGCTAGGGGAAAGGTTACCAAGCTAGAGGGGAAACTTTCCAAGTTGGGGAAAAAGTTTCCAAGCTAGGGTGAAAACTTTCCAAGCTAGGGAAAAAGTTTCTAGTCTAGGGAAAAAGTTTTCAAAATGTGACTTTGGTCTCCATGTTGAAAGGGGAAAAGTTTTTAAATCCCCCATCGTTCCACATTAGGGGTAGGTGAGATCTACCTCCTTGCATTTATTTTCAATGTAGAAAAATATATACCTCCATAAAACCTAGTAAATTATCTTTTTGNGGGGTGAAAGCTACATGATTAAGATTGGTTATGATATGCAAAATTTTGTGGTCTTTCAATGGCCCCTCTTTGTTGCTATCTGGAGGACTTACCTAAGAGACATCAACAAAGAATACAAAACACCACTACATATTATAATGTTACAATGCATAGATGACACATAAGAATCAAGCTATCCAAGTTACCAATGTTGCTAGTTTAAGACCATGGTGGGCCATGATACCAATTTAAGGCCTTGGTAAAGCCATGTTGGCAGTTTAAGGTTATAACAGATCATTGAAAGTAGGCTCACTTGTTGATGATCTATCAGCTACTACATCAACCAAGTGGTTCAGATACTAGATCACAAAACTTATTGTTTTCTTAACCCAACAATCCACCTAAGCCCTCACATACACATGTAGTTGGAAACCCTGCTTTTCCATCTCTCTCTACATCTAATTCCTTCAAGTCCCCTTCAAACTAAATACTGCCTAGAATCCATATTGTTATGCTCACTCATGCCATATCTGATTGGATTTGGATCTACAACCTTCCCAAGAAATTAACTAATGTTGGGAGTCCTTTTATTTATTTATAGATTAGTGGGAATGAACCATGTAAAGCTCTTCTTCATTCAATTTTTAGTGTGAACTTGATTTCTCATGAGATGTATATTGCTTAAAACCTTCCACCTCTTAAGAAGAGCAATATCTAATTGGAATTGGCAGACCAGTCTATTATTGTTCCATTGGGACTAGTGGAAGACATTATGATCACTATCTATGGGTGGTCTTATCCTACTAATTTCCTTTTAATCAAGCGTGAAAAGTACAAAGGGGACTTTCCAATCATCATGGGAAGGGCATGGATAAGTACTATTCATGCAATAATGGGCATTAGAAATCTTTTCCTAGAGATATCTAAGGAAAATGCATCTAGAAAGATCAAGAAGAAATGAGTTTTATGTATTGCATACAGTAATACAAAATTTAATATTTGATCCATGAAATAAGCATATATTTTCACATGCAGGTAGTGTGCACCTAAAACAAATATTCCAAGGTGTTTGTACATAGCAACCACAAAACAAGAGGGAACCTAGTGGCTGACCACTAATCCTAAAAGCAACACAAGGTGCATGGAACCTATTGAGACCTTGACATGTGCTTATGTCATAGGCATGAATGAACTAGAGCAAGTTCATCATTAACTCTCTAATAATGAAAATGATGATACGTATTAGGAAGAGTTGGAAATTCTTAAAAATTTTAAATGAAAGCCCCTTGAGTTAAAAACTCTACTTGCCAACATGGAATATGCATTCTTGAAAAATGGAAAGTTGGTAATAATTAATGCAAATCTTGCTTTAGAATAGAAAAAAATGTTATTGAATGTGGCTGAAAAATGATCAATGGTTTTTGCTTGGTCATTTCCTAAACTTACAAGAATTGATCCTAGGATATGTCATCATCACATCGACACTAACCCAACCATGAAACCTAAAAGGTACCCACAAAGGCAATTAAGCCCCAAATGGAAACAGATCATCAAAGAGAAAATCAAATGATCCCTCAAGATGGGGTTTATCTATTCCACTATGAATAGTGAGTGGGTTATTCCACTCATGATTATGCCAAAGAAAGGTGGTAAGTGGTGGGTTTGCATTTATTTTTGGTTGTTGAATATGGCAATACTCAAGGACCATTTTTCATTATTGTTCATTGATTAGGTGTTGGACACCATATCTAGGCATTAGTATTACAATTTTCTATAACCAAATCTACTTATAGGACTAGGCCAAAATAATATTCACGAGTCTATGGGGGATTTTTTCATATCACAAGATGCCCTTTGGTTTGTGTAATGCTCCTACTACATTCTAACACCTTGTATTAAGCATCTTTTAGCAAAAAATTGATCATGAAGTGGAAGTCTTTATGAATGACTTCTCTAGTCATGATGCTATATTTGAGTAAGCCTTATACCACCTTAAGCAAGTACTAAAAATATGTATGGAAACAAACTTGTAACTCAATTGGAAAAAGATTCATCTAGTGGTCCATGAGAACATTGTATTGAGACACAAAATCTCAAAGGTAGGAATTGAGGTCGACCTCAAAAAGATAAGGGTCATCCAAGGAATCACTTGCTAATAAAAAATCATTAAAGATGTTCAATCATTCCTTGGGCACATTAGCTACTACCCATGATTCATAAAGAATTTCTCTAAGATAGCAAAACTATTGGTTGAGCTAACAAAGAAAATGCTGCATTTGTTTAGACCAAGGAATGAGAAAAATCATACAAATAGCTAAAGGAAAAAATTGTAAAAATTGCAATTCTATAAGCACCCAACTAGTCCAGACCATTTCATGTTATGATGAATGTATCCAATTATGTCTTGGGAGCTATGCTTATGTAGTTGGATGATAAGAAATATCCATATTACATTCATTGCATAAGCTAAACCATTATGGTGCACAACTAAACTACACAAATACAAAAAAGGAATTGATGGTAGTGGTGTTTGCTATAGAAAAGTTTAGGCACTATGTGCTTGAATACAAAGTATTTGTTCATGGACCATAGTGCCATTCACTTCCTCATGAATAGGCTAATGGTGAGCCCCCATGTCATAAGATGGTTGGTGATCTTATAAGAATTTGATCTTACAATGGTAGATTATAAGGGAACTAAAAATGTGATCACTAACCACTCATCTCAGTTGTGATGGGACAACAAATAGGAGGAAGGCCCACTATTTGATCTATTTCCTAATGAACTCCTCTTTGTCGAAGCTATAACTAAAAAATTGCCTATAAAGCCTAATTGGTATGATAACGTTCTCACCTATCTTCTCACTCAAGATATGCCATAGGTTTTGGACCACCAAAAGAAACAATAGTTTCTTCACCAAGTGAAATGCTTCATGAAGATCAACAAACACCTATACAAGATGTGCATCGATGGCTTAGTTCATTGGTGTGTCCCTAATGCTGATCAACTACATGTTCTCAAGGATGCTCATGATGGTACTTTTAGGGGCCACTATGCTAGGAGACAGATAACCATTAAAATCCTAATGGTAGGGTATTATTGGCCAACAATTTTCAAGGATTCTCATCAATTTATCAACTCTTGTGAATGCTACCAATGAGATGGTGGAAAGACTACTCAAATGGAGGGACCTCAATAATGGATACAACCACTAGACACCTTTGACATATGTGACATTGGCTTCACAGGTTCCATCACATCCATGTCAAATGAAAAAGTGTAAATCATAGTTACTATTGACTATTGTATGAAATGGGCATAAGCAACAGCCGTCACTAACTATACAATCTTCTTCTACTACTAGATTTGTACAATAGAATGTTGTAAACAAGTTTGGTATGCCACGTGCATTTATTTCTGATAATGGAACCCACTTTACAGGAACTACCTTTTAGAAGCTCATGTAACACTTGGAGGTTGAACATAAACTAACAACACCCTACCACCCCCAAGCCAATGGTCAAGCTAAGGTTACAAATAGGAAAATCACAAAGTTCCTAATAAGAACTATTAGCAAATATAGGAGAGACTAGAGCACAAAATTCAATGATGCCCTTTGGGCCTACCACTCAACATGGAAACTCCCTATAGGCTATTCTCCCTATGAGCTAGTGTATGGAAAATTACCAATAATTCCTAGTCAATCTAAGCTCTATACACTTTCAATAGCCTATGACATTACCCTTGACTTAAGTCTAGCATAGAAAGAAAGATTAATGAATGTCAACTTGCTAGATGAAAATTGATTAGTGGCCTTGTCATCTAACGACTTGCATAAGGCATTAAACAAATCTCTATGATCTTAGAATTAGGAAATTTAAATTTGAACTAGGAGATAGGGTCCTCTATTGGAATCCCACATAGGTACCTCAATGAACTAAGTTTCAAATGTTGTGAGAAGGGCCTTATATCATTTACAAAACTTTCCCATTTTGGGACTATGTTGATCTACAAACCTGAGAGGCTGAGCAAGAAGTAGCTAGTCAACACACAACAAGTCAAACCTTTTCAAGATCCTAAGCAAGCCATTTCAAGAAATGCCTCATCAAATGGACATCCATGCTCAATCTTTCAGATCTTCTCCTTTCAATTTAGTCATGGGAGAGATGGCCATCCATGCTAATTATATAAGCAGCTACTTAATTCTTCATCTTTTTGTTTACACCTTATTATTTTTAAAACTTTTTATTTTACACATTCTTTATCTTACACCTTTTTTAAAATTTTTAATTTTTCAAAATTTTAATTTTATAACATCATTAGTACATTTTATTTTTCTTAAACATTTTACAATTTTTTGTATATTTTCCTTTATTTTAAATGTGAGTTTCTTATTGTGTTTTAATATTAATAACATGCTTTATTACTAGTTTGGTATAGTGTGGTTTGTTTGATGTGGGCATGTGCTATTCAGTTATTTGATTGTTGGTGTATGGATTCTAGCTTTGAATTTTGTTATTGATAACTAGGATATGGTTTTTTCTTCATGAAATAGGCAGTAAGTCCATAACATCCACTCACCTAAAAACTCTATGGTTTTTCTTGTTCTATAAGTATGAGGTCCTTTATTCATTAATAAAACTTTAACAAACTTGTCACCTTGGTAGTTTCCAAATTTGGAAAGGATTTAAAGGTTTGAATAGGGTGTGACTTCAAGGGGACTCAATACTCTATGTGCCTTTCTATTTACTTGGATGCATGTTTGTTTTCATGGAATTCTTACTATTCCATGTTGACCAATAATAGAAAGCTAAATAAGTCTTTGCACGATGTCGTTTCCATACAAAAAAAATCATGGAAATTCAAAGCATACCCTTTATTCAAAATAAATAGGCTATAAGCAATTGTTATGAGACTAGAAATACATGTTACCCATGCTTGAAGGTTCCCTCTAACTAAGGCCCTCTCTCACTTCCTTCTTCTCTTTTCTTCTTAAATAAGAAATGGTGTTTGTTCTGTGGGAGCCCTCTTACATTTCAAGGGGGTGGATTGGTCTTAGAGTGGTGATGCGAAGTCACTGAATGTGGTTGGTTTTGGTCTAGACTAAGGATAGATTCTATCAAGCCATTTAACCATAAAATTCACAAGGGACTTCATGTGACCTTAATTCGGAAGTCCATTCCACTCTCTCTCTCATTCATCTATACTTTCCATGTCTCACCCCACTGGTAGTTTCATGTTCTTGTTTGATGTCTTAGTTTTATGTGTCAAAATTCTTAGGTAGTTTCTTCTAGGATTTTATACTTAACTTTTGTAACTATTAATCATGCATGGGGCCCATGGACTCCTTGGTTTGAAGTTATTCCAGAGCAATAAAGGACATGTGTCTCCTTTGGAAAGGATCCAATTGCATACCTTTTTCTTAGGTTAGTTAAGTTCCATATCCTTAGACTTTCTCACAATGGAATGCTTTTGTGCACCACCATCAATGACATTCAATTATGCACATCTTCACAACATTTTTCAATGAAATCCTCTTTTTATTGTTGTGAATTCTTAAACCCATTTCAAGTATTTCAATGCATTTGAACTTTTTAGAATTTAATAATGAACCACTTATCCATTTTATCCTATTTTTCAATCTTCCACTAACACAATTAAAGGAATCAATCCATCATAATCACAACCTAGCCAAGTGTAATTACCAATAAGAAAAGCTACCTAAAAGCTATACATTACACATTGCACACTAATTTGTGATCTTATTATGATTATGATGGAAAGTATAGACTAGAAGTGAGATTGTCTTCATTAAAGAATAAGCAACAACACCATGAAATGAGGACCCTTCATGATTGTTGAATCTTCTCCCTTGCTCTTCAATTACTAGAGGAGCCAGATGTCAATTTTGTCTAGGGTGTTCAATTCTATTATCATGAACACCTAATTTTGTAAAATATTATAAATCCATACACTTAGGCACTTAAACTCTCTCTATTCCATCTGAGTCAATTTGCATATCAGTCAATAATCCCATACCTTCCCAATATTTTGTAAGGAACTAGTTTCTCTTCTTGTTCACTTAAGGACAAATTTTTATTCAATTATGGGGGTATGATGAATCATATTTTTTCTAGCTCTAATATCATATATCTAATATCAGAGCCCTAATATTGGATATGTGAGATTAGGTTCCAAGATGCAAGGTGGAATATCTAATATCGTGAGGTGTGTGGCAACCTATAAATATAATGCTTAGGCACATGGTTTGGGCATGATTTTTTGTCATAGCATAGCAAATCTCTTATAGTTTCTTGTCCCTAGAGTTAGAATATTTTCCAAAGTGCTTGTAGCTAGAGTCAGTGAGTGTACGGATCATTATTCAAGAACTATTGTACCTGAGCACGGTAGTGTGTGCGATAATAAAGATAAGCTTTTTAATCAAACCTTGCAGCACCTTGGCTAGCTTAAATATTTTATTCATGTATTTAATGTTTTCTATAACTTCATTTAATACTACCAAGTAATTAAGCTACACTATGCTAGCTAGATTAAACAACATTTAATTAAGCACATAAGTATGACCACTTCAAGCATGCATACGATTCTTATTAATCCTAGCAATGTTTAATGTTTGGTAACCCAATAACATTATAGGTATTTAGGATGTGCACAAAAAGTGGGACTGAATACTTATGTTAGAATAGTTAGTTATTAATTATCAATTAGATTATTTTAATTGATTTATAAGTTGAGTTTCAACTTTTTGTTAATCATAGATGAATAAATTATAAAATAATAAAAATCATGTACCTCGATTATACTTAACCATACAATTAAGCTCCAAAAGTGTACTTGAGAAGACAATGAATATCACAGTTAGCTTTCACATCTTCGAACTTGTGTAGTTGGGAACTTAAGGTTTACAAAATTTAATTCCATTGTGTGTGAATGCTTGTGATTCGTATGGTTGAGCATAGGGGTACCTTTCTGCTCATTGTGGAGGCATCTACTATGGATATGAATCACTATGTTATCTTTTTTGGATCATCATCAGGTGTATCCTTTTGCTCTATTTCTACTTTACCAACAAAAACTAGCTACTCATCTTCAATCTCATCAGCTTGTTTAAATGTTGGAATGTCATCATCATTTTTTTCTTCCTCTACATATATACCTTTCTTATCCACATTGTTAGCTTCTTCTAATAATTCATCTATCTTAACTTGAGAAGATTTAAAAACTTTTAATGTTTTTAAATTTAGGCACTGATAAGCTTGGAATGGCTTGAATACATAACAAACAAATCATCATTACATTAACTATCAAGTTTGTATGCATTCTGTTAATACTTAATATAGCACTTACTATAAAATATTCTAAAATACTATACATGAGTCATTTTATCATACCATATTTAATACGAAGTCTTATCATTATCAACTCTTACCAAATATTTATTGATGATTTCCACAACAATTATGACTATCTCATTCCATAGATACTTTGGTACATTCTTCTAACTTTTCATTGATTGATTTATCTCAAGTGTAGTTCTATTTTCCAACTCTATAACATTATTCTAGTCAAGTGTTCTAGCTAATTAGAACTACCTCTTAATACTTCAATTTCTACATAGATCATAAAATTCATTTGATATGAATTCACATCCATTGATAATCATAATATCTTTGATTTTAAGTTCTATTTTAGTTTCAACCAAACTTTTAAATGCCTTAAAATTCTTAAATACACCAAAATTTTCTTCAATACACATTAGCCATGACATTCTAGTATAATCATTAATATTAAAAAATAAATATTTACTGACATTAAACCTTGCTACATCAAAAGATTCACAATCATTGATATGTACCCCTACACACTTAAGTGCTTACATACTTACACAGAACAAGGATGGGTTATGCGATCATTGTCTTCCCAAGCTTACTTATAAGGCACAATTGTATTGTTAAGTAAACTTGAGGTATATGATTTTTATGCTTTTTATCTTTTCTCTCTTAATCTCCTAAGTGTGTGCAATGAAAATATTTAATTAACTAATGAATTTTTTGAAACTTTAATATAAATCAAATCCTAACACCAGCATTCATTCCCACTCTCCAAACACATCTTGAACCAGTGTAACACTACTAGGATTACCAAATGCTAGTCGTTGTTGGGTTACCAAGTGTTTCACGTATGCTCGAAGTGGTCATGCTGAGTGTGATAATTTGTTGATAATTAACAAGTCAATAGAAATAACATGAATTAACTATTGAAAGCATCAAATAACAATAAATAACATGAAATGCAATAATTTTTCTATTCTGAATGTTGCAAGGTTTATCATAAAGTTCATCTTTATTTTCGATCACAATGTATGCTCAGGTACACAATGCTCAAATAAAGATCCACTCACTTTATGACTCCTACTACAGGCACTTAGAATTAATTCTAACTCTAGAAGGGTCCAATATTAGGAATCCGATGTTAGGGGTCCGATATCATGACTCATCATAACTCCATGACTGAATGAAAACTTGTCCTTAAGTTCCTTACAAAATATTGGCAAGGTATGGGATTATTGACTGAACAACAACTGATAGTGACATGGAATGACAAACTCAAAGTGTTGGATCAACAGATCAATAAACATATTACAACATTGGTGTTCATAACCATTGTAGTGAACACTATACATAGATGACATCTAGACCCTCATTTGACAGCTTGAAGGGAGAGAGAAAGAGAGAGAGAAAGAGAGAGAGAGAAGAAAATGACACTAATGTCAAAATTATGCACACCGTTGTTCATCCATGGCCACATGATTAAGCATGTTCCTTGCATAAATTCTCTAGCTCCTGTCCATCTTGAGTGCTCCCTCCTATCCTAGTCCATTGTTCATGTGATTGCCATTTGCACACAAAACACAGTCACAAATTAGCAAGGATAGATAAGATATAATGTAATTGATACCTTGCCTCGATATGAAGCACATTGGCTACGTTGTGGGTATGGTAGATACTGGGTTAGAGGTTTGTAACTAATAACTACCCAAGGTGTAGGGGTGAAATAAGTAATGAAATGAAAAATTTTGCAATAGGCCCCCACAACTAAGAGTGAACCTCTGGTAGCAATAGGGTGGAAAATGAAAGAACAAGAAAGATTAGAGAAATAACAACAGTGAAGCCAATAAAATAAGAAACAAAAATGGATGTCATTGATGGGATGAAATGAGAAATAGTTGATTTCAAGAAATGTTTAAGGAAAAAGAATTAACAATTGCATCAAAAAGGAATGCTAGTGGATACCCCCTAAAGTAGGTTCATACCCTTTATGCCCTAACAAACCTACAAACCAAAGAGTCTGTAGGCTCTAGGAATGACATATGGAAACAATGGTTAAGAACTTACCCACAAGAATTTACCTAAAAATAACAATGCATCAACCAAGATATAAACTAATCATAAAACTAGTAATGAGGTGGAATATGGGAAGAAATATGGAAAGAAAAGAAAGAATGGAATGGGATCCCCAAAATCAAGGTTTTCTAAAGTCCCTTGTGTATTGTGTGCTTAAGGTGACTTAATAAAATTTAGTCCAAATCTAGATTCAAACTAACCACATCCAGTGATCTCACATAAAGACACTTGACCAACCCATACACCTGAAGCAAAAAGAATGCTTTTACAAAGAAACTACGATTACAACAAGAGAAGAATAGAGGAGCAGGAAGTGAGAAAGGGCCTTAGTTAGAGGGAACCTTCATGCATGGGTAACATGTATTTTTAATGCCATAACCAGTGCTTGTAGCCCATGTTTCTTTATTATGTCTAAGGGGTGTGCTTTGAATTCCCACCAATTTTTGATTCATTCAACTTTCTGATATTAGTCAATAACAAAATAGTGGAAAACCTATGAAAAAAATCCAAGTACTCAAGAGAATGTCTAGCACAAATGTGTTGAATCCCCTTAAAGTCACACCCTTTTTAATCCATTTGAATCTTTCCTTGGTTTGAAGAATACCAAGCCACAAATTTATTAATAAGTTTTCTTAGAAAAATGGACAGTACATTTCCAAAACAAAGGAAGACCATAGAGTTGAATGGATAAATGGATGATGTGGACTCATTGCCTATTTTATCAAAAGAAACCATATCTTAGCTTCAACATTAAAGGTCAAAGGTAAAAACCAAAAATTAGCAATCAACACCATTATAGTCCACCCCACCATCATGAGCACTTATTATGTGACAATTAAGAATAATTCAAACAAAATGTACTAGAGGAAGAAATAGTAAAAATGTTAATGATAGAGTAAAATTAAGAAAACAAGTAAAGATGAAAAATGTGTAAAACAAAAAAGGCAAAAGAAATTTAGGGCTTATAATGGCTAGCATTAGTGGACATATCCCCCATGATTGAGTTGGAAGGAGGAGATCCAAAAATGACCAAGGTTTTCCATTAATATATGTAGTGTTAGTACTAGCCATTTTAGGCTCATTGAAAAGTTTGGTTGGCTAGATGTTGACCAATAATTTCCTATCCAGGCTTTTAGGTTTATAGATCATCATGGACCCTAAAGGAAAAGTTTCATGAATGATATAAGGTCCTTATCACAATGTTTGAAATTTAGTTCATTGTGGCACATGTGCAAGATTCCAATATAGAACCTTCTCTCCTAGTTGGTATTTGACTTTTCTAATTCTTAGGTCATGAGGTTGTTTGTTAAAGGCCTTATGTAGTTCATTGGATGATAGGGTGGCTAATCAAATTTCATCTAGCAAGTTAAGGTTCATTAACTATTCTTTCTATGCTAGATTGAGGTCAAGGTTAAGGTCACATGCTGTAGATAGTGTACGGAGCTCAGCTTGAATAGGAAGTGTTGGAAGTTTACTATACACTAACTCATAGGGAGAATAGCCTATAGGGAGTTTCCATGTGGAGCGATATGCACAAAGAGCATCATTCAGTTTGGTGCTCCAATCTCACCTATACTTGCTAATGGTTCATGTCAATATTTTTATGATCTTCCTATTGGTGACTTTGGCTTGACCATTCGTTTCAGGATGATATGGTGTAGTCATCTTATGCTCAACTCCTAAGTGTTGCATTAATTTTTGAAAGGTCACACCTGTAAAATGTGTTCCATTATCAAAAATAACTGCATGAGGCATACCAAACCTATAAAAAATAAGTGCACGAGGTACACCTATAGATGATGTATAGTCAGTAATAGTGACTACTTCTGCCCACTTTGTAAAATAGTCAACAACAACAACAATGTAGGCTTTTCCATTGGACATTGGTGTAATAGGCCCCATAAAATAATTACCCCATATGTTGAAGGGTTCTAAACATTGAATCCATTATTGTGGATCCTTCATTCTAGTAGTTATTCCCCCATGACATTGGTAGTGCTCATAAGATTAGACAAAATGATGAGTGTCCTGCAACAATGTAGGCTAATTATATCCTGCAAGCAAGATTTTAATGGTTGTTCATCTCCTAGCATAATGTCCCCCACAAGGGCCCCCATGAGCATCTTGGAGAACTTGTAATTGATCTACATTGGGAACACACCATTAGATCAAGCCATTAGAACATACCTTGTAAAGGTGTCTATTGATTTCCATGAAATATTTAACTCAATGAAGAAACTATTTTTTCTTTTTAACGTCTAGCCCTTGTGGTGTTTCGTGTGTGAGAAAATAGGTAAGAATGTGACTATACCAATTTGTATCTGTGGTTAATTGATTGTTTATTACACCTAAAAAGAGGAGTTCATCAGGGAAGTGGTCAGAAATTGTTTATTTTTCCTTTTTCTTGTCCCATTGTAACTAAGATAAATGATCAGAAATAACATTCTTGGTGCCTTTACAATCGATCATCATAAGATCAAACTCTTGCAAGATCATGAGCCATCATATGATGCGAGGGCTCAGCATTGGTTTATTCATCAGGAACTAAATTGCACTATGATCCATGTGTACAAATATCTTATAGCCTAATACATAGTGCCTAAATTCTTCTAGTGCAAACACCGCAGCCATTAACTCTTTTTCTATTGTAGTGTAGTTGAGTTGTGCACCTGTAATACTTTGACTTGCATAGTGAATGAAATAGGGACATTTTTGGCCAACTAACTATGTAAGTATAGCTCCTAAAGCAAAATTGGATGCATCAATCATTATATGGAATGGTTTGGACCAACCAAAAGCTTGTAGAATGGGTGTTTTTATGAGCTTCTACTTCAAGGTTTGGAAATTTAGTTCACATTCCTTAGTCCATTCAAAGGGTACATCCTTTTTCATTAATTCTACCAATGGTTTTGCAATCTTTGAAAAGTTCTCGATGAAGCATGTATAATAGCCAATATGTCCAAGGAATGATTGAATATCTTTTATAGTTTCAGGTTTATGAGTGATTCCTTGGATGACCTTAATTTTTTCAGGATCTACCTCCATCCCTGTTTGTGAAATTTTATTCCCTAATACAATGCCCTCTTGGACCATTAAGTGGATTTTTTACAAATTGAGCCTTAATTTTTTTTCTACACATCATTTTAGTACCTAATTTAATTGGCCCAATGCTTATTCAAAGTCTACTCCATAGGTAGAAAAATCATCCATAAAAACCTCCACAACATTTCCTATTTGTTGTTGAAATATACTAAGAACCAAACATTGAAACATTGTTAGGGCATTGCATAAGCCAAATAGCATCTACCTATATGCAAATATCCCCCAAGGACTCATGAATGTAGTCTTGTCTTGGTATTTTGATGCTATTTGAATTTTATTGTACCCACTATAACCATTTAGAAAACTATAGTAGCAATGTCCTGTAATTATATCTAAGACTTGGTCAACGAATTGCAATGGGAAATGGTCTTTAAATGTTGTCATGTTTAACAACGTAAATTCTATACACACCCTCCATTTACCTTCCTTTCTAGGCACAATGACTAATGGACTAACCCATTCACTATCAACAATGAGGTAGATGAACCCAACCTTTAGAAGTTATTCAATTTCTTCTTTAACTGCTATCTTAAGCTTTGGGTTCAATCATCTCTACGATTGTCGTCAAGGCTTCATAGAGGGTTTAGTGTAGATTCTATGTTGGCATATCCTAGGGTCTATTCCATTTAATTCAAATTATGACCAAGCAAAGGCTTTTGACCATTTTTTTATCATCATCAGTAGTTCTTCTTTTTGTTCAAGAGCAAGCTTAGCATTAATGAGTACTAATTTTCCATTCTTGAGAAATGTATACTCCATACCGATGGGCAATAGTTTTAACTCAAGGGGCTCTTGCTTAAACTTCTCAAGGATTTCCAACTTCCCCCAATTGATATTTTTGATGTCAAGACTTGAAATTTGGCGATGGACTTGCTCTAATGTATCTATGCTATAGATATAGGCACAACTAAAGCTCTCAATTGGTCCCATGCATAAAGTTGAATTGCTTTCTAGGTCAGTGGTCAACCACTAGGTGCCTTCCTATCTTGTGGCTACTACATATAGGCATCTTTGTATGTTAGTTATTTGTACACACTGGTTGCATGCAGGCAATGTTAAGCATTGTACAAACCAAGGCTTTTGCACGTAGTTTCATCCTATGTCACTATATGCAATGCATGGAACTTTTTTCTTCTTGATCTTTTGAAACGTATTTTCTTTTGATATTTTTATGGAAAGATCATGTATTCCTAGGCATGCATTAATCGTACTCAGCCATGCTCTTCCCATTATGATTGGGAAGTCCCCCTTATAGTTGTTGACTTGGATCACTAGGAAATCAGCTGGATACAACCACCCACAAACAATGGTGATAATGTCCTCACTAGTCCTAATGGGATAGTGATGCACTACTCGGCCAACTCTAAATGAATGTTACTCTTTTTTAGTCAAGGTAGGTTCCAGACTTTGTACATTTCTTGAGAGATTAAGTTAACACTAGAATCTGAATCCAAAAGAGCTTTTGAAGGTTCATTTTCAGCAATTTGCAAATATATAAGAGGACTTCTAGGATCAGAGAATTTCCTAGGAAGATGGCCAACTTTAATCTAATCAATGATGGTATGAGTTAACATGACAATGTTTGTTGAGTGTGATTTTGGTTTGAAGGAAGCTTTTAAGATTTGAATGATGGTGAGGCATTTAGAGAATTAGTTGCTTGTGGTTGTAAGGACTTGGTTAGACTATTGGTCCTAAAGAAAGGTCTTTTCTTTGATTGGTTGTCTAAATCAATAGTAGATTGGGGATTGACAGCCCTTGTAGTGTTATGTTGTTATGGTTGGATAGGAAGCTCGCCTTGCATAGTTGGAGCAAGTGGTAATGGAGCTAAGG
The DNA here is from genome assembly GCA_015680685.1 of Gnetum montanum. NCBI lineage: Eukaryota > Viridiplantae > Streptophyta > Gnetopsida > Gnetales > Gnetaceae > Gnetum > Gnetum montanum. The sequence continues at coordinate 45,755 of MNCI01012374.1, forward strand.
GTGGAAGAGGTGTAGTCGGATGAGAAGGATAGTACGTAAGTGAAACATCACTTCTAGGAGAAGGAGTTCTAGAGTACTCGTGGGTCTGGTAGTGAGGCTGAGGAGCAATGTGACTAGTAGAGTCATGTGGAGAGATCAGCTACTGAACGTAGTACCCGTATGGGTCACGTTGATAGTAAGGGTATTGTTGACATAGTAGTGGCATTCCCCATGATTGTGGATGTTTCCACTATTGATGCTATTCATTCAATTATGGTGGAGCTTCACTTGGATAATATTTCAAGGGTTGGTGGAACTGCTTTGGGTTACCTTGAGGATAAGATAACCTTCTAGGTTTTTGTCATCTGTTTAATCGTGGGTTTAGTGCATACACCCCAAATTCTTGTAGATGTGACACTACTGGGCAACATCCTTTAGGATGGTTATATTGGCAAATTTCACATCTACCATCATTATCTGTGTTCAAATCCACAACCTCTTCAATGATGAAAAGTTTGGCCTTACCTTTGTTACATGCATACTTAGCTTCTTTCTTTTTCTTCAGTCACTACTTTGTTCTCTAGACTCCTCTACTATTTTTAGAACATTTTGAAATCTATCATCTAGGGAGTTCCACATTTGATCTACCTTTTCCAATACTTCTTATGCAAATTTTTGAATGGACAAGGTCTTTTTATTTACCATCTCCTCAAGTGATGACTCTTCTTCATCTTTGCAAAATCTAATTTTCTTCTTTTGGAGGGAAGGATCTCTATTGTACTCCTTTGCACTTTCTCTTTTCCTTAACTCACCTTCCTCCTTGACAACTTGCTTCAACAATCTTTGTATTTTGTGGGCTTTAAGCTTGGATAGCCTTCCTTGGGCGTAAGTCCCAAGGATTCTTCATGTTTCATACCTAATCCCATCTACAAAATGGCATAGTTGTTCCTTTTTTGAGTAACCATGGCCAAGGCAACAATGTAATAAGGTATAATATCAGTCCATGGTAGCATCCAAGGGTTTTTTCCTCCTTGTTTTCATCCTTAGATTTGCTTATGTAATTTGGACACCTAGGAGTACATTTGATACTTATCATTGAATAGTTCTAATGTGGTACTCCATCAACAAATGGATTCCAGTTTTAAGGACTAGTACCAGCTTTTTTCTTCCTTGATTAATGTTCATGGAAACAAATTTCATTTTTTCCACTCATTTTTTATATTTTTCAAGGCACATGCATCATGGAATGCTGTAGATGATTTTGAGGATCAGCATTGTATCCCCCTTCAAATCATGGGATGTTATTTATGTCTAGTCTTTTGATCCTACTGTCCTTCTAGTGCCTTGTTGGAATCCTAATGGCCTTTTTTATATCTAACATACTTCAGGTGAAAAGTAGGGGCTCATCATGATCGTACTATCTATGACATCTACAATGCCTATGCTATTCCTTACTCTCTCTTCTTTCATGACGTGTCTCTCTGGAATGCCCTCATCCCCTTTCTTGACTATTTTGGCTATGATCTCTATTTCACCTATCATTATCCTCATGGTTTTGTCCCTTGTAATTGCATTTAGATCCCGAAGGAGAGGGGGAAGGAGATGATAAAGTTGGAGAGGAAGGAGGACCGACACCGTGACGGAGCCTGTCATCTTCTCTTTGGTGGTTGTGGTCTCAGTCGTGATTACAATAAAAATGTCTATTATTATCATGTGTTTGTGTTCTTTTTATGTACACTTTGTGTCTATTGGTATCAAAACCTGGGTCAAGAATAGTTCAGTGAAGATTCTAATACATAGCTCCTTGACTAAAGTTAATGAGAGGAACATTGTTTTGTGGAAAACCTCTAGGTTCACCATCCTCGTTTTCACTTAGGACATACGGGACATCCTGAGACCACTTTCCCTTTAGATATTTGTAATGTCTCTCATGTCGTAGGTCCCTTTGACATTATGCCTCCGTGGGTTGATACTCTCTCGAGTCGTGTTCATGCACAACGTACTCTGCTTGTAAGTGCTACATACCAATTAGTGTGAGATCACGAAGAAGCATGCTTGGGATTGAGCGATTGGGAGGTAACACTATGTTACCTTCTAAATCACACCATCACAACTATTCATCCTAGTGGAGGATAAAGGTAAAGTCTAGTACATACTCATCAGGATGAGTGTATACTAAGAAAAACTTTTAGGGTACTAGTGGATTATCTTGTGTACTCTACCTCCAATTGTTCATGGTGTCAGACCTAGGTAGTGAAGCACTCTCATAAGAGAAAGGAGATATGATTGATTATTTAGTGTGCAATATTCTTTTTCGATGATTTTAGGATAACTAACCCTAAGGGTTCGTTCCAATGATGGAAGGATTCCCTAAGTCCTAATCAGCACACAAACAACAAAATCCTCAACAATGGTGCCAATGATGAGTGGCGANGCACAAACAACAAAATCCTCAACAATGGTGCCAATGATGAGTGGCGAGGTACCCCCTACGCCCAACCATATGAATACGAGCATTCACACATGATCTAGTTGAACTCCAAGGATTAAGTGCTTATGCACTTACATAGAACAAGGATGGGTTATGCCATCATTGTCTTTCCAAGCTTACTTATAAGACACAATTGTATGATTAAGTAAACTTGAGGTATATGATTTTTATGTTTTTTATCTTTTCTCTCTTAATCTCCTAAATGTGTGCAATGAAAAGATTTAATTAGCTAATGAATTTTTTGTAATTTTAATATAAATCAAATCGTAACACTAGCATCCATTCCCACTCTCCACACACATCTTGAACTAGTGTAACACTACTAGGATTACCGAACGCTAGTCATTACTGGGTTACCAAGTGTTCCACGTATGCTCGAAGTGGTTGTGCTATGTGTTCTAATTTGTTGATAATTGACAATTCAATATAAATAACATCAATTAACTATTGAAAGCATCAAATAACAGTAAATAACATAAAATACAACAATTAAGCTATTCTAAATGTTACAAGGTTTATCATAAAGTTCATCTTTGTTTCCACTCACAAGGTGTGCTTAGTTACCCAATGCTCAAATAAAGATCCATTCACTTTATGACTCCTACTGTGGGCACTCCAAAATAATTCTAACTCTAGAAAGGAAACATTTCAAGAGTTTAGCTAAGGGACTAAAAACTGAATGCCAAACCAAGAGCCCCTATCTCTTATTTATAGCCAATGAGACAAGTTCTGGCATCGCATGGCTGATATCGCTTTAGCACCTTCAATATCACGTATCTGATATCGAGGGTCCAATATCATGGATCTAATATCGGGGGTTTGATATTGTGACTCATCACTAATATACATTTTTCATTTGTGAAATGGATATTATAACCTTCTCTTAAAAACTATCCTAAGCTCAGTAAATTGTAATCTAAGCCATCAACAATATAAATATTATGAACTTTATGGAACTCATTATTAATTTTGACTAAACCAATTCCTCTTGTCACTCTCTTACCTTTGTCACTAAATCTTACCTTGCCTCCATTAATGAGTTTACGTATGATAAATTTTGATTTATCATTGGTCATTTGTTGATAACCATTATCAATAAACCATATCATTGGGTTGCAAGAGCTCTTTAAGCCTAACTAAATAAGAAGATCTCTTCTATTGATTAGTCTTCAAACTTGGTACCATGTTTTCTTATTTCTTGGAAAATGCATAGTAGCATGGAAATAACACATACTTCCATATTGACAAAGGTCACTGGTTCTACAATTCCTTACTTTATGACCTAAAATTATGTAATTAAAATCATATCCTTGCAAAAAATTGGCTATCGATCTTGGACCATACTTGATTATTAGAATTCTTGGAATAGGAAGAATTTCTTACTTGTCTGTGAGTCCACATGATTGTGGAGGCTATGTTTGGCTTTTATCTTCTAAGTTGATGCTTTTGATGAATATGGCTTTGTTAAGGAACTAGACTTGTAGCCAAGACCCCTCTTATCATTTCTTGATCATCCATTATTAATTATATCTTTGAGCTATTCTAAGCTACATGTAAACTTATTAAATAGATCAAATGTAGCTTGACTAGTCTTACCTACTATATTCTTCTTTAGTAGCCAAACTTCCTCTTTTATCTTTAAATTTTCTTTTTCAGTTGATTCAAGCTTCATCGTGTGGCTCTTGAATTTTTATTCCCCTTTAAGTAGTTTTTTTAGTTTCTCATTGATCTTAATCACCATTTCTAATTATTTCATTACCCCTTTCATGTCAACATCATCAACTTCTTCATGATATGTCTTAATTGTATCTAATGAGCTCAATCCACCTTCATCCTTACATGAAACTATAGTTTAAGATTATCTAATATTTTCTTGTTCACATAAGTTAGTATCCATAAAGCCTAGAAAATCATCATATGATTTATAATCTTCAAGAATAGTAGTAAAATGAGAAAAATAATTTCCTTTAAAATGATCAATTTCTACACTATTTTTTGAACACTCTAATTGGCTTTGTATCTTAGCAAATTGAGCTTTTAAATTTTCAAACCTATGTTGAGTGCTTTTTGGCTTGAACCTTACGATTTGATTTTTTTTATTCTTCTCATATTTCTTTTTATTTGGATAGTGTGCAATTATATTATAGGTTTCACCACAATAATAACAAGAAAATGATTTTTTTATCTTCTTACCACCCTTCATCTTTTTGAACCTCTTTAGCATCCTTGCAAGATTAGTAATCTCCTTATCAAAATCAAAATCTACTGTTGATGATTCCTTTTTATTGTCATTTATTATAGCTTTGACTTTGAAGGTAATCCTTTCTTTGTTGCCAAATGTACTTGATCCACCTTTCCTAATATCAAAGGCTAAAAGAATATTGTAGAGCTCATCTATTATTAATCTAGAATGATCTTTTGCTACTTCTATGAATGATACATTTGCTTCAAATCTATTGGGAAATACAAATAGGATAATCTGACAAATGATGTCCTATAATTAAGTTTCCCTCAATATGGTCATTTTACTAACAACTTCATCAAGTCTACTAAAGAAGCAACTAATGTTATTATTTTCTTTCATTTTCAGAGCATTAAATTAAGTGCTTAAAGTCATCATTGTATAAATCTTTACTCTATCATCTCATTTATAAATAGCTTAAATATGCTTCCATATTTCTTTGGCTAATTGAAGATGCATACTATTCATACATATTACCCTATCTAAGTTATAGACCAATGCATTCATAGTTTGGGCATCATGCATAGAATTTTTAATTCCTCTACTAACTCCCTTTTAGATATCATCATCATGAGCTAGAAGATAATTCTTCATCTTGAACTTCTATAGAGAGCAATCTAATCCATTGAACTATGAAGATCTATTAGATGCGAATCCTTGATTCTACACCATGTCTAGAAAAAATGCAACATATACTATTAAGTCAAGAGGTGTCAACTAGTCTCTAATACCAATTGTTATTTCTTGGGGGTAGCTAAAGCCACTAATAGGAGGAGAGGATTAGGGTTGAATAAAAATCAAGGTAATTAGAGACTATTAAAAACCATAAATTAAAAACTTAGCCTAGTAAACATCGTAGCTATGAAAGAAATAATAAATAGACATAGAGATGATTGAATTGCTAGATTGATAGAATTACTCCACCATAAAACTCCTCCCAAATCCTAGTGGGCAAAGTAACTTTATTATTCTAAAAAAACAAAGCTACAAGGCTTCTTTTACAATCCTAGATTGCGCACAACTACTAAACTTTAAGTCATAAGAATTAGCTTTCTAAGCTTAAAAGTAGAAAGAAGCACACCACCTCTTCTCAACTGAGAAACAGAATTTTTAGAGATTTTTGAGAGAAAGAGAAAGAATCTTTTATAGTGAAGAGAAATAGATAATAAGATTAAGATTCAAAGAAGAATAGAGAAAAGAGAAATTCTAGTTCAAGCACCAATGGGTAAAACCCAGAATATTTGAACTAAGCTTGGGAGCTTCAATTTATACCAATATTTTTTGTAGCCATTTCTAGAGCCATTATTGATTTACTAGAGAAACATGAGAGAGAAAATTCTACACTTGTTGTAGATCCATTGAGAGGTGAAGCTGAGGAAGAAGAAAAGCTATAGCCATCGTGAATCCATTAGAAGCATTTGGAGAATAATTTGAAGCTACATCTGTTACATCTTAAACTCCATTACTAATTTTGGTATGAGTGGAAAGAAGCATTAAAATCTTAATAGAGGAGGAAGTATTCTATCATTTCACTTTTAGTGTCAATGGTCCTATGTTTCCTACAAAAACAATGAGCTCAACTAGCACTAGAGATAATAGCTCTTTCAATTTCATTTAACTACCCCTATATTTTTTGTTAATGAGGCTTAGGCAAACTTCTGCAACAATATGAGCTTTTAGCTTTTTCATATAATGGCCCTCTACAACTTGGGCTTATTAAGATTTCAAAGCTAATCACGATGACCCTTTTTGATAAGATGGGATTTTGTAATAAATGAGCTTTTTACTTTGTGCCCACTACTTTTGTTCATGGTTTAATGAGAAGAGGCTAGGCTAAGTAAAACCATTTCTTAGTTCTAAAATAAGCTTCATGATCATGATTGATTAGATTTAACTCTTAGATCTTCAATGCCTAAGAAGAACCAATTCTAGCTCTAAACAATGTATCACTTATGTAGTCAAGATCTTTTAGAGAGCTCTTTGATTCTAAATGATGTGTAGCCCTCATAGAATCACTATTTGGTTCTAAAGTGCTTCCACTCCTTGTGTTGACATGGCATAGTAAAGCCCTTCAGTGCTAAGCTTTCCTATATACTAGTTGTGTTTGTATAACATGAGCTTTGTTGAACATGGCATTAAGCCTCTCTCTTTATCATAGCTCTTTTATAATTAAAAATATGGTTGTAGAGGTTGATTTTATTCATTAACATGGCAAAATGTTCAAGGCTAGATTTTGTAGAATCAAAATTAGTTTGAGCTTGATATGTGTTTTTGAGTTTACTCATTTACATGGCCAATTCTAAGCTAGATTAATAGCTAAAAGTTGTGCATAACACAGATATGGTAAAACTAAATGTGACATTGTAAAACCAAAAACAATTCTAGAGAAAAATCTTGAGCTATGTTAAATTCTATTTAAGTACATGTGATGAAGATGGACTGATCTCAGTCCCACCAAGTCCTATATGTACAAAGTTGACATAGTAGAACCATTTTGGGTGGCCTTTGTAGAACTGAAAAATGCTTCTAAAGGCCGATTTCAAATGAGCACTTGTTCTAGAAGCTAATGTGGTAGAGAGAGAAGCCATTTAAAGCATAATCTATTGTAAAACTAAAAAATAGTTCGAATAGGAAATTCTACAAGTTGATGTGGTAAGACGAAACCATGCAAACAAAAGCTTGAACCTATGCAATTAAGCCAAACCAAGCTTAAAATACCTAACAAATACTTTTAAGTAGTGTTTTATAATATGTAGAATTGTCATAGCTTAAATAGTTCATCCCTACATTACAAGCATTAAAATTTAGGCTAACTAGGAGTTTTTCAAGTATGGTTTTTCACTTCATGAAATCCTCATAGCTTAAATGGTTCATCCATACCTTAGAAGTATTAGAATTTGGGCTAACTAGGAGTTGAATCAACCCAACATTTATTAAAATCCTTATCATTGTGTGAATTTGTAAGACTTTTTGCATGTTGTGCTCTATTTTGAACGTAAAATACTTACAAAAATTTTAAATACAAGTTTGAAAAACTTGGAAAATATTATAACACTTGGCATAATAACATGAAAGATTTCTTTAAAACATCATTAATTAATACTATTAGTTTAGATATTATCACATAAGAAAGGGAGATGATAAAATCATTAACCAAATTTGCTCATGAAAGGTTCAACCAGTGGTTTTAGCCTTTATGTATATAGGGCATCCATTTCAGATTTTTTTGTTGGCTTTGGTAAGAATAGTTAAGAATAAGTTGTCCATAGAAAGTTTTAAAAAGCATATAAAAGAGTACCTTAATCCAAGTATTTCTTTCTTCATTGCATGAAGTGGATACTTACATAATTTATCCACAATCAAAAATAGTAATGCTAGTTTGAGCATAAAGTTTTAACTACTTTTATTAGTCTTATAGAAACTAATCAGCTTTTAATACAAATAAAAGTTAC
>MNCI01012374.1:68549-117111 GCA_015680685.1 Gnetum montanum
GAAATAAATAACAATAAATAAACTAAGTGAATGCTGCAATGATGAAGCAATCTTGATCTTTATTTCTGGTCATGTGCGTGTCCAAGTACGGCACACTCGAATAAAGACACCGTACAATCACATTCACCACACTACGGGCAGACACGGGAAAATTCTAACTCTGGAGGGATCAAACTGCCAGAGCTTCGCTACACTAAAAATGGGATGTCAAATGAGGGAGAGCCACCTCTTATTTATAGAAGTTGCGTCTAACTGCGATATCACATACGCGATATCGCAGGGAAGGACGCGATATCGTGGCTGACGCAGACCGCGTCTCATCAAAGATGGAGTACCATACTAGAACTTTGAAATGATAACTACTAAACTTTTTCCATAGTATCAAACTTGAGAAAAAAAATCCAAGGATGGAAACAAGGAACACATAAATCCCTTAATGTATTAATAGGTAAATACTTTTCCCTATTACATAGATGTCCAAGCCATGGATTTTCTCAAAGGGAACAACTATGACACATTATCGGTGGGTTAAGAAAGAAAATGAGAGAGACTTTTGGAGTATATACCCAAGCTAGATTTTCAAAGATAACAACTCATTAAATTCAAAGGTTCCTAGACTAGGTGTGAAAGAAGAAGAAGAGCTATGTAAAAGGGAATACGATGAAGAGTACAATAGATTACTAAACATTAGAAAAAGAGATGTAAGGATATGTGAAACACAAGAAGAGTGAACCTTAGATGATGTGATTCAACGAATTACTCTACCTATTTAGAAATCAATAAATGATATTGCAAAAATGGTAGAAAAATATGAGACTTTGTGGATGAAACATTTATTATAACACTAAAGATAGTAGAAGAGAAAACTGAACAAGTATTTAATAGAAATAAGAATGGGAAGAAGAAAGGATAATGGATGTGAGAATTATAAAAACAAAGAAAAAGTTACTACAATTGAGGAAATTATGAACTCAAGCTTTAAAGATGACATTGGATGTAAAGTATGCCAATATGAACATGGCCTTCTAACAAGAGTCAAGAAATACCTACTAAATTCAAAGTTTGTCAAGAAAAAAAAGATGCATAGATAGTTAACTGGCTCATAAAATAATTTTAAATTGCCCTATCAACAATTGTACTATTCAAGTAAGGCTTATTCTCAATCATAGAAGTAATACCAGTAGTAGTGGCAATAACCATAGTCATGTGGAATGTCACGACTAAGGTAATAGTATCCATACAAATAATTAGATCCTTATGGATGCTATGTACAACATCCTATATCTCCCAAAAGTACTGTTGTCCATGCTTCTTCTCCCTACTCTCTAGCAAAATATGATAGGCCTACAACCCCATGCATGGATTCACACCCTTACATATCTTAACTAGTAGCAAGTCCATCCTATTAAGCTCCTAATCCTCTACTAGTAGTACCATTATTGGTCATGCAAGGGGAACTATCAACATAGAAATAACAGAAAAGTGCTACCAAGGAAATTACTACATAAGAGAGCATCACCAATACAAGTGAACCAAGATTCAATAAGTATCTCTTATTTAGGAAACTTCTAGAAAATTTTTGAAGGAAAGAAACTACATCTACCCCTACTTCTTCCATAAAAAGTCCTCAAGATAGTACTATGCTTCCAATTTCAATAGAAAAGAACCCAATAACTATCATGCTTACATAAATAATAATATACTAGATAAAGGTATATGTATTTCTCAAGAAGAGAATAGATATAGGGAGTCCTTTAATCTATCTACAAATAGTAGGACCAATCCATGTAAAGCTCTACTAGATTTTAGTTCAAGAGTGAATCTCACTTCTTAAGACATGTACAAGGTTTGGAATGTACCTCCATTAAAGAAATGCAACATTGAATTAGAGCTAGCTGACCAATCTATTGTTGTCAGGATAAGTGAAAAATGTGATAACTATCATAAGTGGTTGGTCTTACCATATTCATTTTCTAGTTATTCATATGAAAAAGAATAAAAGTGAATTTTCTAGAATCATGGAAATAGCATGGCTTAGCACAATGGATGCTAAGCTTGGAATCAGGGACTTATCCTTGGAAATCTTCAAGGAGGATAAAGCCAAAATTATTTAGAGATGAAAAATTCCATGCAAATTATTTAGAGATGCAAAATTATTTAGAGAGCCACTTGATGATCCAAGATGACACAACTATAGGACACAAGGTATCCTACAAAGGAATAAAGGTAAATCCAAATAAAATTAGAGTCATATAAAACATTACCTAAATACCATACATAGTCAAGGATGTTTGATCGTTCCTTGGTCATACAAGGTACTAAAGGAGATTTATTAAAAAATTTTTAAAGATTGCAGAGCTACTTGTTGAACTAACAAAGAAAGATGCATCATTCTAGTGGTACGAATAATGTAAAAATATATTTGAGAGCCTAAAATAGAAATTGATTAATGTAACGATGGAAAATGTCAGTAGCTGGAAAATACCAAACAAAATCCGTGTACATAGTTTTAACCACATATCCATGCAAGGGTTGTGTTGGAGAAAGAAAATCCGTAGTGCCCTGAACGGTCTTGTCAATCAGATAGGGACTTACTTAATCAGTAAATCGACGAAGATTATAGGTGTTACGTGGAATGATTTGATTCGATAAACCACGAAAGGAGAGGAAGATGATGTAGATAAATTGCAATAATGACAATGTTAACACGACAAAGAGAATCTGATTTAAGAGAAATGCATGATTTCAAGATCTGTACTTTGACCCGAAAAAATGAGTATTTTGCATACAAAGTTATAATGGGAAGACTCTAATTATCTTGTGCAGAACATACACAAAATAATAAGAAAACTGTTTAACAAGTAGTGCAGAACGAAGCTCGGTCTACCTTGTAAGCTAAAGACGGAGTGCAATGAAGGTCAAGCTCGGACGTCTATTAACCAACTATGTCTGATCAATAGATCTTGCCAACCACACCAGATGATCTCTCGATCTCTAATCTATCTTCTTCACTTTGGATAGTCTCTGCTCAAAAACTGCCAAGGATCACTGATGGGAGAACTGTATTGTCGCCAAAAGGTATGATCACTCCTACTGCTAAATGCTCAAAAAATGTCTCTTGTTTCTGCTCAAGGAGGATAAAATGTCAAAAGATGAAGATGCCAGCCATTGCTCTCCTTTCAAAAGTCCCCTCTTTTCTTCACCAACTGAGGTATTTATAACATGCAGAAAAGGCATGGGCTTGATGACACATGTCTCGAACTTTCTGGATACCGTTGACTTGATGAATTAGCTATGTCACGTCACATTGCAACGTACACTGTCAACACTTTTGCTGAAGCTATTTCATGATTACGCACAATACACTTATCAGCGTATTGCACGTATGGATAGCAAATGCGTAATTGCTTTAGCCGGCTTTACGCTGTATTACACTTGTTTACGCTGCGTCGCGTGGCAGAGCATAACAAAGCATGGAAATAGTGAGTCAAGCTATTTTACGCTCATTTACGCCGCAAAGCGTAGAAAAGTGTAAAAAATGATCAAGTCGACGATGAATTACACTAACGTACGCTGCGTAGCGTAACGAGCGTAAGGCAATCAATCTGCAAAAAGAAAGGAGCTGATCTGTCGTGCTTCCTTTGGACTTTCCCTTTGACCTTTTTGAAGCTCATTATGCTACCTTGCGTAACAGAGCGTAAGTTCGACCCTGGACAAAAGACTTAGCAGAATATGCGAGAAGTCGCATTTTACGCTGCTTAGGCCAAATCTGCCAAAATGAGTTACCTTCTGATGTCAGACTATGTTAAGCAGAATTACGCTAAGCGTCATTACGCTATGTTGTGTAATGTAGCGTAAAGAGAGAAGTTTTGAAATCTGTAAGGAACTTGGAGACTCAATGCAGTGCGCCTGTTTACTTTTCCTTGCCTTCTGGAATTTTGTCGTGAATTTTTGCCCAAATCGTGAATCTTCGCCTTAGGCCAATTCGCGATTTCTATGGTGTTTCAATGGCCCCTCTTTGTTGATGGTTAGAGGGCTTGCCTGAAAGACGTCGAAAAAGAATACGAAACACCAGATGGGTGAAAGTAATAATAGCATTCATCAACAGGTACTCAAGTATCATCTTGTCAACATAGAGGTGCAGAGATGAGGAAAATGGGAGATAGAGTGGTACAGGAGGAAACAGGTTCGAGGAAGATGCAAATGGGGTTCGGGGAAGACCCAAATGAGTAGGGATAGCTTCTTCATGCATAAGCACTTAGGTATTCTCTTGTGATTACGTTTGCATGGAGTTATGCCTTCATTTTATCTTAAAGTGGGTTGCATAGACAAATTGTGTTGTGTCTGCACGGCCTGGCTGAGATGTGTTTCACCCATTTTGCTGACCCCCACTCTTCTTTTCTTGCGTCCACTAGGCGAGTTGCGTTATGCTGGTTTATGGACTTGAGTGTAATGCAAATGTGGAAAGAGTTTCATAGTTTGCGTAAGGGAAGTAGATGGATAGTTAAAGATAGTGATGAGGGCTAGGGTAGAATTGCGAGGAACTTAAGGATGCACCCCCTGGGTGGACAGGTTAACTTAAGCAACCATCTCAAAATGCTGTCGGTATTACACCACTTAGATGAACGCACCTTCAAATGATGTCCTTGTAACAAGTAACCTGCAACGAAAGAACAGAACAGAGGATACCATTGCTCGTGTGAATCGCGGGCGAGGTTGTTGAAACAAGTACTATTAGAGGCGAGATAAAGTGATCGGGCCGTTAAGGAGGAACTGTAACACAAGGCCATAGTCTTCAACCTTGACACTCAGCCCAGCATATCGTCGCCAAAGAACATCAGACTCAACGCACCTGACTGGTTATACAGAGAACCAGCTAGGTTAATTTGTGAAGCCAAAGCCTGATAGTGATGATGAGTGGAGATCCCCAAAGTCATAATTGATGAGAACTCCTTTGGGGCTTTGGACGGTGAAACTAACCTCTCAGAGGTACCACCGCTAAAATAGGTGCAGTGATGGTATCTCTGAGGGGTCAGTAGTATGCCCTTCAGCACATCCGAGGGATCAGCAGAATGCCGGTGAGGTAGTAACGCTGGGGCTCTCTCAGCATCCCATTCCATTTGTCTTGTAGCTGCACAGAGATGATTACGCTTGCTTGATTTGCATGATGGAAGTTTGTGAGTCCCAGTTTTAAGTCCTGGTAGACTGTCATTGCTAGTTTTAAGTCTCAGCGGACCATGGTCCCAGTTTAAAGTCTAGGCGGACCGAGAAATGCTAGTTTTACATCGTAGCGGACGGTAGCGAAGCTGATTTATGGTCTCAGTAGACTGTGTTGTGGGTGTCAGTTTTGTGTCATGACCCAAGGACCAATCTATGTTGGTTTTACATCTTAGCAGATGACTACTTACCTGTGCCAGTTTTGTGTCATGGCAGAAAAATGGTACTAGTTTAGCATCGTGGCAGATGCATGCAAAAGATGCCAGTTTTTCGTCTTGGCGGACCTATACAACACTGCCAGTTTTACGTCGTAGAGGATGGTTACAACTTGCCAGTTTTACGTCGTGGTAGAAGATCAGTGCCAGTTTAGCGTCGTGGCGGATGCGTGAAGGGAGTGCCAGTTTTATGTCGTAGCGGATGGTTGTTGCCAGTTTAGCGTCATAGCGGATGATTATGGCCATACCTAATGTTTACACTAGAGATGAAGCTATATATAGTACCGCTTTAGATATATGTGATTCACAAGATTTGGTAATTCGTTTCCATTAATATCTGCTAGCTTGAATGCTCCTTTGCCATACACATCAGCCACCAAGAAAGGGCCCTCCCAATTTGCAGAGAACTTGCCTACTGGTTCGCGAATGGCCTTGAGAACTAAATCTCCCTTCTTGATCAGACGCTGCTAAAGATTGTGACGATGCCTTTTCCTCTGCTTGTCTTGATACTTTTCAATTGTATCAAGAATCTGTATTCACTTCTCTTCTACAGAATCCAAATCCATGATCTGAGACTCGGTGTATTGAGCCTCATTTATAATCTTGGAGAGGACCATTCTTAGAGAAGGAACTTGCAATTCAAGGGGTAGCACCACCTCAGATCCGTAGACTAGGCTATAGGGTGTACTGTCTGTAGCTATCCTACACGTAGTACGATATGCCCATAGCACATAGAGGATTTTTTCATGCCACCGTCTCTTATTGCTGTTGAGCATTTTCTTGAGTAGATTGATGATGACTTTGTTTGTGGCTTTAGCTTGACCATTCGCTTACAGGTAATAGGGCAAGGAAAAAGATTGTTTAATGCCAAGGCTATCACAAAAGGATTTGGTTTCTGTACTACTAAATTGTGGCCCGTTATCGATCATGATAGTCATCGGGAGACCAAATCTGGTTATAATGTTGTCTAAGATGAAATGGAAAATCTGTTGAGATGTGATCTTCCGTAAAGGAATAGCTTCTACCCACTTCGTGAAGTACTCAGTAGCGGTAATTATGATGCTATGACCTGCGGAAGATTTTGGTGTGATGGGACCTATGATGTCTAGTCCCCATTGTTGAAACTGCCATGTTATCTGAGTCGTATGTAACTCTGTAGGCAACACGTGCATAAGATTTGCGCAACGCTGACACATGTTACAAGTTTTAACCTTTGTTAGACAATATTTTTCCATGTATGGCTAGTAATACCCTAAGCGATGGATTTTTGAAGCCATAGCCCGTGGCGCTAAGTGTCCTCCGCATAATCCCTCGTGGACCTTGCCAACTATACGTTGCGCTTGGTCCTTGTTAACGCAAGTAAGCAGCACACCATCAAAAGAGCGTCTACAAAGAGTACTATCTCCTATGATGATGTATTGCCTAGCTCGCTTGCGGTTTGCATCTTTCTGTGCGCATGTTAATTCGTGCGGTGGCTCGCCATGCAAGAGGTAAGTCTTAATGCTATCATACAACTCTGGCGTTCTATCCTCGAGGAGAGAAGATATTTGCATCGCCTGAATGATGGGATTTGTACAATCTGTTATTAATGCGGGATAGGTGTCAAACAGGTGTGAGGGCATGTTCAAAGCCAGTGTAGCTAGTGCATCGGCCAGTGTGTTATCAGTTCGTGGCACATGTTGGGCATCGATGGTCGTGAACCTCTTCAGATGATCTTTAGCCATATCGCAGTAGGACTGTAAATGTGCAGCCTTGCAGGCGTAGACTCCTGTGATCTGATTGATGACGAGCATCGAATCACCGCTAATTGCCAGGTGTTGAACATCGAGTTCGCTGGCAGTTAGTAATCCCCTGAGGAGCCCCTCGTATTCTACCATGTTGTTCGTATAGGGGAAGGTCAAGCGATAAGCATGAAGACGCACATCCTCAGGTGATAGCGTAATAACTATAGTGGCACTGCCGCCTCTAACAGTTGAAGCTCTGTCGAAGTATAACATTGCTTCGGGGCTGTCAGGACAGGGCTTAAGCTATGTACATGTTCATCCAGAAATTCAGGCTCTATGGTTGCCTGACTATCAATAGGTGATATTATTAATTGGTCGGCTATCGCTTGGCCTTTTGTAGAAGATTGACCAATGTAATGCAGATCGAATTCTGCCGTGATAGCCTTCCGATGAGCTATTTTGCTACTTTCGTATAAGTTATGCGTAATGGCCCTAAGAATATTATTTTTATAGATGATGTTGACTTGGCTATGAAAAAGATAATGCCTACACTTCTTGAGCGTAAATACTAATGCTAAGCAGTTATGCTCTACTTCGTTGTACCTCGTTTCATATGTACATAGAGCATGACTCAAGTAGTAGATGGGTACTTCCGACCCATCATCTCTCCTTTGACAAAGTAATGCAGCTAAGGCTACATCTGAAGTTGCGAGGTAGATATAAAATGGTTGATCCCTTTGCGGCGGGAAAGTTGTTAGCAAGCGTTGAAGCTCTTGCTTCAAGCTGTCAAACGGACGCTGACAATCGTCCATCCATTTGAAATTGACCACCTTTTTAAGTAAATGTTGCATAGGGTGTAACTTGTCGATCAATCTCGAGATGAACCGCCTGATAAACTATAACCTCCCCTATAATCCACGTAATTGCTTAAGACTTGTAGGGGGTGTCAGTCCAGCAATGGCCTTGACTTTATCAGGATCCATGCGTCTGCTAGTTTCCGATACCACAAAACCCAGCATGAGTCCGGTTTTGACTCCGAATACACACTTTTTTGGGTTAAGTCGGAGGTCATATTTAGAGCATCTTTTGAGGACTAACTCTAGATCCTCTGAATGATCTTCTAACTTTAGAGACTTGATAGCTATATCATCAACATAATCATTTAGTTTCCCTAGGAGGTAATCGATAAAGATGTACGTCATGGCTCGTTGATACATCGCTCTGGCATTTTTTAAGCCAAAAGGCATCATGGTATAACAAAAGGTTCCCCAAGGCATCATGAATGTCGTGGTTAGCTGGTGCTCTAGGTTGATGCGTATTTGATTGTAGCCTGAGAAGCCATCCATGAAGGATAAGAGTGCATGTCTAGCGGTTGTATCCACCAATTGATTGATACTGGGAAATGGGAAGTTATCTTTGATTGTAGCTTTGTTCAACTCCTGGAAGTCTATGCAGATGCGTATTCCTCCGATCTTTTTAGGAACCACTACAATGTTAGATACCCAATCTGAGTAATCAACCGTGTGAATAAAACTAGCCTGGTATAGCTTGGTGATCTCATCACGCATTGCTAGCGTGATCTCTAGTTTGATTTTTCATGCTTTTTGCTTAATCGCTTTGATATGCGGGTCTAGAATTATGTTATGTTGAATTAACCTTGGATCTAGTCCCAGCATGTCCTCGTATGACCATGCAAACACTGTAATGTTATTCTGGAGGACCTGTTTTATGTCGTCATGTGCCTTTTGGTCTAATAGAGAACTAACCTTGAGAGTTTTAGTCTCACCCCTATGCATAACCACAGAGACCTTGTTGAGTGGATCTTCAGTTACATCTCCAGCTTCCAGATCTAGCGTGCGCGTCAATTACTTTGGCCAGTCTGGAGATGTTTTCGACGTGGCTATGATTGTGTCATTAAGGGCTAAGTTAGTTTCTATTAGTGTGGGATCAAGATGTTTAATGATTTCACCGTGTAAGCTTGTTAAAACTAGCGGTGCAGATAAAATTTCATCCATCTGTCAATTATCCTGCAAAATTTTCAAATACGAGAGTAATTAGAAGGATACTAAGTTTGATGAAATAAGTTTTTAATGAATAATGCTTAGTTTAGTGTATAGGACGTGATATGACGTTATTGAGCGTAAAGCTAACTGAATTTTGAATTTTGTGAACAACTTGTAATTAATGAGACTTGATTACGAGGAGATAAGATACAATAGTTTAGGGTCGTTTCAGACCATAATGCATGTGATATCTGACGCAATTAATGCCTTGATCCTCGGGTTCTAGCTCATACTGACACTAGCATTTGGGCAAGTCTCGCTGAAATTGGGTATCAAGTCAATTAAATTTTCCATATAAGTAACCAGTTTTCACTTAGAACAGGCTATTTGCCATTGCGAATTCGAATTCTTAGCTATTACAGAGAGAAAGGAGGAGGAGTAGAAGATTGGAGTACATCATTTGTAAAGGCGTAAAGGTGCGAAAGTGTGAAGGTGTTAGAACTGCAACAATGGTGCCTAAAGTGAGAGGGAAGAACACAAAATTAGCCAAGATTGACAAGGTGCAAGGGAGCCTGCAGCGTGTTTCGCAGGCAGTGGTTGAAGTGAGAGACCCTACACCTTTGAATCGGTAGGCCATGCCTTGCTTATTCGTGTTAATTTTATAGTGTTTATTCTTGTAGCGTCGTCTGCGTAAATTAAAATTTTAGACTATAGACCTTGCGTTAAAACGAGGGTTTATACAGTAAGATTGCATCTATCGTCATTGTTAGGGACAAACCTTGTACTGTTGCAAGGGTTTAGGCGATTTCGGCATGAATAGCTAAGCTTAATCTATAGATTTTTCTGTATTTTAAGCATGAAAATATGAATCTAGACGTTGATGTGTTTATTATTTTCTCTGTACAGTATCATGTTAAGACCCTTCTTAATCATCTTGGATATAGTCGGGGTTTTATGCTCCATAAACCCGATCGTACCTAATGTTCCTCCCCCTTAGACTCAGTTGCATGGGAGGGCCATATGGTTTCGAAAGGGTGTGCTGGAGTTATTGCAGCTTTTATTGCATAACTACAACATTATTGTATGGTCACACCTGTCGAGAGATATCGTTGGCACCATTTTGGAGCACCTGTTAGTGGGTTCTACGCAAGGAATTCTGGCTTTCTTGACAGACGGGGCTATCGACACTGGTCGTCCCCAGGACCATGAACTTAGCACCAGAGGGTCAAGGTTCTTAAGTTAGATCTGAAAAATGGCTCAGTTTAGCTGTTACCACGCATACAACACTTTGTTCGTGCCCTGTCACGTCTCAACTTACTTCCAAAACCCACAAGGCATAGTGTATTATTCAGGGGGGTAAGTGGTTTTGTTGGCGGTATTGTCATTATATGTCTATTGTCTAGGTTTTGTAAAGTGTAAGATAAGCATATGTGGTATGGTACAGGTTTTTTATTCATGAAAACAAGTTAGTAGGCGATGATGATACATTAACTTGGACTAAAATGACAATAAAGGCGTTTACCTCTACTAGAAATGTACGCGCTGGTGTAATGGGGAAAATCAGCTTCGACATTCATGAGTACCCCACCTGTTATGTTGATGTTTTTGAGAATTGCCAGAATCTTGGGTGGTTACATGACGATTGGACTTTGGATCTGTCCCTTACCGTTGCAGACGTGCAGAGGAAACTTCCTCCATTTCCTTTGCCATTTGGACCTGGTAAAATTGTTGTGTAGTTTATTCTTGCATAATGTAATTGTGAATCATGAATGTCATGTAATTGTGTTTTTTGACATGTGTCTTGCGTTGCTCAGTCAGGGAATCCCGGGAGATTACCCTTACAATTTTTGGCCGCGAGGCAAATACCCTTCTGTTCCGCTATGGCAACATCAAGGAGGCACAACGCAGGCTCGGCCACATGGCGGCCCCAGTTGCGTTGGTCACCAAGCTATGGGAAGCGAGGCTAATGCATTTATTTTTGACTGTAACCCCTAATGTCCCTGCTAGTGAAATGTTAACCCTGGTCAAATCCTTCAGCAAAAGGGCTGAGTGTTTTTTCACGCACATCCATCACGTACATATAAATTTTGATATTGATGATCAGCTTTTTGTAGACCTTTTCAGCATCCCCTCTAATGGCCTTCCCATAGAGGAAAAGGTGAAGAGGAGCCTCTCCTATTAGGAGTGGCTGGAGGAGTGGCTGGGGGCCAAGAAGGAGCCTAAGGGGATCCCTTGTGAGAAGATTTAACTAGAGATTGCCAAGACAATTTATCCCCTGTTCCGGCCCCAGGCTTTCCCCAAAACACTCTCATAGGGGAGGTTCTTTTCCATAGAATAGACCTGTATCATGTAGGAGGTTATGGAGGAAGGGACCCAGTTTGACTGGGCAAGCTATTTTGTTGAGGGATTACACACTGAGATGATCAGGCTTCGCCAGAAGCTTGATTCTCATTTCAATGTGCATTACGCCTTCTTCATAGCTTGCCATCGGCATTTTGCCAAATTTTTGGTCATCTAGAGGAATGGGGTCTGGGTGCAGCAAGATCGAGACCAGCTATCCAAACCTTGGATTACCCACATTTTCAGCACTACCCATAGATAGGATCCCCTAGAAGGGATTGGCAAATCTCTATGTGTAACAACAAGGGATTTGGTGGTGTCTCGAGTGCGAGGCCTTGACTGCGTAGGCAGGGTGATGCCCACTTACACTGGTGATGCTTCGCGAGGAAAACGCTTGACGACAGAAGTTGTAGAGCCTTCAGCTCTACGTAAAAGGATTTCCTTAACCGAGGCCCCTATGGAGCCTGGGAGTGGCACAGGTTGAACAATGCAAGTCAAAGTTTAGTAGAGTAAACCTCCGCCTAGTAAGCGTAAAAGAAACGTAGTGGAAGTGATTGTATTACGCAATTTTTATTCAGTATATTTTGATTTGTCTAAATGTGTATGAGATATGAACAGCGAGACCTATGGAGCAGTTGACCCCTGAGACAGGGGCAGTGATATTAAGTCGTGGGGAAGGAGCCCCAATTTTGGAAGAAGAGGCCCCAGCTGTTAGGACTAGCGACGCACAGGCCTTTGTGCATGAGGAGAGGGAGGAGGTGGGAACTGTTGACGCACTACCCACTGTAACTGGTAGAGGTATGGAGTGTGTCAGAAATTTTAAGGGATCTCGTTAGTAATTATAAATTTCAATTAAATTACACTATAGGTGAAGAAGATGCATCCACGTCCGCCACTGTGAGCAGAGCGTGGAGAGAATTTCCTAACAAGTTTGCCTTCATGGAAGGCGTTTTCAGTGATATTATCGAGCATCTCAAGCATGTCGATCCTGAGGCTAGTATGTTATAGTTGTAATGGGCTTATTTTATCATAAAGTGGTAATGTTGTATTTATATTGATAATGATTGTTGTCAGGAGCTCCCCTCTAATGGGACCCAACAGAGCCCATTGATTTAGACATAGTGGAGCCTCCATCTAATGGGGCGGTCGTACCACGCAGCATTTATGAGGAGATGCGTAAATGTGCGTTACGCTCGACTCGCTCCTTGTGGGAGAGTAAGAGTGTCAATGAAGACCTCTGGAAATGGCTACAGAGGTCAGAGAGGGAGAAGGAGTCTCTGGACAAAGAGGTCGGAGCAATGTGAGTTCCTATAGGCATGGGAAACGGGTGAGGAGGGCTGGCGCATAGCTATGATTGACTACTCTCGCTATAGGACCATAATCAGGAATAGCATGCAAACCAGTCGGGAGTTGGTGGAGCAGTGGATGCAGATAGAGCTGTTATCTCAGAAAAGCCAAGACTGGAAGGATTTCTGCGCAAGTGTGCAAGAGTGGGGGCAGAAAGAAAAGGATCATAACCATTTGTATAAGCGAGAAAGTATCGCTTATCATTAGCATTATCATCATTCTGCTGTCGAAGCTCAATCCTTGCTGGTATTCCTAAATGTCATTGGCGCATCCCAAGCTTTCGAGAAATTTCAAGAGTAGGTGACAGTAAGTGCGTCATCAGAAAGAGAAATGACTCTTCCCAGGGGTGAGACTACTGTCCCTAATTTCTTCCCTGATCCGCCTCGCTGGACTAGTGTGGAAAAGGGGAAGGTGAAAGTAGGAGCTACCTTGCGGAATGGAGTATGGTCTGAATTAATTGAGGATGAAATCATGTAGCACCTATGGGTCAGTTTAGAAAAGCTCCCCTTTGCTGCAGAAGCAGGACCTTCGAGAGTAAGTTTAAACATTATTGAATCTAATTTTTTTGATTATGCTATCAAGTTTTTGCTAATATATTGATTGTATATAGGTACAAGAAGTAGATGGAGAAGGCGAACAAGATGAGGAATAAGCACAAGAAGAGAAGCATAATAGCGAAGAGCGTCCTCTTGTGGAGCCGACGTTGGAGTGAGGGCCTCGTGGGGATGGCATTCCTCATGAAGGAATACCTTCTAAGAGGGATGGCCCACTTGAGGATGATTTATTAGGCTTGGAGCCTGACCTAAGGGATATGGGTGATAGTGGCACCAGGGGGGATGCGTAATTGTAACTTATGCATGATTTTATTGATTGGAGTTGAACAATGGTTATATGAATATTGAAAAGACTAGCATTAAGATATTATATATGGTTTTAAATGCTATTTATTTTAGTTTTTTTTAAATCTTTATTTGCAAAGCATAAGCGGAATCGTTAAAGAATGTGAATAGTTGGCGTTGCTATAGAATGAAATTGCTAGTTTAAGGCCATCACAGGCCGCCAGGTAGTGTTTGCGTAAGATACAAGGTAGTTTTAGGCCATTGCGGGCCATTGCTAGTTTAAGGCCATTGTGGGACGTTACTAGTTTTAGGCTGTTGTGGGCCATTACTAGTTTTAGGCTGTTGTGGGCCATCTGCATAATTTTGGAAGCGTATGATAATAATGTACATTTCTGCGTAATTGCACTAAAATGATCAATGAGCGTAAATAGCGTATACAAAGAAATGTGAATGACGTAATAAATAAGAAGCGTAAATATGTATGTATATATTAAAGAGGATTGACAATGGAAACTGCTAAGTGTAAAAGGAAAAATTAGTAAAGGCATGAAGATGCGCGTAAATGCCATTCAGATCAATCACTAATTCGTAATTGTTTTTTGATGGCCTTTACATTCAGTGATGCGTAAGGGCAGGGAGACTTGGGGCTTGACTCTTCCACACCATCGTCCTAAAATGGCAGGTTGGCCCAGGCTAGACTGTCATCATTCGTTTCGATTTGTTCAGGGATTCGGGGATGGGTCTGATCATCCGATGTTTATATCTCCGAACCCCATTCCTCTTTGATATTGTTGACAATCCTGGGGGTGATTTCGTCACCGTGTATTACAACCTCTCCCCATGCGTAGGGTAGGTGTATTTCCTAATGGATTGGTGATGAAACCACCCTCAGTTGGGCTAGCCAAGACCTCCCTAGAATTAAGTTGAACCCTGGCATCTCCTTGATGACAAGGAATGTAGCATCCATTGGGAATTGATCCCCTGCCATAAATTCGATGTTCACCGTTCCCTTGACCTGAACCCGTGCTCTGTTGAACGACTTTATGCATGTTGTCATTGTGGGACTGATCTGGTTGACCAGACCCAACCTATCCATGATGGGATAAAGAATGACATTTGTAGCTGCGCCGTCATCCACGTGCACCCTCTGGATTCAGTATTGACTAACCCGGATGGTGATAAACATGGGCTCAGTTATCACTTGACCTTTCTCAGGATCATCTTTGATGGATTCTTCATGAAAGGTCAACGAGGTAGGTTTAGGTTGCTCAGCATCGAAGGAAAACATGACAGCGTGTATCGCTTCCTCCTCCACTGGTAAGCTTTCCTCCACAAGTATGGATGTCAGCATGTGGACCATGGTGTCACAGTGTTTTTGAGATGTCATGAGTAGGTCATAGAGGCTTAGCGTTGTATTTTTTTGTTTCAGAGCCTATTTGACCTACGTAAACACGTCGAGGAGGTCCCGTTCTTTACTGGCTTGTTTGTCCCCTCTGTCTTCTTCCATTCGCCCTAAGAGACGGATCTCCCTGGGCAGAATGGCGTCGGTCAGAGGGTTGCTATTTTTTTTGCCAAAGGTGGGTGGCTGTGTTTCTGCGCCCTTGTCCTGCCCAAGAGGCGCAGACGCAGGGATAGAGGCCAAGGGCCTAGGCCTAGCAAAGCCTAGTGTAACATGGTTTTTAGCAACATTGACTGACGCAGCCCCTTCCTTTTGTTTATTAAGTGATGGTTGGTGATTTGTGTTAGAAGCTTGCCCCTGCGTAAAAGGGACAGTCGGTGATTTTGGCACACTGAGAATGAAAAGTGCATTAGGTGTGGACGTGGACATAGCTGCGGCTTTACTGTTACTAGGAGGCTGAGTTAAATCTAGAGAAGGCATCCAAATGATGAAGGGTGGCCTTGAGACACCACTAGCTGCTGATGAAAAGCTTGTCCCCCTTGGTTAGTGGGTAGGTACACGCAAAACAAAAGGTTGTTTGGGCGGTACTTTCCTCTCACCATCCGTACTCACCACGTTGATTGTGTAGGGTGCATTGTTTGTATTCAATGCATCCTTGTACACGTGCAACGCTTGGCTTTCAGGACGTGTTGGACTACTGCCATCTAATTTGAGTGAACCATCATCAATCATGTGTTGAATATCATCTTTCAATGCCCAGCAGTAATTTGTATCATGACCACACAACTGGTGGTAGTCACAGAAATAGTCTAGCCTGAAAGACCTCAAAACTGGTGGTTCGTTAGGTAGGGCTAAAGAAGGATTCTTCAGCAGTTGACAATGATGTTTGTGACGCTTCAGAGCTTCTTCAAATACCTTCTTGGCCTGAATGTATCCTACCCCTAACAGTTGCTTCAACAATTCCGAATGTTTCACAGGCAGGGCTGTATACTTTGAGCGATCTTTACGCTCAAAGTTTGGTTTTGGCTGGGGGGCTTTTCAGCAGCAGATGTGTCTTCACTGGTGCTGCTTGCACTAGCCGTAGTCTCAGGTGATGTCATAGGTGCCTTCTTGTTTTTATTCTTAGCACCTTCAGCCAGCGCAGCTACCGTCGTTGTTGTTATTTTACCTTTATCCTTGCCCTTGTTGTTAGCAATTTTTGTAGGCGATATACGTTAGGTCTTTGCTAGCCTCTGCAACATCTTGGATGCTTTTGGTCTGGACAAAAGCCTGATGTAACGAGCTGGGGGAAAGATAATATAGCTTAGACTTGATAAAGTCATTAACTACTCTGAATATGGCCAGCAAATGGGCCTTCGTGATTGGTTCATGGATTTCATTCAAAGTAGCACTCCATCGCTGTATGAACTTTTGGACTGGTTCGAGAGGGTCCTATTTCACTCCCACGAATTATGTCAGGAGCTCTTCCAAGGTTGAGATGGAAGAGTGAGGGAGGGCTCGATACTAATCCAAAGCTTTCCCTATTAGAGACATAGCAAAGACACAGATGATTGTGTGAGGCCACTGCTGTAGCAACAAAGATTTGGATCTGAAGGTAACCAGGTGAGCGTTGGGATCTCCTTCCCCATTATATTTAGTGAAATGGGGTAAGGACATCCCCGGGGGCAACGATAGCATGGGGACTGCTAGACTAATGGGATCATCTTGCTAGAAATCCATGATCTGTATAGTGTTTGAGATAGCGGCCTTAAGGCGTCTAACCTCCTTAGTGAGGGTCTGAATAAGTAAGAAAGCCTGACCTAAGCCTGTTGATGAAGATGTTTGTGAAGGAGGATTAGGGGGTTGAACTGGAAGAGCGGTGCCAGGGAGTGGAAATGGAGGGATGGCTTGACTGGTAGGTGGTGTAGTGGGGATCCCCGCGGACGAAGCTGCCTACGAAGACCACCACCCACTGGGTTGAGAAGAGAGATTAGTCGCTGCCGATTGCATGGGATAGGGATAAGGATATTCTGGGACCATCTGCGGAATATGCATTGCAGGTGCAACTGAAGGTTGCATGCCATATACCGTAGACTAGTTATGTTGTGCCACGGGGATGATCCACTGACTCGTGGTGGGCTGTTGGATGGATGTTTGTGGCTGAACGACGGCTGTGATCTGTTGGGTTGGAGGGGGCGGTAGCGACAAAGTTTGTACCAGATTTTGCACTGGGCGAGTTGTAGATATGGCATGGGGTTGGATCTGAGGGATGAAATGGGGCACAGTGGATGCTAGGACCACTAACAGAATGCTGGTTACGTGTGGTGACAAGACTGCCCCCATGTTATTTTGGGGTATTTGCACTTGTAGCCCAGATGACTACGTAGTGGCTTGCGGGATGATAGGAATGTGAGTTTGTGTGGTCATAGAGGGATTAAGATGGGCAGCTTCTCCATTAAGAGGGAATAATGGATTTATGTAGGTATGGGGACTAAGAGTGTGATATGAATGTTCAGACTGAGCTGCAAATTCATCATCTTCTTCCTCCCCATTCTGGGGTTCAAGCATAGCTTGTGTAGCCTGGCTCCTAGCCATGACCAACTGTGTTATGATTTCATGGTGATGTTCCATCGAAGGAATGATGTCGTAGGTGGTAGGGGTAAAATCCTAACCCCCTTGGTGGATCATCTCAAAATTTCGTTTTGCCTCAATTTCAGCTCGGATAAGGGCAAGCTTTGCCTGGATCTTGACGCAAATGAAGTTATATTCCTCAAGGGTCACGATGGGAAATATGGGGTCTTTGCCCTGTAGTCTCAATGACCGATGCGACAGTCCCTGAGGTCCTATAACACTAGAGGCTGGTCCAGTGACGGCGATGGGATTCACAGATGTGGCACCCGAGTCAGTGGTGATCATTACGGCTGTGATGGTGTATGCAGAATCCATTGGTCAAGTAGATTAACAGCAATAAATGACTAGATCTAAAAGGCAATGGACAAAGTAGATCGTGATTAGGCTTTCTACCCTGTAGGATTCCAAAGGAATCGTTACTGTGACCGATCTACACCACACGATGATTTGTAAACTTCCCTAGAGGTATTACGTTCACGTTTTTGGAGATGCGGGTATAGATCGCTAACAGGGCTACCCATAAAAATACGAATTGGAGCCTAGGCCCTCCTTCTAGCGCTAGAAAACTGTAATGATGGAAAATGTCGGTAGCTGTAAAATACCAAACAAAATCCGTGTACACAGTTTTAACCACGGATCCGTGCAAGGGCTGTGCAGGAGAAAGCGAATTCGTAGTGCCCTGAATGGTCTTGTTGATCAAATAGGGACTTACTTAATCAGTAAATCGACGAAGATTATAGGTGTTGTGTGGAATGATTTGATTCAATAAACCACGAAAGGAGAGGAAGACGATGTAGATAAATTGCAATAATGACAACGTTAACATGACAAAGAGAATCAGATTTAAGAGAAATGGGTGATTTCAAGATCTGTACTTTGACCCGAAAAAATGAGTATTTTGCATACAAAGTTACAATGGGAAGACTCCGATTATCTTGTGCGGAACATACACAAAATAATAAGAAAACTATTTAACAAGGAGTGCAGAATGAAGCTCGGTCTACCTTGTAAGCCAAAGATGGAGTGCAAGGAAGGTCAAGCTTGGACATCTATCAACCAACTGTGTCTAATCAATAGATCTTACCAACCACACCAGATGATCTCTCAATCTCTGATCTATCTTCTTCGCTTTGGATAGTCTCTACTCAAAAATTGCCAAGGATCATCGATGGGAGAACTGTATTGTCGCCAAAAGGTATGATCACTCCTGCTGCTAAATGCTCAAAAAATGTCTCTTGTTTCTGCTCAAGGAGGATAAAATGCCAAAATATGAAGATGCTAGCCACTGCTCTCCTTTCAAAAGTCCCCTCTTTTCTTTGCCAACTGAGGTATTTATAACATGCAGAAAAGGCACGACCTTGATGACACGTGTCTTGAACTTTCCGGATACCGTTGACTTGACGAACTGGCTATGTCATGTCACATTGCAACGTACACTATCAACACTTTTGCTGAAGCTATTTCATGATTACGCACAATATGCTTATCAACGTATTGCGCGTATGGATAGCAAATGTGTAACTGATTTAGCCAGCTTTACGCTATATTACACTTTTTTACGCTGCGTCGCATGGTAGAGCGTAACAAAGCATGGAAATAGTGAGTCAAGCTATTTTACGCTCATTTACGCCACTAAGCGTAGTGAAGCATAAAAACTAATCAAGTCGACGATGAATTACGCTGACGTACGCTGCGTAGCGTAACGAGCGTAAGGCAATCAATCTGCAAAAAGCAAGGAGCCGATCTATCGTGCTTCCTTTGGACTTTCCCTTTGACCTTTTTGAAGCTCATTACGCTGCCTTGTCTAATAGAGTGTAAGTTAGACCCTGGACAAAAGACTTAGCAGAATATGCGAGAAATCACATATTACGCTGCTTAGGCCAAATCTGCCGAAATGAGTTACCTTTTGATGTTAGACTATGTTAAGCAGAATTACGCTAAGCGTCATTACGCTATGTTGCGTAATGTAGCATAAAGAGAGAAGTTTTGAAATTTGTAAGGAACTTGGAGACTCGATGCCGCGCACCTCTTTGCTTTGCCTTGCCTTCTGGAATTTTGTCGTGAATTTTCACCCAAATCGTGAATCTTCGCCTTAGGCCGATTCGTGATTTCTACGATGTTTCAATTAAGATACCAATCCTCAGAGTTTTGGATTAATCTAAGCCTTTCTTCATCATGACTAATGCTTCAAACTATGCATTAGGAGTAATATTGACCTAGCTAGATGATCAAAAGTGGCTATATTACATACACTACACTATAAGAACTATTACCAAAGTACAACTTAACTATACCACTATAGAAAATGAGCTTATGGATGTGGTATATGCACTTCAAAATTCAAACATTATGCGCTCAAGTATTCAATCTATGTTCATACAAATGACAGTGCAATCAAAATTTTAATGAATACAATAGTGATTAGTCTAAGAGGTATAAGATGACTTGTTATACTATAGGAATTTTACATAATAAGGATTGACAAGAAAGGAACCACTTGTCAAAACTCATATTGGATTCTCAAAGGAGTGAAGAACCATTATTAGGCTAGTTCCATGATGAAAATTTATTTGCTAAGATAGCAATGGTTATAGATTTAATAGTAAAGTCATGGATTACTAATTATATGACATATCTAACTACACAAGAACTTCTTACTAAATGAGAAAAAAAGAAAAAAAGAAAAGTTCCTTCACAAAGTAAAATGATACATGGAGGTTAAAGGACATCTTTATAAGTTATGTGCAAATGGTTTAATACAATGGTGTATTCTAGAGGAAACTCAAAAAAGAGTTCTACAACATGCACATGAAGGACCATGTAGTAGTTATTATGTAGGATGAAGAATAACACTAAAATTAATGATGGTAGGTTACTTTTGGCCTATCATATTTAGGAACATACATTGATTGGTTAATATAATCTTGTGAAAGATGCCATAAGAATGGAGGACTGACAACCAAAAATGAAGAGCTACAATAATGAATATAACCATTTAAAACATTTAATATTTGGAAAATTAATTTCATGATATCCATCATACCAATGTCAAATAAAAAGTTTCATATTATTGTGACTATTAATTACTATACCAAGTGGGTAGAAGCAATTATACGTAAATATTGCATAGACATAATAGTTGCAAAATTCTTTCAACAACACATGGTGAATAAATTTGGAGTGTCACAGATGTTACTATTTAGATAATAGAACTCATTTATAGAGCTACATTTGAGAAGGTAATGCAACTACTTGGGGTGAATCATAAACTAACTACATCCTATCACCCCCAAGCGAATGATGAAGCCAAAGTAACTAACAGAGAGATTATACACACATTAACTAGAATTATTAGTACATATAGGAATGATTGGAGCAGTAAGCTTACTGATGCTCTATAGGCATATTGATGTACTCGAAAACTTCCTATAGGGTATTCATTATATGAACTAGTCTATGGAAAATTGCCTACTCTACTAATCCAAGAAGAGATAAATACCCTTATAACCACTTGTACACTTGACCTAGTGTTGGACCTAGAAAAATTGATTGCTAAAATGTAAACAAAAAAATCCCAAGCATTGAAATAGTTTTAGCCTTAAATCCCAAAGGCCTCTAAAAAATAGGATTCAAGGCATCTTGGATGGTTTGGATGATCACCTAGGGACTTACAAAAGTTTCAAGGAAAATCTAAATGAAAATTTAAATGAAGATGAAAATGTGAACATAAATAATAATGAGATCACAAATGAAAATGGAATTGCAGATCTAGAATTATAATAGACATAGAAATGAAAATGTGAACTCAGATTTGCACAACAATGAACTATGACTTTATTGAAATGGAAAATAAAGTAGCTAGTTTAAACAGTACATATTTTGTGCTAGGTGCATAAGAATTTTGTTGAGAAGGAGCTTGAAGTTCGTTGGAGTTGGTAGGCTATGTTTTGAATCAGGCTCCATGATCCATATTTTTCCCAACTCCAATTTCTATCAACCCTCTACTAGTTTTCACTAAAATCAGCAACTGGGATCACAAATGGTATTCCATCTTTGATGCAGTGGTATCACATGGGAGTCTTGAATGCTTAGCATAGATGCTAGTTTTGCTCTAATGTGTTGCAAGATTGTAAAAGGCTCTCTTAGTTGCAAAATGCTTTCAAGTGCTATTACTCAAAAGGAGTTGGAATTGGAATAAGGTGTTTATGTTGCATGTATATAGGCCATGGAATTACTATTTTTGGGACCTACCCATCACTGTCATGGTTATTGATAGATTGATGTCTATTTGCAAGTGGTAATAGTTACAATTCTCTGCATAGGTGCCATTTATGATAAGTTTGGAATACACCATAGACATCAAAATCCATCCATTTACTAAAAATAGTAAAATGACTTTTGTGACTATCATTACACCATCCCAAGTATGCTATCCTTGGTGGACATAATGCATTCAATGAGAAGAGATCATATAAGAGGAAGAGGAAAAATGATTGTATGGAAAATAGAGGACATAATGGATCATCAAGGACTAGATCATCTTGCCATCTTAATAATTTTCTATTCATCATGCATGTCAATTACTATAAGAAGAATTATATGTAGAGTATTAAAGTGGGGGATCTTAGGAGGACTTGGTAAATGATGTCTACAATAAGCAGTAATGAAAAATGACATAATTTGTGCATGAATTTGAATCAAATCATCTTATAGGAAGTGGAAATCATATAGTGAAGATAATGAAATTTTTTGGTATTGAGATAAGTAAGAAGACCTAGCATGCAATTTATGGTATTCCAATTAGTACCAATTATAATCCCTTATGTAATTTTAAGGATGGATATGTGTTCTTTGAGAATGAGAACAAAAGCAAGGTAAAGCCAAGATCAAGCAAGATTATAGCAATAACAATTCTTGAGAGAGTTATTGAAGAGATGGTTAACCAGTCCCCTTCAAAATGAAGGCAAGTTATAGGGGATGGAACATCTAAATAATTAAAACATTACCTATGACTATGAGTCAAAAAAATTTACTAAAATATGAAAAAAATTTTATAGTCCAGAATTTATAGTCCACTGTAAATAACCCTAGTTTAGGAAAGAACAAGTCCCATGACCATGGGGGCTCCAAAGAAGGGAGTAAAGGCAAGAACATGGACAAGTACCATGATAAAGATAAACATAGTGATCATGGCCATGATCAAAGAAGAGAAAGTATGATGTCGATGTCTTATAAAATGTGTAGAATGAATGAAAAAAGTTAAAACTTTTTCCAAGGAAACTAATTAAGGAAGTTGAAAGTTGCTATTGCTCTTTGGAGCTAGAATCAATTTGTCAATGAAGTATGATGCTTGATCTCTTCAATAACAAGTATGAAACATACTCCTGAGTTTCCAACCTAAGAAAGTAGATCCAAGGTTAAAAATAAGGAACACATAAATCCTTGGATGTAGCCATTGGTTGGTACTATTCCCTTTTGCATTGATGTTCTAGTCATGATTATTTTCAAAGGGAACAGCTCTACCCTATCATAGATGGGCTTTAAATAGAAACACAGAGAACTCTTAGGGTTTATACCCAAGGGAGACTTTTACAATTAAGGGTCCATTAGATTCAAAGTTTGATAGAATAGGTTTTCAATGAAGAAGGGGAATTGAGAAAAAGAAAATGTATGAAAGAGTACAACTGGGAACCTTCCATTAGTAAAGGGAAGGTCTAGTTTTGTAACAATGAAGAGGAGGCCATCACTTGATGAGGTGGTGCAACAATATACCTTGCCAATTTTGAAGTTGTTTTTTTTTTGAAATTTTAGCCATAGTATATGAAATGTGGGACTCTTTGGATGAAAATTTCCAAACTACTCTAAAAATAAAAGAGAAATCCAAAGAGTAATGTAGTGATTATGACCATAGGATAAGGAAGGAAGTTGAACTTGTCCACCAAAGGTGTAAGGGCAAAGTTGCTAAGTAGAGGAGGTTGTAGAGTCTAAAATAAATGATGGTGGTGGGTGTGACATCTACCAATACAAACATCCTAAGGAATGTTATCACATTATTTCACACTTGCAAGAGTCTAGGGTATATACTTTAAATCCTAGATTGGCAAGAAGGCAAGCACCCAAAAGGTTATCTTATTCTCAAGAAAACCCATGGTAGTTCCACCAACAACAAGCCCATTATCCAAGTGGAGCTCCCCAACAACCTTATAAGTACTACCATCAATGGAAGTATCCACAATCATGAGGGATGCCACTGCCAAGGTAGTGGTAGCCTTACTGGTAACTAGATCCATATGGGTACTATGTTTAGTAGTCCATTTCTTCATGTGAATCTTTCAGTCATGCTTCATTCTAGCACTACTATCCTCCTAAGTACTACAAAAGCCAATCTCCAAGAGGTGAATCCCATTTCCTCATTACCCTCCTCATCCTTCTACACATGTCCCTCTACCATCAACTTACCACTTGCTCCATCAATCTAGGATGAAATTCTAGGCCAACTATAGCAACATAATTCCACTAAAGCTATTAACTTACAACCAACTCCTTAACCAAGTAGCTCAAAAAATAAATCCTAAAAAAAGACCTTTCTTCCAAACCAATATTCCTACAAAGCCCTTATAGAAGCCTATGGTTGAACATCCTACTTATCCATCATCCTTTACAAATCCATTCAAGAACACTTTAAATCAAACACCTTCCAAAGTGCATACGATCATGTTGACTCATGTGGTAACTAATTGGATTAAGGTTGGCCACCTTTCTAACAAAATATTTGATCATGGGAGTTCCCTTATTTACCTACAAATCACTAGGAATGAGCCTTGCAAGGCTCTACTAGATTTAGGTTCTCATGTAAATATAATTTCTCATGAGATGTACAAAGCTTGGAACTTGCCTCCACTTAAGAAGAGAAACATTCATCTTAAGTTAGTAGACAAGTCCATCAATATTCCTTTGGTACTAGTGGAGGACATTGTGACATCCATTTGTGGGTGGTCCTATCCTACTGAATTCCTAGTGATCTATGTCAATAATTGGAAAGGGGACTTCCAAATCATCATGGAAAGGGCTTCATTGAGTACCATTGATGCATAGTTGGGAATTAGAAATCTCTTCTTGAAGATTTCTAAGGAAAATGTATTCAGAAAGATAGAGAAGAAGAGAGCTCCATGCATCACGTACAATAGCATAGGGTGCAACTATGTGTAAAAACTATGTTCCATAATAAGTACATCCATCACAGTAGGTAGATAGTGTGCAGATGTGTTTAAAATTAAAAGTTTCTTGTACATAATAGCCACAAAATAGAAGGGTACCTAGTGGATGATAGCTGATCCTGATAGCAACTCAACAATATGCATGGAACTAACTGAGAGCTTGATAAGTGCTTATGTTGAATGCATGGTTGAACTAGAGAAATTTCATCACCAACTCTCTAATGATAAACCAAATGAAACCAATTAGAAAGAGTTGTAAAATCCCTAAAAGTTTCAAACATAAGCTCTTAAATTTGAAAAAGCTACCTACTGGCATGGAATGTGCTTTTTTGAACAATTGAAAGCTAGTGATAATCAATGCCAATCTTGCTCCTAAATAAAAAGAGAAGCTATCAAAGGAGATCAAGAAATGGCCAATAGCCTTTACTTGGTTCTATCCTGAATGCACTAGGATTGATCCTAGGATATGCTAGCATTGCATCTTTACAAATCATTTTATGAAGCCAAAGAGGTAGTTGTAGCACTAGTTGAATCCCAAACTAAAGCAAATCATCAAGGAGAAGATCAAATAACTCCTCAAGTTAGGGTTCATCTACCCCATTGTGGATAGTGAGTGGGTTAGCCCACTTATAATAGTGGCAAAGAAAGGTGGCATGTGAAGGTTTTGTATTAACTTTAGGTTGTTGAACATGCCAACATACAAAGAACATCTTCTATTGCCATTTGTGGAGCAAGTGTTGGATACCATCTCTAGGCATTACTACTATAGCTTTGTGGATGATTATGGTAGCTATAACCAAATCCAAATCATCCTTGAAGATCAAGCCAAAACCACATTCACAAGTCCTTGGGGATCTTTTGCATACAAAAAGATGCTATTTGATCTATGCAATGCCCCTACAACTTTCCAACGCCTTGTCCTAAGCATCATTCCACAACAAATTGGTAGTAGGATGAAATTCTTCATGGATGAATTCTCCACCTATGGTGCTACATTTGAGCAAGCCCTAGACTACCTTAAGCAAGTACTAAAAATTTATATAAAGACCAACCTTTAGTTCAATTGGAAAAACAACTATCTAATGGTCTAGAAGGACATTATCTTGGGGAGTAGAATATCATATGTAGGGATTGTGGTGAACCTTAAGAAAATAAGGATTATCCAATGAATTACCTTCTAACTAAAAACTGTTAAAGATGTCTAGTCACTCCTTGGTTACACTAGCTACAACTGAAGATTCATAGAGAATTTCTATAAAATTGCTAAATCATTGATGGAGCTGACCAAAAAGGATGCTCTATTTATTTGGACTAAGGACTGTGAGCATGTATTCCACCACCTCAAGAAAAAGATCATGGAAAATCTAATTCTACAAGTCTCTAACTAGTCCAAACTATTCCATATCATGATAGATGTATCAAATTATGCCTTGGGAGCCATGCTCACATAGTTGGATAATCTAAAACATTCTTACTACATCTAATGTATGAACTGAAGTATTGTGGGTGCATAGCTAAATTACACCACAATAGAGAAAGAACTAATGGTGGTGATGTATGCCTTGTAAAAATTCAAGCACTATGTGCTTGGGTACAAGGTATTCATACACACAGATCATAGTGTCATCTCCTTCCTCATGAATAAACCAATGGTGATCCCCCACATCATACAATGGCTGGTGATCTTGTAGGAATTCAATCTTATGATGGTAGATTGAAAGGGAACTAACAATGTGATCACTAACTAGCTGTGTTGGTTGTGATGCAACAATAAAGAGGAGGATAGCTCAATTTCTAATCAATTCCTTGATTAACTTCCTTTTGCAAGTGCTATAATTGAATAAGTTCCTAATGAACTTATCTAGAATGATGACATCCTTACCTCCCTTTGTACTCAGGAGATGCTATAAGATCTAGACAATTGGAAGAAATAGCAATTTCTTCATTAGGCCAAACACTTCATGGAGATCAACTAACACCTTTACAAGGTGCGTGCTGATGGCATAGTTTGTTGGTATGTTCCTAATGTTAACAAACTATGCATCCTCTAGGATGCTCGTGAGGGTCCTTGTGGGGCGACTATGCTGGGAGACACATGGCCATTAAGATCCTGATAGTAGGATATTATTGCCCAACAATCATCAAGGATGCTCACTAATTCATCTACTTTTGTGAATGCTACCAATGTGATGGTGGGATGGCTACTTGTATGGAGGATTCTCAATAGTTGATCCAAACACTATAACATTTTGACATTTGGGACACCAACTTCATGGGTGTTAAATGGAAAGATGTACATCATAGTCATTGTTGACTGATGTACGAAATCAATAGAAGTAGCAACCATCACCAACTGTACATCCTTGATAGCTGCTTAGTTTATACAAAAAAATGTTGTAAATAGGTTTGGAGTGCCATGTGCACTGATTTCTAATAATGGCACTTACTTTATAGGCACTATCTTTTGAAATCTCATGTAATACTTGGAGGTAGAACATAAATTAACAACACCTTACCACCCCCAAGTTAATGGTCAAGCTAAGGTTACAAATAGAGAGATCTTAACTAGAATAATTAGCAAATATAAGAGAGACTAAAGCACTAAACTTAACAATGCCCTTTGGGCCTACTACTCAACCTAAAAACTTCCTATAGGATATTCTTCTTATAAGCTGGTGTATAGGAAACTACCAACTCTTTCTATTCAATCTAAGCTCTGTACACTTTCAACAACTTATGATCTTAACCTTGACCTTAGTCTAGCATAGAAAGAGAGAATGGTCAACCTTAACATGCTAGATGAGAATAGATTGGTGGCCCTATCCTTGAATGAAGTGCACAAAGTAATCAATAAGCAATGCCATGACCTCAAAATAAGAAAGGTGAAATTTCAACCAAGAGTATTAGAATCCCACACATGTGTCGCAACAAACTAAGTTCTAGACATTGTTGAAAGGGCCTTACATCATCTATGAAACATTTCCTTCTAGGATCATTGATCTACAAACCTAAGAACCCAAACAAAAGACTGTTAGTCAACACACAAAACGTTAAACCTTTCCATGAGCCTAGGAAAGCCAATGCTACCAATACGTCCTTGGATGGACATCCACACTCAATATTTCAGGTCTCCTTCTTTCAACTTAATCATGGGAGAGATGGTCATCCACCCTAATAATAAAAGTGTCTCCTTAGTTCTTACACTTCTTTTTTTTATGCTATTTTTTATTTTACAACATTGTTAGGACATTTTTCCATTTCTTACATATTTTACATTTTTTTATATGTTACTTTAATTTGATTTTTATTTTTCTTATGCTTTTCTAATGATTTTTTTTCTTTTCCTTTATTGGTAAGAGGACACAGTGATGTTGCAGTTGTTTGCTAATGGTTGTTTGTACTTCATTTTTTTGATTGCTAATGTTTGGATTCTATCTTTGAACTTTGGTACTGATAACTAAGATATGTTTTTTTTTTCATGGAATAGGTAGTGACTCCACATCATCCACCCATCCACTACATTCTATGATGTTCCTTGTTTTGGAAATATGAGGTCCCTTGGTAGTTTCCGAACTTAGGAAGGATTAGATAAATCAACAAGGGTGTGNCGTAGTTTCCGAACTTAGGAAGGATTAGATAAATCAACAAGGGTGTGACTTCAAGGGGATTTAATGCTCTCTTAACTTGCCTATCCTCTTGAATGCATGAGTGTTTTCATGGATTTCTTATCATTTCAATGTTGACCAATAATAGGAAGTTAAAGTCTTTGCATGGTGCAGTTTCCATCCAAAAATTAATGAAAACATAAAATTCAAGAAAAATGATGGGAATTCAAGGCACACACCTTAGATAAAGTAAAAAGCTACACAAACTACTTATGAAACTAGAAAGACATGTTACACATGCCTAAAAGTCCCCTCTAACTAAGATTCTTTCTCACTTACAGCTTCTCATTTTTTCTCTTTTTAGAATGATGATTGATC
The DNA here is from genome assembly GCA_015680685.1 of Gnetum montanum. Taxonomy (NCBI): domain Eukaryota; kingdom Viridiplantae; phylum Streptophyta; class Gnetopsida; order Gnetales; family Gnetaceae; genus Gnetum; species Gnetum montanum. The sequence continues at coordinate 97,444 of MNCI01012374.1, forward strand.
TATGGAAGCATTCTTGTGTCTTAAGGGGATGGTTTGATCTTAGAATATCAATGCAAAGTCACTAGAAGAGGTTGATTTTAATCTAGACTAAGGATGGGATTTATTGGGTTATTTAATCACAAAATCTACAAGGGACTTCATGTGACCAACATCTAGAACTCCATCACCCCCTCTCTCTCATCCACCAGTGTTTTTCATAATTTCACATCACTACCAGTTTTCTATGTTTTATTCAATTTCATAGTTTAATATGTTAAAATTCTTAGGTAGATTCTTCCAAGATTACGTCCTTAACTTCCATAACCATTAATCAACTGTGGGGCCTATGGGCTCCTTGGTTTGAGGATATGCAAAGGAAAAAAGGACATGAGCCTACTTTGGGAAGGACCCACTTGTATTTCTCTTGGTTGGACTAGTTAACTTTCTTATGCTTAGGCATTTTTGTGATCAAATCCTTTATACACCCCATTGGCTGCATCCAACTATGTGCTTCTTAATGGCATTTCTCCAACATAACTTCATTATCCTAATCAAAACTCCAAATTTGTGAATAATCTAAGCCCTCTTCAAGCATTTCATTATGTTCAGAGCTTTTTTGGCTCTCCAAAAATCCCAAATTCATGTTTTAACCTCTTCTATTTTTTGAATTTATAAATGTAAAAAAATTTTCCATTGTCTTCATTGATGAGACCCCATCGATGAAGCCAACCATGTAGATGAGACAGTGTCAATGGGACCCCATCGGCGGAGCACAAAAATCCTATAAATATGTAGCCACACTTTGCATTTTTTCACATTTGAGCATAAATGAGGGAGAAGTTTTTGAATTTTTTATAGCCTAGAATCTTCCAAGAGCCATAACTTCAAAACTATTTGTCCAATTAATTCCATTCTTTAGTCCTATAGCTACTAGACATAAGCTCTTCATTGTGGGGGCCACAAACCTTAGGTTTTCAACATAAAATTTTTTCAAACTTTTTCTAACATCTACAAAGGTTTAACTAATAAACTAACATTAAAAACATCAATTTATGAAGTTAAACCCTTACAATAAAATCTAGTAACCTTCTAAACCAAATAATATTAAAATAATCAATCTACCATGGTCATAACTTAGCCAAAGTGTAACTACCCAATGAGATAAGGTACATAAAGAATATAAGTTACACATCACATGCTAATCCTTAGTCGTTTTGTCACCAAAAATGGCACTAAAAGAAAAGGAGCCATAAGAGGGAGGACCATCCAAACCAAGGGACAAATAGCCAAGAACAAAAAGGGGCCAAGCATAGCCCCAGTAGCATGTAGCAAAAACCCATGCAAAAAGACCTCTTCTAGAGGCGTCCAAAGTGGAATCCATTAGATGGATTTCTAACATGGTTGAGACAAAATAATCACATTGATATGAGGCATCACGGCCAATACCAAACCTTGAGATCACCCTAATAGACACCTACCTCAAGAAAATTGCATCCAAGGAGGTTTAGAAATTTATGTTTCAAGAGCTAAACTTTGGATCCTTCTTTGAGTTTGTTCCTCCCTAAGTCAATACTCAACTACAAAGCTCTCCCATGTTGCCCATCATCACTTCTATTGGGAAGCGGTACATAGGAGAGATGTGCCTTTTTAGGAATAATAAGTAGGCTAATTCCATGATTAAAATCAAAGACATATATATGTCCTACTTGATGAAAGCAATCTCTAATACCCTTAAGTTGCTTGAAACTAGGGCCACTCTTGTAGAAATTCCAATGTAGGTAGATCCAGGCATCAAGAAAGAATGGATATAGTAGTGTTATGGAGTGAACTGCAAGGATTTTGATGCATTTACCATGGCAAAACATGCATATTTCAAAATTATAGCCATTCACCTTAATCCAATGGTGAGGTCCAACAAGGTCACAACCTTCTCCACTTGTGCATGCATTGCTCTGAGTAAGATTCCTGATCAACCTTCCACAACTAATCTATCTTGAGATAGAAAAGTTCTTCAAGAAGAATGAACATGGAAGAAAGGAACTCCCATTTTCATGCCTCATTAGAAAATTATGCAAAAGGGAAGGCATAATTGGCTACACTAATGATGTAGTCTAATGTCCTCCATCCACTTCCTAGGTGGAGATGATGAAGGAGAAAGTGCCTATAAAGGTGTTTCAAGAAGAGGAGCAGCAACCACCACCTCCATTACCAACTCATGAAATGGACCCATGCTGCCATTAAGCACATGCATGAACTCTAAGAGAATATCTTGTAATAGTAGCAATATCAAGCAAGAATGAGTGGTGGTAACCCATCTATGTACATACCAACCATGAGCCACCTTAATGAACCAGCCTAAAACATAAGCCAAATGTATGGTGGATTGCTAATTTTCTAAGCCCAATGCATACAGGTGCTCGCAAGGTTGAATCCAAGCACCAAAGATGTAACATTGTCTCTCTTGCAATAATAGCAATTCCCAGACATCTCTAAGAATTCCACTACCTTTTTGGTGCATTTGGAAGAGAGTGAAGGGGTAACTATCCTGGTGATGTAGCATCATGAGTAGGACATGGTGGCTAAAGTGGTTGCTGATAAAGTGGTTGGAGCACTCAATGCAGCTACAGCATCTGTACCAGATATTTCTCCACTTAGAGATGTATAGATGTTTGCAAGAACTATCAGTAAAGGATTGAGCATAGCCCATCATAAGGAATAGCTAGACCAACTAGGGAACTGATTCTGGATGTCTTTGATCTTTTGAATACCATCACTACAAACCAATCAAAGCTACTCAAGGTAATAGACAAATGCATCATCATGAAAGGGAAACTTAAAGTAGCCAAAGTTAAGAACCAACGCTTGGCTGTGAAAGTTTTGGAATTGAGAGCCTACCATGTTTATCCTATGCTACTCAACTAAGCAATTACATGAGATGACATTTTTCAACAACTTTAAACTAAACTAAAAGAGGTTGAGTATGCCAAGGAGTTGGTAGACTTTGACTAGTCCTCGGCCAATGCCACAACATACAATATCCAAAAGGACTTGGACTAGACTCACTAGGAGAAGGAGGCTCTAACTATAGAAATTCATGACCTATGAAATGTTGATGTGTAGAAAAAATAGATGTATGAATTTATCCATCAATAGTAGGAGAAGCTTACTAGAGTGAACACTAAACTGTGGAGGTTGGCAATAGAGAATTGAAAAATCTCAATGGAGGAGGTCCATGCCTTACAACAAAAACCTACAATCAAGATTGCCACCTAGAAAAATGAGGCCCTTATGTTTGAAAGGATGAAAAATCATTACAAGCACCAAGTGGGATTGCTGAAAGAAATTAATGAAAAGCACATTTAATTGGTAAAGGCAAAAGTCAATGAGGCCTCTCCAATAGCTCCAACAAGGAGGCAATGTCTAGCAACCTATCTTTGATGAGCTTAACAAATAGAATGTGGCTAAAATTGGCATGAAAGAGTTGTAGATCAAGGAAATGACTAAGTATATTAAGCTTTCTAACCTTTGATATGCAAACCTAGTGATGCTAACTTCTAGAAGGCTATGCTCAAAGTTAGAAAAGTAGGTGGCCAACTCATACTTTTTGTATGAGGTTGAGTTTAATCATCACAAAGAGATTAAGTAGAAGCTTGATGTTGCAAATGCTAAACTCAATATGTTCAGAGATAGATTTAGAGATCAATAGGTAAGAACCTAGCCAAATGAATGAATGAATGCTAGGAGCTGCAAAATGCAATTAGGGCATTTGACATTGAACACAAATAATTCACTACTTGGTTTGTCAATGTAAAGGAGTTGTTTCCTACAATGTCCTATTCATGGCATATTCCCATTCTAGGCCACATTTTTAAAGTACTGTGAACTATGAATGATCCCTAGAGTAAGGAGGAGAAGATGAAGGCTTTGTTGAATGCCTTCCATCTTCTGCCAAAAGTTGAAATTACAACAAAACAACCACAACCACCACCTTAATAAATGCATGCACCCAAAGTGGGAGAAGGTCTTTTGAAACCTCAAGAGCCTCTACTACCTAGGACCATATAATTTTCTCCATCATCTTCTAGGTATGTGAGGACTTGTATTTTTCATTTTTATTGTGGTGTTTAATTTTGCTATCAAGAACACTAGTTTTTGTAATAATTATAAATCCATACACTTGGGCACTTAATTTTTGTTGTGTTTGTTTCATGTGTTTTTAGTTAGTCAATAATCCCATACCTTAACAAAATTTTATAAAGAATCCAAGAATGAGTTTTTATTCATGCATGGGGGTGTGATGAGTCACATTGTTGGGCCACATCGATGGGATGCCATCAATGCAATCCCATTGGCATATAGGTTACCACATTGGTGTGTACCCATTAATATGGCCTCCTATTTTCACCTATAAATGTGCACCTACCCACTACATTTATGGTAATCTTTCCTTAGTTGTAGCGAAGATCTTGTATTTTTTTCTTTAAAAGTTAGAATACTCTCTAAGTTTCCATAGTAAGAGTCAAAGAAGTGTATGGATCTTTGTTTGAGCATAGATGTACTTGAGAACCTCAATGTGAATGGTAATAAAGAGAGCTTTTATGATCACACCTTACAACACATGAAATAGATTAATGTTTTTTTCATGCATTTAATACTTATGCAATCTACTTTAATTTTTCAAACTAATTAATTAATATTGATTAGCTAGCAAACATAAGTATGAACACTTCAAGCATATGTTTAACGCTTGGTAATCCCAATAGCACTTAATGCTTGGTATGCTAGTGGCGCTATAATGTGTTCAAGTTGTGTACGAAATGTGGGAATGGATGCTTACGTTAGAATTAGTTAAATATTAGCTAAGTATTAGATTAATTAAGTATTTAAATACTCTATTCTTGTTCTTAGGTGACTTAAATCATAAAAGATAAAAGGATAAAAATCATATCCTTTAGTTACACTTAACCATACACTTGCACTTTACAAGTGAAACTAAGAAGACAATGATTATAATAGTTAGATTCACTTCCTAGAACCTAGTCTACTTAGAGAGCTAAAGTTTATAGAATTTAATTGGATTTCTTAGTCAACACTAGTAATTCATATGGTTGGGCATAGGGTATACTTGTTGCTTATCAATCAGTTTAATGATTTTAAAGAAGTTTTCAATACAATACCTATAGTGAGTAGTATGGTGAAGGAATGGCCTACATCTTTGATAATTTAATGTTGTTTTGATATTCCTTAGATGATCTTTATTTTTCTCAAGGTCCATCTTGATTCCTTCTTCTGAAATTATATGTCTTAAAATAATGTCATCATGGATCATTAAGTAGCTTTTCTGCCAATTAAGCTATAGGTTTATCTTCACACATCATTTTAGTACTTGCTCTAGGTGGTCTAGTGTTTGTTCAAAATTAGTGTCATAAGTGGAGAAGTCACTTATGAAGACTTAGATTTCACTACCAATTTTTTGTTAAAAAATCCTTAGAACTAAGCATTGGAAAGTTGCAAGGGCATTATAAAAGTCATATGGCATCTTTTTGTATGCAAAAATCCCCAAAAGACTTATGAAAGTTATTTTGGCCTTGTCTTTTATAGAAATTTATATTTGGTTATACCCACTATATCCATTTAGAAAACTATAAGAATTATTCCTTGCAATTATATCCAATGCTTGGTCCATAAATAGTAATGGAAATAGATCAGAATTTAGAGATTCTTCAAAAGTAAGAATTACCCATCATTTGTGCCGGATCTGCCATTGCTAACTTTTGTGCTACTTACAATTGTTGACAACATGCTTCTCGACTACCTCATTGCATGACTTATGGACAATGCCTCAACTCACGGCTACAACTGTGCATCTTACTTTCAGCGATCTGTCTCAACACGCTTCACTCCATTGTCAACAATATTGCTATAACAGCACCACTCCTATTAGAAAATATCACTGCAAAAACTACACAAATACCAGGTTACTCTTTAATTTATTTAGTAGTACTTCCATTAAAATGTTATATCCCTTTAATGAACAAAAAACACATGTAGGGTCAGTCAACATTAAATATGGAGTAGAAATTGATACTACGAAGTATCCGGATCTTTCAAACCCCCTAGAACAATATTTTAAGTTTGAAAAACCACACTAGTACTCTACACCAAAACGTAGGTATAAGGTCAATCTTCTAGATCCACTTGATTTTCTACATCAAAAATAGAAACCTAAAATATTTAGAAAAGAAAAACCTCTAGTAATCTGCGATCAAGATCAGTCAAAAGAAAAAGAAGAAAAACAAGATCTCAGAGTAGTTAGCCTAAAACAAAATCTTTTAGATTTACAACAAAAACTCTTCATGTCTATGAAAAAAACACAAGAATTACAGTTAGAAATGAAAGGATTAAAACAAAAGAAAAAGGCTAAGGAAAAAATTGTAAAAATAGATCCTGAAACATCTAGCGATGAAGAATCAGTATCATCCTCCTCTATATTCAAACCCTTTATAGGAGCTCCATTTTGTCAACAAAAAATTTTTGAAGAAATGGATCACCAGTACCATTGTACTGAATGTGATGCCTTAATTAAAACCTGTAGGATGAAAATGAACAAAGGAAAATTAGATGATATATTGTTTAAAAAACATCAAGATCAACTAGCTATATTAGAAAGAGATCAAAAGAAAAGGTTTGATTTTGTCCAACAATCATCTGGAGGAAAGAGTCCTACTGAGCATTGCCCTTTCGCTCAGTCTTCATGGGAATGGGTTTCTAAGGTTTTTCCTTTGTGCACATTTTCACATGAGGATATCTTATTCAGCTTTTTGGCCACCCCCTCTTCTGACCTTAAGTTTCTTTGGAAAGTTATTAGGCCCCTCGTTCTTTACTTTATATGGAAGCACAGATGCACTGCTCTTTTCCAGAACACTAATTCGTCCAACTCTAACCATCTAAATATTATGGAAAAACTTCAAATGCTTCGCCTTGTGCATTTCCAACTTTTATCTCGTACTTCTAAGTTAAAGTTGGATACTAATCAGTTGTTTTATTGTTTGCAGCCTTGGAGTAGATACACCAACTTGTGCACTCTTTCCAATCTCGATCTGCTACATCGACGTGTGTTATCATCATAATTTTGAGCATTTTGAGCTCTTTGTTGTTCTCTTGGTCTTATAAACTTGCAGTTCCTAAGGTTTCCCAACATTAGGTAGCTCTTTGGCATGTACTCCCTTCTTCGGCATGTACTCCCACACCCTGAGAAAGATTATGTTTCAAGATGTTTTCTTTCAACTATTGCATTTGCCATTGTTCTTCTCCCTATTTATCCATCAATATGTTCAGATGTTGACCATGTACTTATTCTCATTTAATTTATAAAATTCTATTTTTGGGGTCCGACACCCCCCCTACTGAGTATGTATACACTCTACAATCAAAAAAGGCCTCTTCCATACCTTTAGACACGGTCTGTTTATTAAATTAGAAAAATACAACATTAAATGATCTTTTGTATAGCAACAAGACACAGATGAGTGTCCTAGAGGATATGTATAATATTAATTATGATACAAATTTAAATACTGGTTTATTATATAGAAAATTAGAAAAATTATCAAGAACATCTGGTCCTCGTACATTGATGCCTAAACCCATTCCATTTGTACCTCCTTTAGCACTTGCGTCTAATATTTCTTTTCCATCTTCACCTCCTGCAATATCCAAAATAGATGTTGAAAAATTTAGAAAATATCAGCAAGAACAAAGACAGTAAAAAGGGAAAGGAAATCTTAGAATAGATATGAATGAAGGAGAATCAGAACACGAATATGATGTCTCACAATTATCAGATAGAAAAGTAGAGTAAATAGTTTTATTATCTAAGACAAATGAATAGGTACAAGAAGCACAAGATGCTATGTTCACCCAAATAAGAAAAGCAGATGATTTACAACCTATTTTCAATATGGATAATAAAAATATTAGGCAACGTCAAGATGTTCTAGATGCTATTCAAGCATATTTAAATATTCAAATAGATTTTTCTAAGAAATATACTATTCAGGCTATTATTAATGCCACCTATAATTTCCAAGGAAATTTAAGAAAATGGTGGAATCATATTCCAACTCTTGTCAAGCAAGGTTAGTATCCCAGCCAATAGTAATTTTCCTTAGTGCCATTATAAAATAATTTATAGGATACAAAGCCAACCTTGAAGAAGTTTATAGAGAGATTTTTCAAGGCTAGATTGCATAAAATCCAAGAATTTTCAAGATTTTTAGTTGTAATGGAAACATGGTACTATTATGGAAAATTAACACATGAAGTTGCTACTAAAGAACATTTATTAGGATGTCTGCCACAACCATTTTGTAACACATATATGGTAGAACTAAAAAAGTAGAACCTTCATTTAGCTAACATGAGTTTTGGGTGTATTAGATAATTTCTTGAACAAACAAATCGAGAATTATGTTATGCCCAACAAACACAGCATTTAGTACAAAACCTGAGTAGTAAACTAGGTAGAAATTTATGTTTAGAACTTTGTCCAGAAGAAAAATACAAAAATAAGGAAAAACAAAAAACTAAAAAAGTTTGTAAATCTTGTAAAGGTTCTAGTTCTAGGCCTCCTCCTAGAAAACAATGGTGAAGAAAGAATCCTCCTCCTCGTGATGTCAAAAAATACCCTAGTTTCTTTTGAAGACGACCTAGATGTCTTTCACAACGAGAGGTAAAATGTTTTATATGTGGTGGACCATATTTAGCAACCAATTGCCCCAACAAGGATAAGGATAAAAACAAAGTAAATTTTATTAGAAAACATAATATTAAGGAAACACATGTTGAATGGGTTTCTGATTAAGAAGATACAGATATCCCTTACAATCCTAAGGAAGATCTTTGTCCCTCTTCTCCTTCTGACCATGAATATCATTATAACAGAGAAGAAGAATCAGAAGATGAATACTGAAAAAATTATGATTAGAAGTATTTTTCTGAACATACATATGAACATGAATATCCTTTTGATGATTTTGACGGGGATGTATATTATTGTAATATGAATAGAGCCTCCACATCGAAAAATCACCAGCCTCTGCAAGAAATAAACCAAGTTCAAAAATAATTAGAAATAGTAGAAATAGAATTAGGTAGATTAAAACAAAAATTAAAGAAAACACCATTAGATGAATTAACTAAATATATTACTTTAGATAAACAGGTTAGGGAACAAAGAGCAAAAGTTAAATCACTCAAAAAATATGAGAAAGAATTACAAGCCTCATTAGATAGCCAACCAATTATATCTCATACAAAACAAGTAGAAGAGTTAGAGGAATGGTTATAGAAGGAATAACTAGAGTATCAAGAAAGACAACAAGAAGGCATGTTGGAAAGAGCAGTTAAAAGACAAGCAAGAATTCGTCAATTACAGGGATTCATGGAAATGGCTTAAAAGGAATTAGAAAAATTACAAGAGGAAGAAGATCAAGATAATAAAATAGCTTTTGAAGAAGAATTATCCAAAGTACATACTATTAGGATAAATCAAAATCTTGAAAGTCTAGTAAAAACTCCTCTCTACACATTTTGGATAAAACTACCTAGTTTTAAGCCATATCCTATTGATGCTCTTATTGATTCTAGCGTTGAAGTCAACCTTGCTAATGAAGCTATCATTCCATCTTTCTTTTGCAAAGAAAGACCAAAGTTGATAGTTAGATTCAACAAAACTACTACCACAGTAGATCAAACTTTTTCACTTCCTTTGATAATGCTAGATAGATCTCTTCTACCTATTTAAGTAAATGCTATTAATTATCTATCTTATGATATGGTCATAGGAGTCGATAATCTCTCTAACTTAGAACCATATACCATTAGTCAAAATAAAGTATATTTAGGATTACATGAATTTCCTAGAACATTTAGGCTTATTAATCATTTTACTAAAACAAAATATAAAAATACCAAAAACTCAATGGATAGTAAATCAAATACAACAAAAAAAATCTGAGTTCGAAACAATTAAACAAAAATTAATGACTATAGCTAGTGAGGATCCAATGGCATTCCATTCTAAAAAGCAACACTGGTGCCATATCAAACTTCTAGATGGTGTAACACTTGAAGCCAAAGCACATCACATAGGAATGTTCCCAGAGCTTAAAGAAGAATGCACCTAGGAAATACAAAAACTTTTAGAAAAGGGTATGATCCAACCAAGTAAAAGTATGTTTTCCTATGTAGCCTTTTACGTTAATAAACGAGTTGAACTTACTAGAGGAAAGAAATGTTTAGTGATTAATTATAAACCATTAAATTCCATTATTAAATCCGTTCAACATCCTATCACTAGGAAAGACAACCTTTTCCAATGATTACAAGGGACACATATATATTCTAAATTTGATTTAAAATTTGGTTTCTGGAAAATATAGGTATATCCTAAGGATAGATGGAAAACCGCCTTTACCATCCCACAAGACTTATACGAATGGACTGTATTACCATTTGGGATCAAAACGGCTCCATCTATATTCCAAGCCTATATGGATTCCATATTTGAAAAATATCCATTTATTTTAGTATATATAGATGATATATTAGTTATGTCCAAAAATATTTTGGACCACTTACAAGACTTAGAACAACTATATCAACTCATTAACCATAACGGATTAGTCTTATCCCCATCTGAAAAGAAGATTTAGATAGCAGTTGATGAGGTTAAGTTTTTAGGAGTTGTTATTAAAAATGGGTAGATTACATTACAAGAACACATCCTCAAAGACACTGCTAAATTTTTGAATGTGATTTCTTATACTAATTAATTACAATGATTTCTTAGTTGTCTTAATTACCTTTTATGAGTTTGCAAAGATTTAGCCAAGGATAGGAAAGTATTGAATCAACAACTAACTAAGAAAGTTGGCCCCTAAATAGAACAACATACAGCAACCATTAAACATATGAAAGATCAATGCACAAAACTTCCATATCTACATCTTCCAACACATGGTACATTGATTGTTGAAATAGATGCTTCCAATGAATTCTAGGGAGCAGTTCTAAAAGAAGATATCTAGGGAATACTCTATGTTTGTACATATGCTAGCAGAAAATTCAATCCTACAGAACTTAATTATCATTCCACACATAAAGAATTACTAGCCATTATACGTGGAATAGAAAATTTTAGATTTTTTTTACAGGAAAAATAATTTATTATCCGCTCTGATTTAAAATATTTTGATAAATATCTATAGACTAAACATCTCAACAAAGTTGCCCATACTTGTCTTATTCGATGGTCCTTATTTCTAGCTAACTTTACTTATAAAACAAAATATTTAAGTGGTAAGGAAAATAATTTAGCGGATTATTTGACTTATGAATATAAATACTAATATTTTTAATTTTTTAGAAAGATTCCTAAACACAGGATGGGATCTTTATTCTAGCCAAAGAGTTCTCCCTTGTCCATTCTCTCGCATCTATTTATCTCAATCCCAAATAACTCGTATTCATAATAACTATTTTAATGATTGGGATTTCTATTCTCATTCCTCCTATTCATATTCCCTATCTCCTCATATATCTTATACCTATTATACTCATCCAAATCCTCTCTTGGAAGATATATATCCACCTGTGCATATTAAAACCAGCATCCATGCTAACCAATTTATTAATGAATGTCATGTCCAAAACCATCTCATCCATTGGCCTCACTACAAACCTTCTGGTTTCCATTTCTATCATCTAGACTTTAATATACCAATTGAGATCCCTGTAGATACACATCCATTCTGGAAATGGTGGTCCTTGTATGATCATCAAGTAAAACATTTTCCAGACAATTATGACCTTGCAACCATCTTTCGTCTACGAGCTATGCCTCATGGGGATTTCCAATATTTTGTTTGTCTAGAAACAATGGCTCACTTTGCCTTTCTTGATCATAATCCATCCTACTACATTACCTCAAGTCTTAATCGACAGATAGAATGGTAAAATCCTTGGAAATTAGCATGGTATCAAGATATTCTCACTGCAACAGCATCAGACATCATTTTCCACTGCCAACATAATCATATTATTCCATCAACTCTCAAGCCCTATAATTATGATGCATCATTTCAGCTCCTATTCCAAGAAGGTGGAACCTGGCATGTAAAGTGGCACCAACTAGCCTTTATGCCTAAATGGCATGGTGTCTCACCATCTGAAGAATCTAAAGCATTCACTATGCCACATAATGATGAATCTAATAATGGATCTAATCCTAAACAATAAAATATGGTCATGAACATTGTCATGTACAGCATAAAGTAGATTCATGTAATAAAAGCATATCATGTACAATAAGATATGCTCTCCCATGATCCTTATCTCTTCTCTCCTTTTCTTCCCTATAAATAGAAGTGCCTCTCTAGTATACACATATAGAGAGAAGAAGAGAGAGCAATCCAGTAAGCAAAGAGTCTGTCTACAAGTCTTTCTGATCCTGAGTCTAAGTTTGAGTCTGTGGAATGTAAAAGTTTTTGAGTCTTTGAGTTATTGGAATGTTGAGTAGAGAGATCTTAGAGTGAAGTGTCATGCTCATCTAAAAGCATTCTTGTTCATGCCTAAAGTCCTATGTCATAGCAGAGATATCTTGAAGTGATGTGCAGTGCTCCTTCAAAAGCATTCCTGCTTAGTCCTTGTTCATTTGACAGAGAAATCTCAGAAAGCTGCACAGTGTGCTTCTAAAAGCATTCCTATTAGAACTGTACAGCATGTATAGACAATAATAGACATTGGTTTGAACACATGTATTGTATGTGCTATGTGCTGTGCGACCCTGAGAGTGGTATAATGTGCATTGTTATAGCCTAGAGGAATATTCATGTGTTATGCTACATACTTTGAAGGCGGTATGCCCCTTTCTTTAGTACAATGATAAGTGGGCTTATCCACTAACTATATTCCACTCAATAAATGAATCCTACCTTGAGAATCTTTTCAACTTAATTCTTTAGAATTTGCTTTAATTTTAGATTCAACCTTCTTTATGGATGCCTCTTTGGTTTAATACTTGAATCTATATAAATCAAATGTTGGCATATGCATGAAATAATTCTTGTTAGTTCATGATATGACTATTTAAATATTTTTGATCATTTATTAACTACCTTTAGTAGCTATCCCTTTTTTTCATTAGTGATACTAGCATTAATGATTACCAATTTTCCATTATCAAGAAATACATATTCTAGAGTTGTTAGTAAAGACTTGAATTTCAAGGACTCTTTATTATGGATTTTCAACTCTCCCTAATTCATTTTTTTTCTTCCCTATCTTTTGTTTTAAATATTTGGTTCTAAATTTACTCCATCTCATTCATCTTATCGATATAAGAACTTGTAATAATTTCAAATGATTCCATCCACATTATTGAATTAGAGCTAATGTCTATTATCAACCACTAGGTACCCTCTTATTTTATGATGACTACATATAGCCACGTCTATATATCTATTTTTTTAGAGTACTTACTACATGTTATGATGGATGTGCTCTTTACAGCCCATATTTTCTGCATGTAATGACACCTTATGTTATTATATGTAATGTGTGGAACCTTTTTCTTCTTAACCTTTTCAAATTCATTTTTCTTGGATATTTCCAATGAGAGGTCTCTAATACCTAGATTAACATCAATTGTGCCTAGACAAATCCTTCCCATGATAATTGGGAAGTCCACTTATAGTTATTTACATGCATGACCAGGAAATCTGGTAGATACCATCCACAAATGGTGGTTACAATATCCTCTACCAGTTACAAGGAAATGATGATGGAGTGATTAGCAAGCTCTAATCTAATGTTAGATTTATTAAGTGATGATAGATTCTAAGTTTTATACATTTTTTGGAAAATTAGGTTCACCTCATAACTTGAGTCTAGTAAAGATTTGCATGAATCATTTTCTAATTTGTAAATAAATTAGAGGACTTCTAGGATTAGATATTTTTCTAGAAAGGTATTGATGAGCAATGAGCAATTCCTACATCCAACCATATGAATCACTAGCATTTACTAAGTGACCAATTGAATTTTGTAGACTTTATCTCTCTAATAGATGTTAACATTGTCTTCTTAGTTTCACTTGTGAAGTGCAAAGGTATGGTTAGTTTCACTTGTGACACTAACAAATGTTAACATTGTCTTTTTAGTTTCACTTGTAAAGTGCAAACGTATGGTTAATTGTAACTAAGGTAAATGATTTTTATCATTTTGTGTTTTTTATTAATTCACCTAAGTGTTGAAGATAAAGTAATGAAATGATTAACTAATCTAATAACTAACTAATCCTAACATAAGCATCTATTTCCGCTTTCTGTACACATCCTGAACACGTTACAATGCTATTGGGATACCAAGTATTAGGTGCTAATGGCATTACCAAGTGCTAACGTATGCTTGAAGTGGTCATACTCATGTATGTTAATTAATCATATGAATTAATTACTTAAAAGAATTATAGTAAATTACATGAATAATAAATGCATGAGTAAATGTTGCAAGGTTTATCAAGAGAGCTTGTGTTTATTGCTATTCAGACTAAGGGGCTCACGTACATTGGTGCTCAAATAAAGATTAGTACACTTCTCAACTCCTACTATGGGCACTTAGAAAATATCCTAACTCTAGATGGACAAAATGCAAGTGTTGAGCTAGCTACTAATGATCGGATGCCATAAATGTGATGGGGGCACACACTTATATAGGAAAAAATAACACTATGTGACATAACAAACCACACATCAAAATGATCATGTTGATGGGATCCCATCAACACAAACATACAATGATCATTCATCATACCCCCATGATTGAACGAAACTCATGCTTGAATGAAAAGGAGGAATAATTTTTTTAGAAAATTTTGGAAAGGTATGGGATTATTAACTAAATAAATAACACACAAACCAACTTAAACTAATGCAAAGTGCCAAAGTATACATATTTATAATTTTTACAAAAATTGGTGTTCATGACAAAAAATTAAACACCATGACAAAAACTGATGACACAACTTCTCTAATGGCTTGAAGAAAAGGAAGAAAATAAAATGATCCTAGGTGGTGGAGGCTCCTAAGGTGTCAAAGGATCTTCTCCTGCCTCTTGTGCACATGGCTATTGTGGTTAAGGCTATGATTATGGCTATCAGGCTGTAGTTATGACTACTAGTGAAAGATGGAAAGAATTCAGCAATGCTTTCATCTTCTCCTCCTTACTCTAGGGATCATACAAAATCTACATGGAATCATCAATGTGGACCAATATAAAAATATTCCATAGACAAGGCATTGTAAGGAATAACTCTTTCACATTAACAAACCAAGTTGTAAATTATTTGCATTCAACATCAAATACCTTAAGAGCATTTTGTAGTTCTTGGTAGTCATTCATCCCATGGGCTAGGTTCTTAGTTGTTGATCTTTGATTGATGAAGCATGCTCTGAGAACTTTGAGCTTAGAATTTTCTATTTCTAGCTTTTGCTTGTTCTCCTGGTAATGCTTGAACTTAGCCTCATACAATAACTATGAAATGGCCACTTGCTTATCCAATTCTAACCTTTTCCTTCTGACAGTTAGCATTATCAAGTTTCCATATTGAAGGTTGGAAAGTTTCATGTATTCTATCATCTCCTCAATCTATAGCCCCTTGAGAAGGATTTCTTCTTTGTTATATGTATTCACCTCATCAAAGATAGGTTGTCATACATCACCTCCTTGATGAAGCTACTAGAGGGCTTCATTGATCTTTGCCTTTGCCAGCTAAATTTCTTTCTCATTGATTTCTTTCTACAACCTAACTTGGTCCCTATAATGGTTTTTGACCCTTTCAAACTTAAGGGCCTCATTTTTCTAGACAATGATTTCTATTGTAGATTTTTTATGAATGGGATAGACCTCCTTCATCAAAGATTATAGTTTTTTGCTACCAACCTTCTCAGATCCATGGTTACCTTGGTAATTTTCTTCTACTATTTGAAGTAGGGTTAGTCCTCATGCTATCATCTTAGCAAAGATATGCTTCCTTAGAAGAGTTAACTATGTGTGGGGAGCTTATGTCTTGTATTCATCAATATTGTGATTCTTATGAATAGTTCTAATGTTAGTTCCTAAACTAAGGTTATTCCTCATTCTCTTATTAATGTTTTGATTCTTATAAATAATTCTAATTTCATTTCTTGAACTAGGATTACTCATGCTATCATCTTAGCAAATGTATGCTCCCATGAAAGAGTCAATTGTGTGTAAGATGCTTGTTTCATGGCTTCATCAATGTTATTATTCTCATGGATAGTTTTGTCCTTGGTTTTGAAACTAAGGTTAGTACTCATGCTATCATCTTATGGAAGATGTGCTCCCTTAGAAGAGTTAAGTGTGCATAGGATATTTGTATAATGGATTTATCTATGTTGTGATTCTCATGAATAGTTATATCCTTGGTTCGTAAACTAGGGTTAGTCCTCATGTTGTCACCTTAGTGAAGTTGTGATCCCTTATAAGAGTTAATTATGTGTAAGGTAGTTCTGTCATGGATTCATCAATGTTGTGATTCTCATGGAAAATTCTAACCCTAGTTCCTGAACAAGGATTAATCCTCATGCTATCATCTTAGTAAAGATGTGCTTCCTTAGAAGAGTCAACTATGTGTGGGATACTTATGTCATGGATTCATAAATGTTTTGATTCTCATGGATAATTCTAGCCTTGGTTCCTAAACTAGGCATAGTCATCATACTATCAATTGCTAAGGTTTTGATAGTAGCTATGATCTATAAAATGGATATATATTATTCATAAAATACATCTTAAAGTATAACCTTAGTAATAAGATACTTGATTTGAAACCTTTGAGTTATGGATTTGATTCAAAGGACATTGCTAAGTTATAAAAGTTATTATTAACTATATACTAATAGGTGTATTTATATTACAATTCTTTTAGATTTCAACATGGTACCTGTAACATCCCTATTTCCAAATGATGCTACTATATAATGAAGATGGTGCCTCTTTGTAATAAGTGTTATCATTATCTTAATAAGACCTAAAAGGGTACATTGTAATAATAGACGTGTATCTTGAGGTAACCTTGGGGGTTTGACCTAAGGCATTTATACTTTGGTTTAGAGGTCATGCCATCATAGAGTGGTGGAGATGGCATAAGTAAGTCATGGGAGCTGGAAGAAGTGGGATAAGATGTGGATTGGCCATCCCTTCTGGCCAAGTTAAATGCCTAATAGTGGTGTTAATGCTAGATTTCCTCTAAGAGATAGATGCTAAAGGAAGAAAATCCTAAGGAACACTCTTAGAGCATGATCCAAATATCCCATTCCATATCAATAAAGCATTCTTTCCTTTCTCTTTCTACATTTTTTCTATTATTTTCTTTACACATAATGTTGAATGTTACATATATTTGATGTTTGGTATATTGTATTCTTGCACATAATGTCTAATGTAACATATATTTGACATTTTCCATGACATCCAAAAATGGGATGTCACAATTGGTATTAGAGAAAACCACTACTTAAGGATCATTTAGAATCATGAGCCAACAACAACATGAACCTAATGATGAACCATGAAGCCATGACTTAGGGAAAGTTAATAATCATCATTGAATGCACCATATGTCTATAATGAAAGCTAGAATATACCATTTTATTAATTCTATGAACAATGAATTAGGCATCTACAAAAGATGTAAATTCCACCAACCTACAAAATTCTTTCATGAATATCATTAACCAATGAAGACTTGATTATGCATCATCAAGATTCATCAATTGTAAGAGTTGTTGGTAAGACAAAGATACATTGGTCTAGGTAACTCTTACCCATATTAATACTATAAATATTAGTTGATTATGATCATTGTAAATTTTCTACCAAAAAAAATTAGCAACCATGACCTAAATAGATTTTGTTTTGTTGAACCCATTATCCAAGTAATCTAGGAGACCTTAAGTTACCATATGTTAACCTAGAAATTTCAATTCAATAAAATAGGCTATTTTTGTCCTTTTCATTCCTAAAATTCCATATTATTTTTTGAATACTAATACTATATCCAATGCACAACACTCTCTTAGAATATTTAATGGTACTAATTTTTTCAAAATTTGACTTATAGTTTGGGAGATACAGTGTTTCTTAAGTTCTCTATAGTTTAAAAAAATATGCTTTTTTAAATTTTATTAAATTTAGTTTTTATGTTTTTTAAAAAAGGAAGCAAAAGGTATGGTTTTGACACCAAACCCCAACATTTTTTATAAAAAAACTATATATTTAGAAATAATAAAAATAAAAATAAAAAATTACTATTTGTTTAATGCCTTTGGCCCTAACCTCTAGGGCCTATAATCACCCTGTGTTGCACCATTAGGATGGCTACATTCGCTGATGGTGGCATTGACCCCATCGACAGTAGCACTAGCTTCTTCACATGGCATTGGCATACTACGCAACATCATGACCAGCTAGGAAACCACCAAATCCCTTGCTTCGACCACTAGATTACTCTTGCTGCGTTATGCTCCATCGCTATCCATCTCTTTACTACCTCTTTACTGATGTCGCACCACTACTTTGCTTAATGGTGCTAGCAGCTACTATTCCCTACCATGCACTACCTTTCACTACCACAGTATGATCTACTGCCCTTACACCATGCTACTATTGCAACCTACCTATCACTACTATCATTGAAAACCTCTTGGTGTTTCTCGCTAAATGTTATTTTTGATGCCAGTTGTGTTAGCTTCACCACCACCATGGACTACATCACTGTTGCTATTATCATATTTTCCTCCACTAAAAATATACCATAATTTTTGGCTACCCATAGTCTCTATGGACAACAATGGTGCTGCCCACAAAGGACACCAATGACACCTTCCATAAAGAACACCTTGGGCACTCCATAGGTACTGATGACATCATCCATAAAAGGCACCTATGATGCTTCACAACCATTGATGGCATAATAAATAAATGGCACCTTTGGTGCTCCTTAGGCACTAACATTATTGCACATAAAGGGCACCTCTAGTGATCCAAGAGCACTAATGACATTGTCCATAAAGGGCACCTTTGGCACTTTCTAGGCATTGATGTCACCATCCATAAAGGACATCTCTAGCACCCTGTGGAAACTAATGCAGCTATCCATAAAGTGTATCTTTGGTGATCCATGGGCAGTAATGGAACTATCCATAAAAGGCACCTTTGGCACTCCATAGGCACTAAGGTCGTAATGATAATAGCCACCTTTGATGCCCTCTAATGTTAGAAACCCTTGTCACTAATGCATGTGTCATTCCTAGCCTCTACTGATACTCCTTTTGTCAAACCTATGGGTTACATAGGCCCACTTAGGTCATGTTGGCCATTTTTTGTAGGCCATGTAGGCCCTACTTAGGGATGTGTAGGCACTAGCATGGACCATGCTCCATTTGGCACTGTGCAAGCCCTTACAAGGGCTGCGTTGGCATCACACGAGCCATGTGGGCCCCTACATGGGCCATGCAAGATCTTGTGTAGGGCACACAACCATGCATAGGCCTCATCAAACTTCTATAGGCACACAATAGAGTAAAAAATCGCTACCATACATGA
>MNCI01012380.1:0-16389 GCA_015680685.1 Gnetum montanum
TTGTGGCGTTAAGCCATTTAGTTTGCGGAGTTCGACCGGATCGTGCTGTACGCTCGTATTCGTATGGTTGAGTGTAGGGGTACCTCGCCACTCATCACATGTTTTAAAATCTATTTAAGCTTAGCTCCACTAATTTCCATAGAAAAAGCTGATGTGGAAAAACCAATTTGAGCTATCTTTGTAAAGCTAAAATGAAGATCTGAGCTAGATTAAAAAAACTATCCAAGCACACATGATGCTAAGTTGGGAGAGTAATCTTGGACAAGGTAAGTAAAAACAAAAAATGGTTCTACAAACTCGTTCTATGTGCTGATGTAACAAACAAATAATTCCTTGCAAAAGATAAAACAAAAGCTCAAATCCACGTAAAATGAAAACTCCATTGTAAAGCCAAACCTACAACCAAGCTAAAAATATGCAACAATCTCCTCCTTTTTATGATTTGGTGAGCTCACAAAGTAAGCTTAAATGAGAGAGATATCATGCATAGTTAGAGACATAGAATTAGCCTTAAAATAGTTTTAAGCTCGGAATCATCATACAAATCAACTTAGCTCATACATACAAATTGTAACTAGAGAACTTAGTAAGCTCTTAACAACAAATGCCAAGTTAAGCAAGAGAATCATATAGCCAATTAAATATGAGCAAATAATCATCATAACATGGCTTGTACCAATCAAGCTTACAACATAATCAATCAATTAAACACCACATCTAGTTGATCATACACACATAGTTCATAATCAATCAAGTAGTATAGCTGATCATATACACAGTTCATAATAAGTCAAGCAGTTAGGGGAACACTATAACTCAAAATGGCTAAAATAGATGAAAATAACTTAGCCAAGCATAAAGTTGGCTGAGAAATTCTACACACTTATACATTAAGAATGAAAAGAAATCATCTTCCTACTTTTTGATGAAACAACACATACACAATCACATCATCTTTCTTGCAAAATAACACATAATAGTGCATTCACATCATCACACACTAATTCTCCTCCTTTTTATGAGAAAAAGAAGAAAAAGAAGGCCCCTATCATTAAATAGATTAAGCTCAAAACACAAAGATAAACATAAATGATAAAAACAAACAATAGATACACATAAGAGCTTAATTGAAAACACATTGATCCTATTGATTAGAGAATTGTCAAGCTCAAGATGGATATGTACTAATGAGAGAACAACCAGACATAGAAATAGACATAAAAAGCATAGAACAGATAAGAAAGCCAAGCAGAAACTTAGAAAGCATTATAACTATGGATATTCATTAGAGCTTTTAGATGAATTAAGAAGATTTTAGAGAGCTTGAGAAAGAGCTAAGAAGAGAAAAGGCAGGGGGACATCAAGCATTGGTGAACATTCAATCTAGAAATAAAAAGGAGTGGAAGGCCCAAGAAAAATATAGTAAGAAGGTGGAAAGGATTATAATGCAGAAATAGTAGGAATGTCTAAAGTAAGAGAAATAAAGGTCTTCAACATTCCAAACCCCTAAAGAAAGGAGAGGCTATATAGAGTAAGATATTGAGAGCATGTACTTTACCCATGACCTCTTAGAGATGCTACATCTTGAAAGTATCCTTCTTCCCTTGTAATATAAGTGTACCTACTCCCCTTGCAATAAAGCTTGTTAGCTTATAAATCCCTAAAGTAGTACTAGGAGATTTATAAGCTTATGTATGCGTGGGTAAAGAAGTTACACTTAGCAATGTTCTTAGATATAGAAATTTTTCTTTATTTGAAGCCTTTGTAAAAATATCTGCTCTCTTCTGTTTAGATAAAATATAGGATAAATTTACTATTTGTAACTCTACTTGATCATTGAAAAAATAGTATTTAATCTTAATATGTTTAGTTTTACCATGAAAAATGACATTTTTAGAAATAGAAATAGCAACATTATTATCACATTGAAAAATTATTGGATCAGAGAATGCTATATTGAAAAGCTTTAATAGTTCTCTCATCCAAAGAATCTATTTGCAGTAGTGTGAGGCTACAACATATTCTACTTCAATTGATGATAATGCTATAGATTTCTACTTTTCTCTTAGCCATGATACCAATCTGTTATGAAGAAAATGATAGTTTTCACTAGTAGATTTTTGATCATTTTTATTTCCTGCCCAATTTGAATTTGTAAATGCTTGTAATTCAAAACTTCTATCTTTTTGGATATCATATTCCATTTCCTTTTAGATATCATAAAATTCTTTTATCTGTAATTAAGTGTGATTCTTTTGGTTCTAACTAACATCTAGAAATCAAGCCTACTGCAAAAGTTATATTTGGCTTGCTAGCTATAGCATAATGCAAGCTTCCCACGATGGATCTATATAGTGTAACATCAATGTTTTTTCCATCTTCATCCTTGCAAAGGTGTACATATGTGCTAAGAGGAGTTGCACAAGTTTTAGCTTCTATCATGCCGAAATGCTTGAACATTTATTGAACATATTTTATCTAAGAAATGAAGGTTCCATCCTTAAGCTAATGAATATGAAGACCTAGAAAATGAGATAACTTTTCCTATCATAGACATTTCAAGCTTTGATTTCATAGCTTCAACAAATTCCTTGCCTAAAATTGAGTGGTTCCTCCAAATATTATGTCATCAACATAAATATGAGCAACTAAAAATCCTCTATTATCCTTTTTAATATAAAGGGTACTATCCAGAGGAGCTTTCAAATACCCATTTTCAGCTAAATATGAATCAAGCTTGGCATACCACATCCTAGGGACTTATTTTAAGCCATATAAAGCTTTGTGTAGCTGATGCACATGATTTGGCTTTTTAGTGTTAAGAAATAATTTTAGTTGTTTTATATACATTTTTTCTTTTATTTCTTCATTTAGAAATGTTGATTTCACATCCATTTGGTATAGCTTAAATCCTTGATAAGCTACAAAAGCTAAGAGCATTCTAATAAATTCCAATATTGTAATTGGAGTAAATGTATTTTGATAATCAAGTCCCTTTATCTGAGCAAACTATATTGCTGCTAATCTTACCTTAATTTGGGTTACTCCACCATGCTCATTTATCTTGTTTCTAAAGACCCACTTAGTTCCAATGACGTTAGCTCATTTGGACCATGGGACTAGCTCCCAAGTATCATTCTTTATAATTTTTTTCATCTTTACATCCATGGCATTCTTCCAATCCTCACTTCCAAGAGCTTCCCTAATTGTTAGAAGAATGGGAAAAGCAAGACATCATACATATAAGCTGTGATTTGTTGTTTCAGCTCTATTCCTCCTTGTCCTTTGTCTAACAGGTGTCCTAAGAATATCTACCATGGATATGAACCTATGTATTCTTCTCCTCAAGCCATCATTAGGTGTAGCCTCTTGTTCTATTTCTACCTCATCAGTTGAGACTAGTTGTTCTTCTTCAATCTCATTACCTTGTTGACATGCCAAATGACATCATCATTTTCTTCTTCATCTACCTTCAGACCTTTCTTAGCCATATTATTAGTATCTTCTGATAATTGATCAATCTTAACATGAGGTGTTTCAACAATCTTTAATGGTTTTAAATTTAAGCAACGATAAGGTTCTAAATGACCAGAATATCCAATAAACAAGCCATCTTCGCAATAACTATCAAGCTTGTGAACATTATCTTGATTCTTAATATAACACTTACTACCAAAAATTTTGAAATATTTAATGTTAGCCATTTTTTTCATACCACATTTGATAAGGAGTCTTACCATTATTAGATCTTACCAAACATTTATTGATGATATACATAGTTGCTCTGGTTGCCTCATTCTATAGGCACTTTGGTACATCCTTCTCATTCATCATTGATATAATCATCTTCAGTATAGTTCTATTTTTTTTTTTTTTGCTCTATAACACCATTTTTCTCAGGTGTTCTAGTTGATGAGAACTATCTCTTGATACATGAATCTCTACATAGCTCATATAATTCATTGAGGTGAATTCACGTCCATTGTTAGTCCTAATAGCTTTGATTTTAAGCTCTGTTTCAATTTCAACCATACTTTTAAATGCCTTAAAATGTTTAAATTATTAGACTTTTTCTTAATAAATGTTCACCATGACATTCTAGTATAATCATCTAAAATAAGAAAGAAATATTTACTGCCATTGAAACTAGCTATATCGAAGCCCATAGACATCCATATTTATAATGAAAATTCACTAGCTTAAAGGTAGCTCTAGTTTGCTTACCATGTTGGCATGCAGAATATAGCTCTTCTAGATAACTTACCCGAAGAATGCCTTTGATGCTTTTAGCCTTGAGAAGAGCTTGTATGTTGGCATGCAGAATATAGCTCTTCTAGATAACTTACCCGAAGAATGCCTTTGATGCTTTTAGCCTTGAGAAGAGCTTGTATGTTGGCATGCAGAATATAGCTCTTCTAGATAACTTACCCGAAGAATGCCTTTGATGCTTTTAGCCTTGAGAAGAGCTTGTATGTTTCCCAAAATTAAGTGTCCTAGTCTTTTGTGCCATAACCTATTGCTACTTATCTTAGAAATAAGAGTTAGACATTGAGGCTGCTTATTTATAAAATATAAATTATTTCCTGCTTGAGTAACATAGGCTCTAAAATCCTTTTCTTTATATTGTAATATACAATTCTCATTCATGAAACAGATATTATAACCTTCTCTTGAAAATTGTCCTAAAATTAACAAGTTATAATGTAAACTACCAACAAAATAAACATTCTGAACTTTAGGAAAATTAACATGAATTTTAACTGAGCCAATACCTCTTACCATTGCTTTACCTTTGTCAGCAAAGCTTACTTTCCCTCTATTAAAGGGTTTTAGTGTGATAAATTTTTATCTATCACTAATCATATGCTAAAAGTAGCCATTGTCAAGAAACCACGTCTCTGGGCTGCAAGATCTCTTTAAGGCTAACTACATGAGGAGAGCTCTTCTATTGATTAGTCTCCAAACTTATCCTATTTTGTCATTTCTTGAAAAGTAATGAGTAGCATGGGAATAATACATACTTCCACAATGAGAAAAGTTACTAGTTTTACAATTTTTTTGGTTTATGGCCTATCATTCCACAATTAAAACAATATCCTTGGAAGAAATTAATTGTTGTGCTTCTTCTTTCATTCTTCTGGTTGAGAACAACATTACATATTAAACTTCATTGGTTAAGATGAGTTGATTTTTGAAACATACATTTGTTTGTTCATAAGTTAAGAAAATAACTATCAATACAAATTATTTTATTTCTATTTACAGGTGCACATTGTTATTTAGACATGCCAAATAACTATCCAAACAAATTGAAAAGATGCTTATAACATTTTTAAGAGTGTTTTCCATCTAAAAACCTTATAAAGAGGCATGCATTCAAGTCACAAATGCACATTTGTTACTTATAGACTTGAAGAGTGATTTCAAAAAATACCAACTCAATTTACAATTATAATTAGAAGTTGGAAAATGCTCTTGTTTCTTGGAATTGGCAATAATCATCTTGTTGCTAACTAATGATCAAATTTTCATGTCCTTCTTTATATAATTTGTAACCAAAGCAAGGATGAAGTAAACAATGATGTTAACATAGACTTGCAGTTGTTTAATCTTTTTTTAAAAAAAACTTATTGAATAAATTGAACACAAAATCATTTTGCCCATAGGATGTTTCTTCTACTTTTATGGTCACAAGCTCTACTTTCAATTTGCTTCGCTAAGCATGAGCAATTTAAAATGTTCTTGGTTTGGGATGGTATGCTGGGAGTACAAGAAAACACTCATTTGCTCTAATCTCTACTATATATATATTTTTTATCTTTCTTTCATTTTCTTTTATTGTTAATTTTATTCTTTTATTCTTTTTTTTTTCATATTTTCTTTTTATCTTTTGCTTCTCTTTCGAAAAGAAGTTTTTATACCTTGTAACTAATTTTACTTTTTCCCGAAAAAGAAGTTTTCTTGGCCTATTAATGCTATTGCTATTGGCTTATTATTTCCATTTAGTAAGAAAGCTTTAATAATAAATAAATTCTTTGCAAAATAAGATATATCATGGAATATTTCTAGAGGAAGAAACCACATTCATTGTTGCCATGTGCATGCATGGAACGGCAAAATACCAAAATACCCATCTCTTTCTTATTACATAAAGGTAAGGTATATTTCTATTTTGTCGGTCACACCATGCTTGTGGCCTAAAATATCATATTAGGGACCAACAACGATGAACCTCAGCAGGGTGTTATTATTGCCAAGCTTATCCGTGGCCAGCAAGAGGCCAAGGCTACTGTCAAGGTCGGTGTTTTCAATTAATTCAAGATCCATGGAAATTAATACAACACTGCAATACAGCAAAACAAAAAAAGTATTCACAGTGCAACGAAACCAAAAAACACGTCTTCACACAATCACACGGCAGAAACTTGGGCAGCTATTCTTAGCGCTCAGGTTCACAATCGATGCGTGAAATTTGAATGCATCAATGTACGACAAAACCGCTTTCATGCCAGCGATACCAAGGACCATAGCTTTTCACTACTATTATTGCAGGTGGATTGTATTATTGCAGGGCATAGCACGCCGATTCACCTGTGCCTTTACATTTAAATCCATCTAGATGAGAATAAAGATGAAACGAGAGCCAAACCAGATAAAGCTAAACCAACAAAGCAGAAACCAAACACCAAGATGAGTAGATAATGACAAGATCCTTTCACATAAAGCACATGTGTAAAAGGTGGTAGATGTGGGCTTCGACTTACCACTGATTTCATGAAGCATACATGGATTAAATACCACGGTTTATACATGATAAGATAAGGATTTGAGCTCAGGTAAGGAGCAGAATATTGGCAAAGTGTGTCATATTTACTCTAGTGTAGGGTTACATTACATTAGACCACTAAGCATAAAACATAAGTACTTGGCAAATGTAGTAGATTTTCAATTAAATGAAATTACATGGTTAAACTTTAGATAATGGCATGATTTAAAAAAATCAAACCTCTTAGAATTTAATTTGTTTGGTAGGTTATCAAAGCTAAGCTTCTCTATTTTTAGGCAAAAGCATGGTTGAAAAGGAAGCTTGGGTGGGTACCGCCAACAAATTAGCATCATTGGTGGTTGATTAGCATGATAACACAATGGACTACCTTGGTGTTTCTTTGATAATATTTTTTAGGTTGAACAAAATAATGAATAAATGACATCTATGTTGAAATTGGTAGAGCATAAAGAAAGCACTTAGAAGAGGCTGAATTTGGAGCTTCAATAGGTTCTAATAAAAGTTTACTTGAGACTAAGACATCAAAAGATAAGACACATAAGAACATATGATTTCCCATGGTTTAACCCTAAAATTGCTAGCATATTCACTTGATGAGTGGCGAGGTACCCCTACACTCAACCATACGAATACGAGCGTTTCATGCACGATCTGGTCGAACTCCAAGGACTAAGTGCTTATGCACCTTAATGGAACACTCAGGGTTAATCAATCGTTGTCTTCCCAAACTTACTTGTATTGTCACGGTTGTATGGTTAAGTAAGCTTGAGGTATATGATTTTTATAGCGTTTATATTTTTTATGTCTTTTGCTAATAAAGGAGAGGGAGAGAGAACTAAGTGGCTAACTTACATTAACTATTCATTAACTAGTTTCTAAATGTTCCTAACACCAGAAACCATTCCCACTTACCATACACATCCTAAACTAGTGTAACACTATTGGGATTACCAAACGCTAATCGTTACTGGGTTACCAAGCGCTACACGCATGCTCGAAGCGATTGTACTGAGTGTATTTAACTAAGGGGGTTGAAGGTTGAGAGAGATATTAATTAACTAGGAAAGCATTAAACAATAATTAATTACTAATTAGCTTAAGCTGTATGTTGCAAGGCTTATCATAAAGTTCATCTTTATTTCTGTACACAAAATTGTGCTTAGGTACAAATTTCTCGAATAAAGATCCATTCACTCTATGACTCCTACTGCAAGCACAGAAATAATTCTAACCCTGGAATAACAAAACCGCAAGAGTTTGGCGAAGGGTCTAAGTCTAACTACCTTGGAACCAAGGGCGTCGCCTCTTATTTATAAAAGATGAGGCAGGACGCGATATCGGGGCTCATCATACCCCCATGACTGAATGAAAATTTGTCCTCAAGTTCCTTACAAAATATTGGAAAGGTATGGGATTATTGACTTGAATGATAACTAATGGTGAATGGGATGACATGTGAACGGATCAACATTACAATATATGACAACATTAGTGTTCATGACCACAAGAGTGAGCACTATACACAATTGACATCCAGCCTTATTTGGCAACTGAGAGAGAAGAGTAGAAGACGTGTTGCTGTCGATGCCAAGATTGCACCTTTTGTTGTTCATCCATAACCGCACCATCAATCTTGCTCCTTGCACAACCTTTCCAGCACTAGTCCATCATGAGTGTTTCCTCCAGGTCTAGTCCATTACTGCATGATTTCCATCTACACACACAACACAGTCACATATGAGTAAGGATAAGTAAATCACAATACAATTGATACCTTGCCTCGGTGTAAGGTTCATTGGTTGAGTTGTGATATGGCCAATACGGATTCTAGAGATATAACACTGGTGACTACCCAAGGTGTAGGGGTTAGGAAAAATTGAAAAAATTAGACCAGGGCCCACCTGACTAAAAGCGATCCTCCAGTAGCGATAGAATGGAAAAAGATAAGGAATAAGAAAGATGGAGAAAAAGAAACAACGGTAACGCCGATAAAATGGATGTTAGAGATGGGAATGAACAAAACAAATGTTGATTGCAGAAATGTTTAAGGGAAAGAAGTTAACTAATGCACCAAATAGGAATGCCAGTGGGTCCTCCCCAAAGCAGGCTCATGCCCTTAATGCCCTGACAAACCCACATTTACAGAGTCTGTAGGCTCTAGAAATGTCATTTGGGAGCAAGAGTTAAATACTTAACCCCAAGAATTCACCAAAGACAAAACAATGCGTCAACCAAAATATAGACTACTGATACAACCAACAATGAGGTGGAAAATGGAGAAAGAATTCTGGGAAGAAGAGAATGAAATGGAGTCCCAAAAACAAGGTGGTGTACAACCCCTTGTGTATTTATGGTTAATGTGACTGAGTAGATCTCATTCCAAATCCAGCCTTAAACAATCCACATCCAGTGACTTCGCATTAATACACTTGGCCAATCCATCCACTTGAAGTAACAAGAATGCTTTTGCCAAAGAGTCACCACCATTTCGAAGAAATGAGAAAGGAAAAGTAGGAAGCGAGAGAGGGCCTTAGTTAGAGAAAACATGTTTGTTTAGTTCCATAGCCAGTGCTTGTAGCCCAGTTGAGTATTTTGTCTAATGGGTGTGCTTTGAATTCTCACTTTTTTTTTGCATGAGAACCACACCATGCAAAGACTTATTTATATTGGCTTAGCTTCCCGATAATGGAGCAATGTCGGAATGGTAAGGAAAACTCAAGAAGAAAACATCTAAGTGCCCAAGAGAATAGCCAGCACAAATGCATCAAATCCCTTTGAAGTCACACCCTTTTCAGTCCTTAAGTCCTTCCTTAGTTTGAGAAATGCCCAATCACCAATTCGTTAATATTTTTATTATTAAAGAAGGGGACTGTACAGCTCCAAGCCAAGAGAGACAATAGAAATTCATGGATGCATGGATGACGTGGACTCATTGCCTGTTATATCAAAAGAACCATACCTTAGTATCAACATTATAACTCAAAGGTAAAAATCAAACATTAGCAATAAATAAAATACAATTCATACCATCATCAAGAGAACTTATTAGGTGATGAATTTAACAAAAGAAAAACAACAAACAAAGACAAAAACAAGAACAAAACAAAAACAAAAACAAACAAAAAAAATCACATAAAGAAATGAAAAAGTTATAAATGATGTTGCAAAACAAAAATAGGAAAAGTTAAAGAAATTTGTAAAACAAAAATGTGTAAAACAAAAACAAAAACTTAAAAAGGAACTGAGGGCCTCAAATGGTTAGCAGAGGTGGCCGTCTCCCCCATGACTGAGTTAGAAGGAGGAGATCCGAAATAGTGAGTAGGGTCATCCCTTCTCAGAGGTATTATGTACACTAATTGTTCAAAATTCATGGAAGGGTTTGGTCTGTTGCACATTGACTAATAATCTCTTATCAGGGCTCTTGGGTTTGTATATGGTCATGGCCCTTGAAGGAAAGGTTGTATGAATAATGTAAGGTCCTTCCCATAGTATTTGAAATTTTGTGCGTTGTGGCACATGTGTGGGGTTCTAGTAGAGAACCTTATCTCCTGGTTGATAATTAACCTTTCGAATCTTTAAGTCATGACGTTGCTTGTTATATGCCTTGTGCAACTCATTTGATGACAGGGTAGCTAATCGATTTTCGTCTAGCACGTTTAAAGTTGCCAACCTTTGTTTTTGTGCTAGATCAAGATCAAGGTGGAGGTCATCAGCCATTGATAGTGTACAGAGCTCGGTTTGAATCGAAAGAATTGGAAGCTTTCCGTACACTAACTCATAGGGAGAGTAGCCTATAGGGAGTTTTCAAGTGGAGCGGTATGCCCAAAGAGCATCATTCAGCTTAGTGCTCCAATCTCGCCTATATTTGCTAATTGTCCTAGTCAATATTTTAGTAATCTCCCTATTGGTGACCTCAAATTGTCCGTTAGCTTGGGGGTGATAAGGTGTAGTCAATTTATGTTCAACCCCTAAGTGTTGCATTAACTTTCAAAAAGCTACACCTATGAAGTGTGTTCCATTATCCAAGATAAGTGCACGTGGCATACCAAACCTATTTATGATTTGTTGTTGCATAAATCATGTAGTTGTAGATGATGTGCAGTTTGTAACAGCAGCTGCTTTAGCCCATGTCGTTAGATAGTATATGACAACTACAATGTAAGCTTTTTCATTGGACATTGGTGTAATGGGCCCAATAAAGTCTATTCCCCAAATGTCAAAGGGTTCTGATAGTTGAATCCATTGTTGCGGATCCTCAATTTTAGCAGCCATTCCCCCATCACATTGACAATGCTCACAAGATCAGACAAATTGATGGGCATCCCAAAATAATGTTGGCTAGTAATATCCTACAAGTAAGATCTTAATAGCCATTCATCTCCCTGCATAGTAACCCCCACAAGGGCCCTCATGAGCATCTTGGAGAACTCTCAGTTGGTCTACCTTGGGCATGCACCATCAAACCAAGCCATTAGGACACACTTTATAAAGTTTTCCATTGATATCCATGAAGTACTTAGCTCTGTGAAGAAACTGTTGTTTCTTCCTAAAGTCTAGCTCTTGTGGTGTTTGTTGAGTAAGGAGATAGGTGAGAATGCTACTATACCAGTTCGTCTCCGTGGGTTGGTTATTTACTACACTGGCAAAGAGGGCTTCATCAGAAAAATGATCAGATATTACATATTCATCCTCTTTGCTATCCCATCACAACCTAGATAAATGATTTGCAACTACATTCTCGGTGCCTTTTCGATCGATCATCATTAGATCGAACTCCTATAGAATTGCCAGCCATCGTATAATACGAGGATTAACCGTTGGCTTGTTCATGAGAAACCGGATTGCACTATGATCCATGTGGATGAATACTTTGTAACCTAACACATAGTGCCTAAACTTATTCAGTGTAAACACTACAACCATTAATTCTTTCTCTATAGTTGTGTAGTTAAGTTGTGCACTGGCGATACTTCTACTTGCATAGTGGATGTAGTAAGGGAATTTTTGGTCATCTAACTATGTAAGTACGGCTCCTAATGCATAATTGGATGCATCGGTCATTATGTGGAATGGTATGGACCAGTCAAGATCTTGTAGAATGGGAGTTTCTACAAGCTTTTGTTTCAGAGTTTGGAATGCACGTTCACATTCCCTAGTCCACTCAAATGGTACATCCTTCTTTGTTAGCTCTACCAATGGTTTGGCAATCTTGGAGAAGTTCTCAATGAATCTCCTACAGTAGCCAATGTGTCCAAGAAATGATCGAATGTCTTTGATAGTTTCCAGTTGACAGGTGATTCCTTGGATGATCCTAATTTTATCAATGTCTACCTCTATTCCTGCATGTGAAACCTTATGCCCAAGTACTATGCCTTCTTGGACCATTAAATGTCTTTTCTGCTGCCAGTTGGGCCTTAAATTGGTTTCTACGCATATTTTCAACACTTTCTCTAATCGGTCCAAGGCTTGATCAAAACTTGTTCCATAGGTGGAGAAGTCATCCATAAAGACTTCCACTCCATTCCCTATTTGCTGTTGGAATATGCTTAGAACTAGGTGTTGAAATGTGGCAAGAGAATTGCACAAGACAAATGGCATTTGTTTATACACAAACGTTCCCCAAGGACTAGTGAGTGTTGTCTTGGCTTGGTCTTCTAGGGCTATTCGTATTTGGTTGTATCCACTATAGCCATCCAGAAAACTGTAATAGAGATGCCTTGCTATGGTGTCTAAGACTTGGTCAACGAATGGCAACAAAAAATGATCTGTAAATGTTGCCATGTTCAGCAACCTAAAATCTATGCACACCCTCCATTTGCCTCCTTTTTTAGGCACGATCACGAGAGGGCTAACCCATTTGCTATCAGCAATGGAATATATGAACCCAACCTTAAGAAGCTGTTGTATTTTTTCTTTTACTACTTGCTTCAATTTTGGGTTCAATCACCTCTGCGGTTTTTTTCAAGGTTTCATGGAGGGATCAATGTAAATCCTATGCTCTCATATCCTAGGATCTATTCTAGTTAATTCAGGATATGACCAGGCAAAGGCTTTTGACCACTTGTTTAGTACCTTCAGCAGTCTTTCTTTCTATTTGGAAGCAAGTCTTGCGTTGATGATTACTGATTTTTCATTTTCAAGAATCATATATTCCAGACCAATGGGCAATGGTTTCAATTCTAGGGTCTCTTGTTTGAATTTTTCAGGAATTTCCAACTTCCCCCAATTGATGATTTCAAGGTTAAGGCTTTGAAGTTGGTAGCGGACTTGCTCTAGTGCATTTATGCTTTCGATGTAAGTGCAAGTTATTCCCTCAGTTAGTTCCATGCACGTTAGTGAGTTGCTTTCTTGATTAGCTATCAGCCATTGGGTGTCTTCTTGTCGTGTGGTTGCTGCATATAGGCACTTTTGTATGTTAATGTCTTGTGCACACTGGTTGCATGCAGGCAATGCTAAACTTTACATAACCCATGATCTCTGCACACAGTTGCACCCTGTATCACTGTATGCGATGCATGGAACCTTCTTCTTCTTGATCTTTCCAAAAGTGTTCTCTTTAGATATTTCCAAGGAAAGATCACAGATTCCTAGGCGTGCATCTATAGTACTTAGCCATGCCCTTCCCATTATTATTGGGAAGTTCCATTTACCATTATTCACTTGTATCACTAGGAAATCAGCTAGGTACGACCACCCACACACAGTGGTGACAATGTCCTCCATCAATCTGAAGGGAATAGTGATGGACTGGTCAGCTAGCTCTAGGCAAATATTGCTCTTCTTTAATGGAGGCAAGTTTCAGGCCTTGTACATTTCTTGTGATATTAATTTGACTCTAGAACCTGAATCCAGAAGAGCTTTCCATGGCTCATTCCCAGCGATTTGAAGATAGATTAGGGGGCTTCCAAGGTCAAAGAATTTCTTGGGAAGGTGTCCAACCTTAATCCAGTCAGTAACAACATGTGTTAACATAACCGTATGTGTTAAGCTCGGTGTTTGGTTCGAAGGGAGCTCTGAAGCCTTATTTGATGGGGAGGCATTCAAAGGTTCAACCGCTTGTGGTTGTAAGGGCTTGGTTGGACTATTGGTTTTGAAGAAAATTCTTTTCTTCAGAAGGTTGTTAGAACCAACAGTGGGTTCAGAATTTGCAGCCCTTGTGGCATTGCGTTGCTGCGGTTGAGTAGGGAGTTCCCCTTGCATTGATGGAGCGAGTGGTAATGGAGCTATTGGTGTGAGAGCTGTAGATGGATTTGAATGATGGTATATTTGTGGGTTATCTTCCCTAGGAGAAGGAGTTCTATAATACTCACGGGCTTGGTAGTGATGTTGTGGTGTAATGTGACTAACAGAGTCACATGGAGAGATTGGATGCTACACGTAGTAGCCATATGGGTTAGGTTGTCGGTAGGGGTATTGTTGGCTTGGTGGTGGCATCCCCCATGACTATGGGTATTACCACTGTTGATGTTGCTCAATGGGTTGTGGGGGAGTTCCACTTGGATAATATGTTGAAGGTTGGTGGAACTACCTTGGGTTACCTTGGGGATAAGGTAACCGTTGGGGTGCTTGCCATTTATTTAGTCGTGGGTTAAGTGCATACACCCCAAACTCTTGTAGATGTGAGATCGCTAGGCAACATCCCTTAGGATGATCATATTGGAATATCTTGCATCCACCATCATTATCTGTGTTTGAATCGACAACCTCTTCTATGATGACAATTTTTCCCTTACCCTTATTACATGTATTTTCCACTTCTCTCTTTTTCTTTTTGTTGCAGTCACTAACTCGCTCCCTAGACTCCTCTACAATTTTAAGAATAGTTTCAAACCTACTATCTAGGGAGTCCCACATTTGGTCTACCTTTGCCGATACTTCTGTTGTTGACTTTTGGAGAGGCAAATTTTTTCTATTCACCATCTCTTCAAGTGGTGACTCTTCTTCCTCCTCACAAAATCTCACTCCCCTTTTTCGAAGGGAAGGATCTCGGTTATATTCTTCTACACTTTCTCTCTTTCATAGCTCATCTTCTTATTTGGCTACTTGCTCTAGCAATCTATGAATTTGATGAGACCTAAGCTCCAATAACCTTCCTTGGGCATACGTCCCAAGGGTTCTTCTTGTTTCATGCCTAAGTCTATCCATGAGATGGTGTAGTTGATCCTGCTGTGAATAACCATGGCTAGGACAACAATGTAACAGTCTGTAATAGCGGCCCATGGTAGCATCCAAGGGTTCATGATTTCCTTGCTTCCATCCTTGGATTTGCTTCTGTAGGTTAGACACTAGGGAGTATGTTTGGTACTTATCATTGAACAGTTCTAACATTGTACTCCACCTCCGAATGGATTCCAGTTCTAAGGACTGGCACCAGCTTTCAGCTTCTTTCACTAGTGTCCTTGGGAATGACTTCAGTTTTGGCCATTTTTTTCTATGTTTTGTAAGGCACATGCATCATGGAATGCTTGTAAATGATTTTGAGGATCAACATTGTATCCTCCTTCAAATTGTGGGATGTTGTTCATGTCTAACCTCTTAATCCTACTATCCTTTTGCTGCCTTGTTGGAACTCTTATAGCCTCTGTTATATCTAGCATGCTTCTAGTTGTGAGTAGGGGTTCTTCGTGATTGTCTCGTTCATAGCATCTATGGTGTCTACGCAGTTCCCTACTCTCCCTTCTTCTATGCCTTGATTCCTTAGAGTACCCTCGTCCTCATTCTCGACTGTCTCGTTGATCTCTTTCACTTCATTTTCCCTTATCCTCATGATTGGTTTTCCTATGAATGTGTCTGGACACTGAAGGAAAGGATGAAGATGATGATGAAGGTGAAGAAGAAGGAGAACCATCACCATGATGGTGTTTTCTACCTTCTCTTCGGTGGTCTCAGCCTCGATTGTGATCACGATTAGAAAGTTTGCCCTTATCATGTGTTCGTGTTCCCTCGTTGAACACTTCGTGTTCGTGGGTATCAAAACTAGGGTTGCGAATAGTGGAGTGGAGGTTCTGATACACCACCTCCTGACCAATGTTAGGAGGAGGAACATCGTTTTGTGGGGAACTTGTTGAAG
Source organism: Gnetum montanum (assembly GCA_015680685.1). NCBI lineage: Eukaryota > Viridiplantae > Streptophyta > Gnetopsida > Gnetales > Gnetaceae > Gnetum > Gnetum montanum. The sequence goes on from MNCI01012380.1 coordinate 15,858, forward strand.
TAGGTTCACCATCCTCAATTTCTCTCAAAACATGTGGAGTGTCATGGGGTCATTTACCCTTCAAGGATGTATGGTATCTCTCCTATCGCAAGTCCCTTTGACGTTACGCTTCTATGTGATGATAGTCCCTTGAGTCATGATCACATGCAATTTATTCTGTGTATAAAACTGGCATGCCTATTCATGTGAGAGCACGAAGGAGCATGTTGGGAACTGATCAGTCTGGAGGCAATACTATGTTACCCTCCAAGTCTCTCCAACGTAGTTGTTCATCTTGGTGGAGAATAAAGGTGAAATCAGGTACATACTCATCGAGATGAGTATATACCACACAAAACTGTTGAGGAACTGGCAGATCTTGGTTATGTGTATTATGCCATCAACTACCACTTGTGTTAGTCCTAGGTGGTGAAGTGCTCGTATGCAAAGAAGAAGACATCTTGTCTTTTTCAATGTGCAATGTACTATTGTCTTGTCTTTCTTTGATTAACCCTAAGGATTCATTCTAACATTCCAATGATATGAATGATTT
>MNCI01012380.1:23194-35415 GCA_015680685.1 Gnetum montanum
CCTGTCATTCAGAATCAGTGCATAACAAGAGATATTTAGCAAATATGATTAAAAACAAAAACACAATCTTCGTTATTTGGTATCAAACTTTATTATGGTAAAGTTTAAATTCGAAACTGAATTTTTATTTACATCTACTAAGACCTGTTGGATGTGTTGGAGCAGCAGTTTCAGAAATTCCTTTGATGGAATTCTTCTATACATAACTCAGTGTAGTCCACTGGAATTAAACCTGCGACTTAGATTTTCCAAGCCAAGACTCTTACATTAAATTATTAATCCTGGGTTTTTCTTTTCATATACATTTTAAAATGGTAATATGCTAAATTTTTTATTATTTATTATTTGTGTCAACTGCGACACGTTATTTGTTATATGGGCACAGTAATCAACATTAGCCTCACTACCATAATTAACTTATACTGTTTTTTTTCCAACTACATTTTTAAAAAAATTCTCTGAAAACAGAATAACACTTTTAAAAGTGTTGAATAATATGACAACAAAAAATNTAAAAAATTCTCTGAAAACAGAATAACACTTTTAAAAGTGTTGAATAATATGACAACAAAAAATAATAAAACAGAATAGGAAATGTTTATTTCTTAAGCAAAACCTTTATGATCAATTGATTTTCAATTTTGATTACTTTATCTTCCATTTTTGAGCTAACCCCAAACGCAAACACCTGCAATCATTAATCCCTAAGATTCTCCTACATTTCTTCATAACATCACTGTAAGGTAGGGTGATTGCTTTGCCCAGTACCCACTCATATATCTTTTACTAATTCAACCATAACAACAAACAAAAAAGGATACCAAGTCTTGGTCAAAAAAGGATACCAAGTCTTGGTGGTCTCACCAATATCAGAAAAATAGTTGTCACGTTTTGCAAATTAGTTCATAATGCTCTTTTTTTAAACCTTCGATTCTAAACCTCTCTGCTGCTCATTACACACCACAAATAACTCATGACACTCCCGCCTTGAAAATATTATACTTAATTAACAAAGCTTTCATTTTAACTTTTTTTTAAAAAAGGATATTAAGTAAATTTCCATGGTAGACGTCGTAGTTCTGAGATGCTCCAATGATAAAAATATATGCTACTATATGAAATGAAACAAATGTAATTGCACTTCAATTATAATTATGGTCTAACGATAACAAACGTCCATTAAGAAGTATCCAAAATACTGCAATTTGAATCAAGAAGAAGAACTTTTTACCTTATCAAACAGGAAAGTAGATGTGATTGCATAGCAAGCCCAAAAATGTCAAAGTAGCTCCTGTATGGTAGACCATTGCTGCTGGGAGAGAATTCCATCATTAGTATGATTTGGCAGATGAAAATTTCTTCAAATGTTCTTGAAAGGTTAGTGATTCAAAATTCAAGCAGTGAATGACTAAGTTACCTCTTCAAGCTCTGGCTTAGTTTTACTGGGAAGACTTCCCAAAACATCATTTTCAGGACTTTTACCAAGATGTGACTTTGTACTTGAAATATATTGAGTCAAGTTATTAAACACCTGAAACCAAAAATTAAAAAGTACAGAACATTAAAATTAGAAAGTCAATCCATGCATCAAAGAAATGACAAGAGCTACACAATAAGATGAAGAATGCTTAATATCGAAGCATCAGACAAAATTTATAAAACTGTGAGCATGAAAATGTTGCAAACTGTACATCATCAAAAACACTTATATCATCAAAATGTTGCATACTTNGCAAAATTTATAAAACTGTGAGCATGAAAATTGTACATCATCAAAAACAATTATATCATCAAAATTTTAACGTTTTCAATTTGCAATTATAGACAATTTACAGTTAACTCCATCATCATTTTTTACTTCAATTTAGGTTTACCCAGTAGTGGGGAGGGGTAAGTGCATATCAAAATATACATTTTTACATGCCAGCATCCCTAACAGGACGACTCTTAGAAGAGTGAGTTTGCACAAAGTGGAATGACTATAACCGATGCAACCAGCTGAGAGAATCATACAACCAGAAATCCCTACCTCTTTTTTGCAGGAAAACACACAGGTATTATCTATCTTATCATGAGCCTACTTAGTCAGAACTAGCTAATTCTTACTTGCATTTATTAAATCCTAAGTTCCAAAGTGAGCCTTCTTGGCCATCCACGGCCTTAATTTTTTGGGTATTCCTGCTGTGTCTTGCCTTTCGTCTCTAGTTTTAAATGTCTTCTTGGATAGTTATAGTGGCCCACAGGTATGTAATAAGAATTATTTCCCACAAAGATGTGGGCCCTGGACGTTAGCTTGTTCATGTTTGTAGTAATGGAAAAAATATTGAAATAAAAATAGAAATTCATAGAACTTTTAACATCAGGAATGAAACTCGACTCCATCCAAACAAAATAAAGTGATGAGCAAAACCCATTCCATCGTTACTGTTGTGTGTGGCATCCAAATTTAAAATAAGATTTACTTGTTAGAAGGCTAAAAAATTAGTTATTACATATATTCAAAACACAGAAAGTTTTGCAAGAAGTGAAACTTTCAATGGGAGTTCTTTTAACAACTCTGAAAATGATTGGTATTATAGAGAAAACATGTGGCTTAAGATGAGGTAATGGTAAAAAACCACTTGGATACAAATCCAAAGAAGAAACTTTACTTGGATTGAATCGGATATGGACATGTTAATTAATAATGCAAATTACTTAGATGCTAGAATGCCATACACATTGCACAAATGAACAGGCCAGTCTCTAAAAATTCCATAGGAAATACATGTAGATTTTTTCCCAATAACAAGATTGAGAATGAATGACCTATCTTCCTTGAATATTCTACCAAAAAGCCTCTTTGAAGACAAGGAACAGTCATTGCTGATGATTAAATGCATTTTTTGAACTTCCACTTTGGTGTTCAACCATTACGCTAAAGAATGTTTCAAATTGATCGAATTGAACAATTGCAGTTGCAGCTCAGTTTAGTAGGAGTTTTCTGATGCAGGAATACATTTAATCCCCCATATCAAATGATCCCATCAAACATTTTAACGTTCATTTAAATAAAGAACTGCACTCAATTGAAATCACAGGGAAACCACACCTTTAAAATGAAAATCATAATCAAAGATATGAATTACAGTCTTGAAAACGTCAATAACTTTTTAAAAATAATACATGTATATAAAGTATTTGGCAGCAATCCACCAAATAAACTTTACATTCATAATTGTTAAGAAAAATCCAATGCACTTCCAATAACATTAATCATTCTAAAATATTAGTAGCGTCTGGGTGTTTACAACATTTTATATCATTGTTGCTGCCAACAAATAACACACCTGAGAATGAGACCTATGTTAGCAACAGCGGACTCTTACTACAGTTTTAAAATTCTCACGCTGTATCTGAATTGCTCAACATCTATTCTTTAATGGTAAGTGAACTCAATTTCAACGTTCTATTAAAAACAATTAATCATATGTTGCACAACTTTTAATGTCAATATACAAGAGTGGATGTATGGTTGTACAAGCATGACTTCCCTTATATTCATTCCTTATGATATCCTAAGAATGTTACATTTTGAAACTAAAATTATCTTTTCTTGTTGATGTCGAATGTCTGTACTTTAATGTAGGTGATGATGGCATAGATTGAAAGTTGAACGAGAGGAGATGAAAGCAGCAATTGTAAATGAGTAATCTGAGTTAAGAGAATTGGGAGTGGTCTGAGAATAGAATTGTGAGTTAATTGAAAGTAATTGAAAGCAAAAAATTCAGAAGTCTTCAATTGTCTGTAATTACTGAAAGTTATTACAACCAACAAGACCCATATATTTATAGAATTTGAATGGCACTATAGTTGCCATGACGGGTAGACTTTTTTTTTTAAAAACTTTAGCGAATATATTATAAAAAAACAAGAGATATTTACAGAGAAAAAGCAGACCGAGAAGGCTTGCAGCCTAAACCGTGTACTGACAAAACCCCACCATAGGGTGTGCAGCCCTGAGATCAAAAATGGCCTCGAGCAGCCCCATAAAACTTCAAAATGGCTGCAAGCAGCCCCATAAAACTTCTACAGAAATGATAACAGAAAACTTCTACAGAAACGATTGCAGACTCGCTGACATGCAATACAACAGAAGTTCGAAGATTAAAAGATGTAATGAAAAGAACAATTCAAGATGGGAACAGAAAACTGAGTGGTCCAAACTAGACCAAAACCAAGTCCCCTAAACGTAACTGAGGCACCCCCTATAAAAACAACCAACATCCCCCACCCCTACGGGTGACGATGGGTAGACTTTGTTCCCATAGAGTAAATTAATAAAAATGACTTTTCTTTAGTCATTGGGGCTAAATTCTATGTACATCCACCTACCAATTATATTTATTTGAACAATTTTTTTTTAAAAAAATTGTCCTACATGAACTTAACTTTAAGTAAATATTACATGGCTTTAGCCTAAAATACAAAGCAAGTTAATTAAAATTAGACTTAAACTTGGAACTCATGACTTGCAATTTCACATTATCTCTAACAATCGCTCTTTCACGATGGAATACAATGTCGTGATGAATGTCTTATTGTCTTCAACTTGGTCTTCAATCTTTGTAACACCAATGATCTCATTGAGGTACTTAACTCTGAAAGGTTGTAAAGTTCTTATCATGAGGTTAGCTATTTGATTAGTGGAATTAACATGTTTTGGATATCTCTTCCTTTGATTTCTTGCTTGATGAAGTAGTGTTTTATGTCAATGTGTTTGGATTTTTTATGGGGAATATGCTCTTTTAAGAGAATAAGGGCAACAAAATAATGACATAGCAATTCAATAGATAAATGAATCTTGAATCCTAGTTGTGTAATCATCTTCTTCAACTACAATATCTGTTGAAAACATTCAACCATGGATATGACTTTAGTCTCACACGATGACAAACTCACTAAAGAATGTATTNCATATGACTTTAGTCTCACACGATGACAAACTCACTAAAGAATGTATTTTAGATTTCCAATAGATAGGATTTGAGCCATGAAAAATGATAGCACTAGATTTAGATTTTTGCCATCCTTTGACTTACATGTCATGATCATAGGTAGGTTTCACATAATCGTAGTACATGCTTAAAAGCATGAAAATGAGAAGCCCTTAGCTCTTGCATAAAGCTAGATAAGAATGAAATAGCAAATTCCAAGTCAAGTCTTGTATGACAATGAAAATGTAGAGATCCAATTAGACCTTTATATAGTGAAGCATTTATTAATGGAATCTTGTCTTTTATTTCCAATTTCATGTTTTGAGGTAAAGAAGATCTTGCTAGATTTTAATATAGCATCTCATACTCATCTAAAATAGACTTTGCATAGTTAGTTTGATGAATTTTCAGACCCTCCTTATCTTAATCAAGTTGAATACCAAGAAAATATTTTAGTTCTCCCAAATCTTTAATCTCAATTTCAATTATCATATCAATTTTAAACTCTTTTATTATGTATTATAAGAGCAAATAAAAACCAAATCATCAACATATAATGACATAATAATAAAACCAGCTGCATTATGCTTAAATGGTTCAACCATGCAAGCCTTGTGTTTTTTCTTCAACAAGAATTCATTAATCCTAAGAAGCCACACCCTAGGTGCTTGTTTCAATTCATATAATGCTTTGTTTAGTTTGCACATCTTATTTTCTTGTCCTTGTTTCACATATCCTTCAGGTTTATACATAAACTTTTTCATCAAGAACTTCATTTAAGAAATTTGAATTGACATCCATTTGATGCAACTTTAATTCATGATTGGCAGCAATAGAAAGAGTTAATTTAATTGTTTTAAACTTGGCCATCGATAAAAATATTATTCATAGTTGATATGTTTCTTTGTTTGAATATTTCTGCCAGCAATCTTGCTTTATGTGTTATAACTTCACCTTTCTCATTGTATTTTGTCTTGAATGGCCATTTGCAACCAATGATCTTGTTGCCTTTAAGCTTCTCCACTAACTCTCATGTGGTGTTCTTTAGGATAAGCATTGTATTCCTTGTCCATAGTCTCTCATTACACTTTGATTTTCATGGCCTCTCAATGTTTGATGGCTCATTTGAAAGGACTAAAAATGCAATGTTCGATTGGCTTCAAATTTTGTAGTAAAATTCTCAAAATTATTATCAAAGCATTTGGCATGAAGGATTGTCTCTTTGAATTCATAGTCATGAATTGTATGTAGACTCTAATTTATGATATTTTTCTTTAAAATCAACAAGTCTAACTTTAAATTCATCAAATATAGCATCTCTTGACATGTGCCATTTAAACTTAAATAAGATCCTAGCATTTATAGCCATTAAACTTTTAATCATCACAAAGGAAGATGCATTCTTTACCTCAATTGTTCAAGTTTTTTTAAAAGAATAATTCAAGATATATTAAAGATAAAAATGTATGTACATTGACACCGACTCATGCCAAAATCTACAAAAAGAAAAAGGAAACAACCCTTGCCATAGAACCACAACAGAATCCCTTCCTATAGAACAAAAAGGAAAGAAAGACCTAGCCAGATGTTGAGCCAAATGTAGCTAGCTGTTACTAGCACTACCTTGACACCCACCACAACACCCTCAAGTTAAACCACCTTCATCAAAAAACTACCCTTTCTAGTCCTTTGCCAGACTAGCCCTCGTAGATCCTTCCTCGACCCCTCATGTCACCTTGCATGATGCCTCTTGATAAATCGTGTTTTTCATCACTCCGATATTGGGGTGGCTACGATATCGGGTAAGTGATATTGTGGCCCAAGATGCAATATCGTACATTCGATATCGCAAGGTTACTCCCAAGTCTATAAATATAGTGCCCAGGCACACAATTGGGAGTAAGTTTTAGTAGTCAAGTAGCAAAACTCTTGCACTTTGTCCATTTGAAATTTAGAATATTTTGCAAGTTCCTGCAACAAGAGGTCTAAGTGTGAACGGATCTTTATTCAAGCATTGATGTACCTGAGCACAGCATTGTGTTGGCAATAAAGACAAGCTCTTTAATCCATTCCTTGCAGCACTTGAGATTTTCTTTCTTATGCATTTACATATTGTTATTTCATGCAATTTATATTAATGTTATTTATGCAGTAATTAATTTTGATTCATCCAGAAACTTATTAAGATACACAAGCACGACCCCTTCGAGCATATGTGTGACACTTGGTAGCTCAAAAATGACTAGCATTTGATAGCCCAATAGTGTTCACACGAAGTTCAGGATGTGTTTAGGAAGTGGGAATAGTTACTTGTGTTAGGCTAGATTAGACTATAGTTTACTTAGTAGTTAATTGCTCTTATTTTTAATCACTCTTACTTTTATTCTTGTTCTAGGTGAGTAATTTCATAAAAACACAAATAATAAAAATCTTATGCCTCAGTCACACTTAACCATACAATTGCATTCCACAAGTGGGATTGGGAAGATAACAAATGAACAACACGCACACACTGTTTAGCTCTAGTGCACTTAGTAACTATAGTTTATAGAATTCGATTGGATTGCACGTGAACACTTGTGATTCATATGGTTGGGTGTAGGGATACCTTGCCACTCATCATTGGTGCCGTTGTCGGGGACTGTAGTTCTTCATGCACTATCTAAGCCTAGTGAAATTTAATAACCTCGTTGTTTGAACCTTGAGAGTCAAATCTTACGAAAATATAAATTATTATTATTATTATTAAATTAAATATCAATTGCACAATGTTTATTAATATAGAATGTCTTCTTCTCATAGGAGCCCATCTCCACCCAGGGTAGTTCAAGTACCTCAACAATACTAGGTGGTATATGTTCATCCTGATGAGTATGTACCAAACTTTACCTTCATCTTACATCAAGATGAACTAATGCGGTGGCACGAAATGGAAGGCAACATTGTGTTGCCACCTAACCCATCTGTTCTAGCAATGCTCCAGCTAATGCTCGCACGACATGGGCTTCAACATCTTCATGGAGAATACGAGATGCGAGATCCTAACTCAAGGGATTATCATCCCATTGACGTGCAAAGATTAAGGGATTGGTAGCTAGAGCATCAGCACAAGCTTAAGAAGGGCAAGGGGTCAAACATCTTTCCACCTCTGCTTGGCCCAATTGATGAAGGTGACCACTTCTTTAGTGATTCTCCTCTCTCTGATTTTGTTCAAGGAGCCCTCAACCAAAATGTACAATTCACAGTTCACAATCCAGGTTTTGGTCAAAATAGATCCAATGAAAAAAATGGATCTAGAGGGGTAGGTCAAGAAAAGGAGGATAAAGGAGATCATGATCATGATCATGGTCGCGAGCATCGAAGGAAGGGTGATAGGTGTTAGCATGGAGCAAGTTCCCCTTCGTCTTCCCCTTCATCATCATCTTCTTCATCAGGTTTAGATCATGGCCACAGAAGAAATAACCATGATGGAGGTGACCGATGGGACCAGAATAATAGAAGGAACCATCGGGACAGTCATGAATAAAGACGTGGGCAATCCAGAGAGGCCCATCATCAAGAAAGAAGGGCTAGAAGGGAACATCATAGGCACCACCATCATGGCCTTGATGAACCTCTACTTGCTACTCGAGGCTTGTTAAATATTGTAGAGGATGTGAGGATTCCAACTAGGCATGTGAAAGATAGTAGAATAAAAAGGCTTAATATGAACAACCCTCGATTTGAGGGAGGATATAATGTTGATCCNAATTTTCTTAGCTCTCCCTCCTCCTTGGCTACCTGCTCAATTAATTTTTGAATCTAACGAGTGCTCAACTCTATCAATCTCCCTTGGACATAGACGTTAAGGGTTTTCCTGGTTTTAGAATGCAACCCATCTACGATATGGCAAACCTGATCAAGCTAAGAGTATCCATTGCTAGGACACCTATGCAATAGAGAGTAGTATCGACAAATAGCAGCATGGAAGGGCTCATGATTCCCTTGTTTTCACCCTTGAATTTGTTTCCTTAGATTGGATACTCAGGAGTACATTTGATATTTATCATTGAACAATTCTAGCATCGTGCTCGACCATCTGATTGATTTTAGCTTCAAGAACCAATACCAGTTTTCTGCTTCCTTAATGAGTGTCCTTGGGAATAATTTCANCAGCTAAGGTTGATCAACTATGCGACTCCATAGACAATAAGTTTAAGTTGTTTTAAAAATTGCTAAAGAGTCCAAAGAGCAAGGTGGTGAGTGAGAGCATTAGAGATGTAAGGAAGCTAAACATGGCAAATCTATGGGTAAAGGTAAGATAGCTGCGATAGAGATGCCTGTGGATAGTGATTCAGATGATGATGGTGGGTGTAATGTTTGCTAGTATGAACATCCTAAGGGATGTTGCTCAGTTGTATCACACTTGCAGAAATCTGGGGTGTATGCCTTACATCCATGACTTGCACAAAGGAAAACGCCCAAAAGATTTCCTTATCCATAAGGCAATTCTCGGCAGTTCCACCAACCATAGTAGTACCACCCAATTGGAACTCCTCCACAACCCTATGAATTGTACTAGCAGTGGTAGCAACCACAATCATGGGCATTGCCACCTCCAAGACAGCAATACCCTTACTGGCAACTAGATTCCTATGGTTACTATGTTCAGAAACCTTCATCTCCAAGGGACTTCTCTCATCATATTGCTACTTACCAATCTCACCACTACCCTCCTGAAACATACCAATCGCCCTATCCAAGGAGGGATACCACCTACTACCCTCATGCACATCCTATTCCTACACCTACTCCTCCACCTCTTGCACAACTACCGCCTACCCATCCATGTAGGGTGAATTGCCTACACAACCACAGTAAAGAAATGCTACGAGGGTACTTAACCTACAATCGGTTAACCCATCCAGTGGGTTAGAACCATGAACAAAGAAGAGACCCTTCTTTTGACCTCGCAATTCACCAAAGCCCTCAGATACATCAGTGGTTGGTAACCCTGCTCCTCCACCTTCCTCTATTTCCTCTCTATCTGAGTCCCCTTCAAACCAAAGTCCCTCTCGAATCCATACTGTAATGTTGACACAAGTTGTATTAAATTGGATTCAAGCTGGTAACTTACCCAGAAAATTAACTGATCTTGGGAGTCCCCTAGTTTACTTGCAAATTGTTAGGAATGAGCTTTGCAAAGCTTTTCTTAACTCTGGTTCTGGTGTTAATTTGATCTCACATGAGATGTGTACAGTGTGGAACCTTCCTCCTTTGAAGAAGAACAACATCTGACTAGAACTGGCAGAATAATCCATCACTATTCCATTGCGACTAGTTGAAGACATCGTCATCACCATTTGTGGGTAGTCATATCCCACTGATTTCATAGTAATCAAAGTGGAGAACTGCATGGGGGACTTTCCAATTATTATGGGATGGGCATGGCTAAGTACTGTGGATGCTAAAATGGGCATTAGAGATCTTTCCTTGAAGATATCAAAAGAAAATGAATCTAGAAAGGTCGAGAAGAAGAGAGTTCCATGTATTGCATACAACGATTTAGGGTGCCCTTGCATGCAGAAGTTATGGTCAGTAAAGCACACATCTATCTCTACATGTAAGTAGTGTGCACTAGAAGCTAATATTCAGAAACGTTTGTATGCAATAGCCACAAAACAAGAAGGCATCCAATGGTTGAAAATCGATGATAGGAGTAGTACATTATGCATGGAACCAACTGAGGGCCTAATGTATGAGTATGTTGCAAGGATGGATGAACTTGAGCAAGTTCACCACTAGCTCTCTGAAGGAGCAAATGATGATGTCAATTAGGGTGAGCTAGAAATTCCTAACAATTTTAAACAAGAGTCCCTTGAATTGAAGACACTACCAGCTGGAATGAAGTATGCATTTTTGAAAAATGGAAGGCCGATTATCATTAATGACAAGCTTGCTACAGAACAGAAGAGGAAATTGATAAAAGTTGTGGAAAAATGGTCAGCAACCTTCGCTTGGTCATATTCTAAGCTCACTGGGATAGATCCAAGAATATGCCAGCACTGAATATACACTTACCCCACTGTTAAATCGAAATGATAGCCGTAGAAATGTTTGAATCCCAATTTAAAACAGATTATGAAAGAGGATATTGAACAACTTCTCAAAGCGGGATTCATCTACCCTATTGTAGATAGTGAGTGGGCCATCCCTCTCGTGATCATACCAAAGAAAGGAGGCAAATGGCGGGTGTGCATTGATTTCTGGTGGCTCAGCATGGTAACTTTTAAGGATCATTTTTTGTTGCCTTTCATCGACCAAGTGTTGGACACCATTTCAGGGCACAACTATTACAGCTTTCTGGACGATTATAGTGGTTATAACCAAATTTGGATTGCACCAGAGGACTAGGCAAAGATAACTTTCACAAGTCCTTGGGAGACTTTTGCCTACCAACAGATGCCATTTGGTCTATGCAATGCCCCATTCACATTTCAACGATTAGTTCTTAGCATTTTTCAACAGCAAATAGGTAGCACGGTAGAAGTTTTTATGGATGATTTTTCTACCTACAGAGCCACATTCGAGCAAGCTCTAGATTGTCTTGAGCAGGTGTTAAAAAGATGTGTTTAAACAAACCTTCGGCTCAATTGGTAAAAGAGTCATCTTATGGTCCAGGAAGGCACAGTCTTGGGGCATTGCATCTCAAAGGCAAGAATCGAGATGGACCCTGAAAAAATAAGGGTCATCTAAGGAATAACTTGTCAACTTAAAATAGTTAAAGAAGTTGGATCATTCCTTGGTCATACTGGCTACGACCAACGATTCATTGAGAATTTTTCCAAAATTGTCAAGCCATTAGTAGAATTGATGAAGAGGGATGCATCATTCATCTGGACTCCTGCACGTGAATCAACATTTCAAAAATTGAAGCAAAAGCTTGTTGAAACTCCCATTCTTCAAGCACCATATTGGTCTAGACTGTTTCATGTGATGACTGATGCATGAAATTATGCTTTGGGGGTAGTTCTTACATAGATGGATGATCAAAAATATTCATATTACATTCACTGTGCAAGTCGGAGCATCATAGGTGCACAATTAAACTACACCACCATAGAAAAGGAGTCGATGGTAGTGGTGTTCTCTTCAGAGAAGTTTAGGCACTATGTTCACTTTTTCTTTACCATGATTATTTTTCTTTATCATATATCCAATTGAGAGTAGAGAATTAGAAATATTGGAGAGATGTAGCATACATCA
>MNCI01012383.1:6132-17190 GCA_015680685.1 Gnetum montanum
TATCTCCTAGTTGATATTTACACATTTTTGTATTTTTGTAAAGCCCTCAGTTCCTTTTGTATTTTTGTTTTACACATTTTTTCATATTTACTTATTTTTTGTTTTACACCATTGTTACCATTTTTACTATTTCTTTATTTGACTTACTTTCATTCGTCATATAATAAGTGCTCATGATGGTGGATTGTATTATAATAATGTTGATTGCTAATGTTTGGTTTTTACCTTTGATTTTCAATGTTGATATTAAGATGTGGTTCGTTTGATAAAATAGGCAATAAGTCTATGTTGTCCATTCATCCATTCAACTTTGTGATCTCCCTTAGTTTTGGAATTGTACTGTCCTTTTTTTGAATAAACTTATTAATGAATTGGTGGCTTGGTATTCTTCAAATCAAGGAAGGACTCAATGGTTGAAAAGGGTGTGACTTAAAGGGGATTTGATGCACATGTGTTGGCTATTGTCTTGGGTACTTGGATGTTTTTCATGGGTTTTCTGCCATTCTACCATTGATCAAATATCAGGAAGCTGAGTGAATAAAAATAAGTCTTTGCATGGTGTGGTTCTCACGTGACACACCTAAAAAAAGAACCCTAGTGACAATTCAAAGCACACCCCTTAGACATAATAAAGAAATATGGGCTACAAGCATTGGTTATGGCATTGAAAAGACATGTTACCCAGGCCTGAAAGTTCCCTCTAACTAAGGCCCTTTCTCGCATCCTGCTTCTGTATCTTTCTCTCCTTAGAATGGTGGTGACTCTTTGGGAAAGCATTCTTGTTGCTTCAAGAGGATGGATTGGTCAAGTGTATTGATGCGAGGTCACTGAATGTGGTTGGTTTGAGTCTGGCTTTGGAATGAGTTCTACTTAGTCACCTTGACCATAAACTACACAAGGGACTTTACACAACCTTGCTATTGAGATTCCATTCCATTTTCTACTCTCCATCTTTTTTCACATTTCCCACCTCATTGCTGGTTTTATGATTAGTCTATATTTTTGTTGATACATTTTTTTTCCTTGGTAAATTCTTCTAGGTAAATCTTTAACCATTGTTTCCATATGTCAACCCTAGAGCCTACAAACTCTTTGGTTTGAGGGTTTGTCAGGACATAAAAGGCATGAACCTGCTTTGGGGAGGACCCACTGACATTCCTTTATGGTGCAATTGTTAAATTCTTCTCCTTAAACATTTCTTACAATTAGAAATTTCTCATTTCATCCCCATCCATGACATCCATTTTCTTGGCATCACTGTTGTTATTTTCCCCATTTTTCTTGTTCCCTATATTTTTCCATCCTATTGCTGCCGAAGGTTCGCTCTTAGTCATGGGAGCCCTGTCACAAATTTTTCCATTCTACTACTTGTTTCACCCCTACACCTCAGGTAGTCACCAATAATAAACCTCTAACCAGTATCTGCCATAACCACAACTTAGCCAATGCGCTTTATATCGAGGCAAGGTATCAACTGCATGATGGCTATTCTATCCTTACTAATTCGTAACTATGTTGTGTGTGCAGATGATGATCATACGAACAATGGATTAGGATAGGAGGAAGCACTCAAGATGGACTGGACCTGGAGAGTTTACACTGGGAACAAGTTTGGTCACGTGGTTATGGATAAACAACAGAAGGTGCAATTGCGATGCTGGCAGTAACGTGCCTGATTTTCTTTTCTCTTCTCTTCTCTCTCTTCAAGCTGTCGGATGAGGGTCTAGATGTCATCTATGTACAATGTTCACCACAAAGGCCATGAACACCAATGTTGTAATATGTTTGTCGATCCATTCACCGAGCACTTTGAGTATGTTATTCCTTGTCGCTATCAGTTCTCATTCAGTCAATAATCCCATACCTTCCCAATATTTTGTAAGGAACTCAAGGATGAGTTTTCATTCAGTCGTGGGGGTATGATGAGTCATGATATCGGGTACGTGATATCAGGGCCTTCCATGTGATATCGGGCATTCGATATCAGGGTCTATTCTATCGCCTATAAATAAGAGAGGGTGCACTTGGTTTGAGTAAGTTTTTGTTTAGTAATTTGTTAATTAGTCTTAGCCCCTTACCCGAACTCTTGCCTTTTCTCCCTCTCAGAGTTTGAATTATTTCTACGTGCCTGCAGTAGGAGTCATAAAGTGAATGGATCCTCATTCGAGCATTATGTACCTAAGCACACCTTGTGTACGACAATAAAGATGAACTTTGTGATAAACCGAGAAAGTTCGTCTTTATTGTCGTACATAAGGTGTGCTTAGGTACACAATGCTCGAATGAGGATCCATTCACTTTATGACTCCTACTGTGGACACATAGAAATAATTCTAACTCTAAGAGAGAGAAAAGGCAAGAGTTCGAGTAAGGGGCTCAGACTAATTAACAAACTACTAAACAAAAACTTACTCAAACCAAGTGTGCCCGATATCATGTTAGACCCGATACTAGGTACCCGATATTGTGTCCTTTCTAAAATAAGGTACTTGGAAAAATTGATAAATTTTTGAATTTCCAAGGCAAAAAATGAAGGATTTAAGGTTGATTTGAAAGATCTAGAGTAACATTGAAGAGACCAAAAGGCACTAGAAGTGTAATGAAGTGAAATTTTACAATGAAGTTCATGAATAGGATGAGGAACAAGGACATGTAATGATGCACAAGAACATTTGAATTAAAATGATGATAAAGGAAAGGATAACTTTAGCAATGCAGTACTTGGAGGGTATAAGATGATGTGATGATGATGTGTAATGAGTGCAAATTACAAAAGTTACGCAAGTGGGTCCTCCCCAAAGCAGGTTCCTACCTATCATGCCCTTACATAACCACATCTTAAAATGTCTATAGGTACTAAAAGAATTAAATGTAATCCACACCAGTGCAACAAAACACACACATGTAAATACCACCGTGATGAGGTATGAATTCTATGCGACACAAGACACAAGTCAAAAATACATGGACAGCAAGATGAGACGAATCATGAAAGGGATTACCGAAATTGGGACATGAGGTAACTAACCCTAGGCATAGTGAATCCTGAGTGTAAGGCATGATTAATGTGTCATTAGCCCATTGCTCCAAAATCAAGACCAAGTCCATTCCTCTGATCAATGATATCGCATTGTTTCATCTAATGATGGACAACCATAAGAGCACCATGATAGCAAGGCATATGATCACTTGGAGTTTTTTCCAAGGGAAGAGTGTTTTATGTTTTTCTATGGCATGCTCTTCTTTGATCTTTTCTTTGCTGGTTTTCTTTACTTCTCTTCTTTTATTCTTCTAGTCACTTTGGAACTTTGTCCTTTCCAATAGTGAATCTAAGAAGCCACCAACCTTCAAGCATGGGCACATGTCTTTTCAGTGGGACCCCCAGAATAGCATTGAGATTCTTTATTGAGTGCCTTTATTACTCTTACTTTCATTTTTCGTTAGATCTACAAGGATTTTAGTACAACTAGGCTACATGATAGCACCTATAGATGTCACCAAAGAGAATCCACAAGTTCCCTTGATGTCACACTTTAGTCATTCCCTCTTAGTCCATCATTTTTCACTTTGGGCATAATGAGCACAAAATTACTTTAAGTTTTAATGATGACAAGAATATCATCATACCTATAGTAGAACCTCTTATTGATAGAATGGGTAGGTGGATGTTGTGAGCTCACTATTCAAATAATTAGTTACCTGAGAATTGATAGCATAGAACAACACCTCACCTGACAAGTCACATGAGTATTTTATTCACAGATGAGATTACCCTCAAAAAGATAAAACAACAAATTAAAAAATAAAAAACTAGAAAAAAAAACCAAAAAAATTGTAAAATCAAAGAAAAGGAAAAACATTTACTAATTCTGCTTATTAGAATGGAGAGTATCCCCCATGACTAAACCCTTGAGTATGGCTAGAATTAATAAATGGAAAATTTGAATCCAGGCATGTTGGAAATGTTGGGGTTTGGTCATATCCAAACCACTGGGTGTCTTTTGATGTGGTGACTGGAATGTACCCAAACTGGGGTTCACACACTTAATTAAAGTAGGAACGGTGGGGCAAATTATAAAATGTGGTCATGTGATAAGAAGTTGGCCCACTACAACACCCATGATCATAAGATGGTATGCAAGGATCGATATGTCTCCCTACGTGGTTATATTCATTAGGATGCATGGTTGTTGGAGTGTTGATTAGTGGCCCTGATAAGGTAATAGGAGTCATTGAGTTTGAGGGAGAAGATGCATCACACCGCTAGACTTGTGCTAAGCTGGTGGATGTAGTGGTTTTAAAACCATGCTGTCTCTTTCTATGGTCATGCCTAAAGAAATGATGCTTTCAATGTTGTGGAGGACCTCCACTGCTATTGACAGTAGCAGCACAAGTAACATTTGTGGGTTGGTGTTGTGTAGAAAACCTTCTAGCACAACTGGTGGCGATGTAGAAGGAGGTGAATGATGAGAATATTGAGGGTGAGGAGAAGTGCAAGGAACATTAAGTGGTGATCTTGTTGGAGAGGACATGGGTTCATAGTACTCAAGAGAATGATAACGATGTGGTCAAATAGAGGATGTTGACACATTTGGGGAAATAGGATGTTAAACATAATAAGTGCTTGGGTTCGGATGGTATGAAGGGTGTGACCAGTTTGATGGTGGCCTCCCCCACGACTAGGGTTTTTGCCACTATGGTTGAACTTGGTATTTCTGTACAAAATCTGGATGTAACATTCCTCCCCAATGCTCATGTAAATGTGAAAAGATTAGGCATTGGCCTTTGGAATGATTGTATAGGAAAACATCACATTAATACAAGTGATTTGAAATTGAGCTCTTATCCTTATTTTCTTCAACCCTTCTTTCTGATTGTCGCGTGGTGTCCTGTCCTATTTCTTGATTTGGCATGGTTCCACCTCTAATAATGTTGGCATATTCTCCACATTTTCATGTACCCATTCCATCATCTTACTGATCTTTGCCTCAATTTCATCTAGTGATTGTAGTATTAGCAAAGATGGTTCCACCTTCTTAAGATGAGTTGATTTCTCCTCTTCATGATCATGGACCTTTGCTAGTTTGAGATTTTGGTCCTGTTGAGAGCTTTCAACATTCTTCCATTTAGTTATTTCTCCTTCTTCTTTTGCTACCCACTTGATAAACTCTTGGAATTGGTGGGTTCATAGCTCATATAGTTGACCTAGGGCATACATCCCTAAGGTCTCCCTTGTTTCATGATGAAGCCCATCGATGATGTGATACATTAGCCTTTCCTCGGGGAACCTATGGCTTGGGCAATTATTTAACAATGAATAGTATCTTTCTAAGGCCATGTCCAAGGGTTCATGTTGCCCTTGTTTCCACTCTTGGATTTGTCTCCTCAAGGTTGACACTCTTACATAGGTCTGATATCTTTCAGTGAAGAGTTCTACCATTATTAGCCAACTGCAAATTGATTTCAGCTTTAAAGACCCGTACCACACTTTTGCTTGACTAATGAGTGTTGTACCGTCCGAAATTGTCAGTCTTCGGCTGGAAGGAAACAGAGACCGTGGGATTGCCAGACATGCACAGAAGACCCTACCTTCACCTGAGGACGAGCTGGAATGAACGAAGGCAAAGTACCTTGGGTGGTCCGCACGTGGATCAGAAAAGGATTTCCCCAAACATACACCGAAGTGCTATACGCTGGGTTATACGTAAATAGCGTAACGGGCGTAAATCAGAGCGTAAACAACGTAATTGATGCGAATAAAGCGTAAACGTAAACGAGCATAAACAGAATACATGCAACAATTAATGCGGACTATAAACAATTTTGGGAAGAAAATGTAACAATGGCATTACAGAATGAGAGTACAATGCACCGGTCTAACGCAATTGTGACTGGGACACAAGGCCGACGAAAAGCCCTGGTGGATGCAAGGATGACTGTGGGCCGGTTCACACTATAGGCACAGTGTAGAGGCTGTCTGCTCATCGTACAGGGTTGTCCAGCGTATAAGGTTTCCTGCTTTGGTTCTCAGCGTCTCTGCTCTCTGGTGTTGCTCTAGAATTTGCCAACCGACCTTGATCTAGTGAAAAATTGGGATTTTTATATAGGTTTTGACGGTAGACTCGGGTTGGGCGACACGTGGCACGTTGACCGGGTGTAAAAGCGTAAAATTTTCAAGTGTACAATATGTTACATTTGCTGGGCATATACACCATGTCTGGCGAGCATAGACTCTGGGCGTATACGCTGGATGTGCTAGGCGTATGCGAACTTGGGCGTAGATGCTGTGGATGCTGGGTGTATATGCCCAACGTATACGCTGATGGTGGTTGGGCATATATATCGAGGCGTATACGCTGATGGTTGTTGGGCGTATACATCGAGGCATATACGCTGATGGTTGCTGCCATGTGCCAAATCTTGCTCTGCAGTGCTGTTTCCATGCCGTCTTTGGAGATTTCATGCTGGGCGTATACATTTGTTGTTCCTGCTGAGCATACATGTGAGGTGTGTATGCTAGATGTCTACGCTGGGATTATACGCTGGGCGTATACGCTATGGATGTAACTTGGGTGTATATGCTGAGACTGCATGCTTGGGCATATACGCTAAGACTTCATGCTTGGGCGTATACGCTGACACTGCATACTTGGTGAAAATTAAGTATTTTGATCTCTGAAGTTGCCATGTGTGACACCCGATGTAGCTGTGGTTGTCTGTGGGTCCTAGGGACCTGCTTCGTGTTGGAGAAGTACTAAGCTTGAAATTTTGTGGTGTTTCATTGGCCCCTTTTTGTTGACGCTTGGAGGAATCAGCCCGAGAAGCGTCGACAAAGAAGTGCAAAACACCATAAGCACCTTGATAGAGACTTTGTCCGTTGCCACTTGACTAGACGTCATCGCATCATGTTCAATAATACATGGAATTGGGNGAAAGGGGATGCTCTAGTGTGTATTATGCTGATCCTTGTCAAGAGCCATTGTTTAGTAGACTCGGAATCCAGACATGCGATGTGTGTCCTTTGGCTAAACAGGACTCCTGGTTAGTGTCCAAGAGGTCTTGTTGGCAAGGCCAAAGCCACGTGATGATGCGTTGCATTCTTTGGAGGAACAGGGCCCTTGTTTAATGTTTAGGGGGAGCCTGTCGGTGGAGAGCCAAAGCCATGCAATTGGAGGTTTCTTGATTATTTTGACATGAGTACTCTGTTCCAAGACAACTGCCTTCTCGCCTGGGGCTTGTGTGGGAAGTGCTAAGTGTCGCTCCTTTTTTTTTGAAAGGGGTTTTGCTTTGATCTTGTACTCATGCTAAGTTGTACGTTGCAACTGCTTTAAAGCATTATAGTGTGCGACGATATGCTCAAAGTTCAAAATGTACTGGGTGTGTCAGAGGTGTGGCTGAGTAGAGTGTGTCGGTGAACAAATAGAGAATGTACCAGGAAATGGGGGTGTACTAGTGAATGGTTTGATTTAGTCTAGCCATGTGTGCTGTGAACATTGCCTCATCTTGCTACTTATGACGAAACGCATTCTTGTATGAACACCTCTGAGCGTCATCCTGCAAACACAACTCCAAGGGGACAAGAAAACCATGAGTGAATAAGCAAGCTTAGACTTAAACAGCTACAGATGAAACAAGGACATTGGAGGAGATTTCAGGCACTGTATATGAGTGGCAGCAATGTTGGTAGGATCATCTAATGGCGAGTGACGCAGTGATTCTGATGAAGTTTGAACGTGGCTGCGGATTGAGAAACTAGAGATGAACTTGCCCGTTTATAGTCTTAGCAGACTATCATGGGTTAGTTTTATGTCATGACCCGTTGGACATTGCTCGTTTAGCATCGTGGCGGACGTTACATTGCCAGTTTATAGTCTTAGCGGACCATGAAGAGGCAAACCAGTTTATAGTCGTAGCGGACTCTGGTGAATGCAACGGTGGCAATTTCACTATCGCGCCGGACAGGTGCTAGTTTATCGTCATTGCAGACATTGTGTGGTATCAGTTTATCGTCATGATGCCAAGACGAGTTGTGGTATCAGTTTATAGTCGTGACCCTAGGACTATTTTGTGGTATCAGTTTACCGTCATGATTCTAGGACGAGCTATGGTATCAGTTTACAGTCATGACCCCAGGACTCGCACATACCTAAGCTTGTACTCAAATGTAGAATGGTTTTAGGAACAAGTGATTGGCTAGATTGGCAAGCTTGTTCCCTTTCATATCAGCTAGCTTAAATGCTCCATTGTCAAATGCCTTAGTGACCAAGTAAGGCCCTTCCCAGTTGGTTGAGAATTTGTCCCGATGTTCCCGAACAGCCTTAAGTACAAGGTCACCTTCTTTGATAGGGCGCTTATGAATGTCATGCCGATGTCATTGCCATTGTTGTTTTTGGTACCACTCAATTTGATCGAGTGCACGTATGCATTCCTCCTTCACCGAGTCCAGATCAATGATGCGCAGGTCATTGTTTTGTCCTTCGTCGAGGAGTCCAGAAAGTGTGATCCTTAAAGATGGTACCTGTAATTCCAAAGGTAAAACTGCTTCTGACCCATAAACGAGACTATATGGTGTTTCACCTGTTGAACTTCGATGCGTAGTACAGTATGGCCACAATGCGTATACTAATTGTTGATGCCACCTTCTCTTGCTTTGGGTAAGCATCCTTTTAATTATTGTAATAATTATTTTGTTTAGTGCCTCTGCTTGCCCATTACTCTGAGGATAATAAGGGGACGAAAATGAGTGTTTGATCCCCATACTTTCACAAAAGGTTTTGGTCTCGGCACTACTAAATTATGGCCCGTTGTTAGTGATGATTGTCATGGGAACGCCAAAACGGATTAGAATGTTTTCGAGGAATGAAGTTGCACACATGTTTAGATATAATTTTTCGAAGGGGAGCAGCTTCTACCCACTTTGTGAAATATTCTGTTGCGATTATAATAAAACTATGCCCCGCAAAAGATGAGGGCGTTATTGGGCCGATAAGGTCCAACCCCCACTTTTGAAAGGGCCAAGTGATTTGCGCTGTATGAAACTCATTTGGTGGGACATGGATTAGATTGCTATGTTTTTTATAGATACTGCATGTTTTAGCCTTTGAAAGACAGTCGTATTCCATGTGTGGCCAATAATAGCCTAAGCGTCTGATCTTTGTTGCCATTTCTTTTGGTGTTATATGTCCTCCGCATAGTCCCTCATGTACCTGTTCAACAATGGTTTGGGCATCGATACTATTAACGCATGTTAGCAATATGCCTTCGTAGGATCTACGACACAAGGTGTCCCCTACCAGGGTATACTTCTTAGAACGTTTTTGCACTACATCCTTTTGTGCATTTGTTAGATGTCATGGCGTTTCACCGTGTAGAAGGTATTCTTTTATATCGTCATACCATTCTATCGCACGTGTTGTACTAACAGATGCAATCAGTAACATATCAAGAGTACTTGTTATTGGTTCGCAACAAATTGATTATGGAGCTTGGTAATGCATGGAACATGTCTGGCGATATATTTAATGCTAATGTGGCTAACGCGTCTGCAATGGTGTTATCATTTCTAGAGACGTGTTGCACATCGATGGTTCCAAATCGCCTCATTAAGTGTTTTGCCAAGTCATGGTATGGTTGTAAGTGTTGGGCTTTGCATGTATAAACATCTGTGACTTGGTTTAAGACTAGTTGTGAGTCTCCTCGAACTACAAGCCGTGTGATGTCTGAAGCCAGGGCTATCGCGAGACCTCTAAGGAGACCTTCATACTCTGCTATGTTGTTGGTACAATGAAAATTGAAACGATAAGCAAAGGGTCGGATCTCCCCGAAGGGATAGGTAATGACAGCGGTAGCACTTCCCCCTCGAGAGGTGGATGCTCCATCAAAGTTTAGAATAACATCGTAGTCATTGGGCACTATGTCTATTGCGCTTACATTCTCATCTGGGAATTTTGGCTCTACTATCGCTTGATCGTGCGTTGGTGACGTGGCCATTTGATTCGCTATGGCTTGACCCTTGACTAATGATTGCGCTATGTAACGCAGGTCAAACTCAGCTATCATGGCTTTCCAACGGGCTATCCGACTTGTTTCGTAAATGTTTCCTGTGATGGCCCTGAGCACATTATTCTTGCAAATTATATTAACTTGGTTACGGAAGAGGTAATGTCGCCATTTTCTCAAAGAAAAGACCAAAGCTAAATAGGACCTCTCCACGTCGTTATACTTTTTCTCGTGGGCAACTAATGCATGGCTTAAGTAATATACAGCGACTTCAGTTCCTTCATCTTGTTTCTGGCAAAGCATAAACACGATTGATAAATTCGAAGTAGCGAGGTAGATGTAAAACGGTTTATCGTTTTGAGGTGGATAAACCGTGGGTAATCGGGCAAGTGCCATTTTAATGTTATCGAATGCTTCTTGGCACTGTGGAGTCCATTCAAAATGGACGTTTTTGTGTAACAAGTGGTTCATAGGTTTTAGTTTGTCTGTTAGTTTTTCTATGAAGTGCCTCATAAACTGTAATCTACCTTGTAGACCTCGAAGTTCGGTAAGGTTGCCTGGTGGTTTCAGGTTTGTTATGGCCTTAACTTTATCGAGGTCTACTCGTATCCCTGCTTCTAAGGCTATAAATCCAAGCATTTTGCCTGTCTTGACGCCGAAGACACATTTTTTTTGGTTGAGTCTCAATTCATACTTTAAACAACGTTTTAATACTAGGTCAAAGTCTTGTATATGTTGTTTTGATGTTTTTGACTTAACCACAATGTCATCCACGTAGTTGTTGAGCGAGTGTAACATGTAATCGCTAAAGATGAATGTCATCGCACTTTGATACGTGGCCTCAGCGTTCTTGAGACCAAAGGGCATCATTGTGTAACAAAATGTTCCCCATGGTGTCATAAAGGTTGTCCGAAGCTGATGCTCCGGGTTGATGCGTATTTGATTGTATCCCGAGAAGCCATCCATAAAAGATAATAAGGCATGCCCGGCAGTCGAGTCAACAAGTTGATCAATGCTGGGTAGGGGAAAATCGTCTTTTATGGTTGCAACATTTAAATC
>MNCI01012383.1:17438-28383 GCA_015680685.1 Gnetum montanum
ATGTCAAGGGGTTTTGTCATGCCTTTGTAGTTGTCTATTGGTTGCTATGTTGAGGCGATGACTACGTCATCCGTTGATGAACTTAAGTGGATGAGGTTTATGTTAATATCTCTTGCAATTTTTCCATATGGTCCATCAATGATTAACGGAGCGGTTAAATGCTAACAATTCATCGAGCTTGCTCCTACCAATAAACAGAGAGCTGAATGAGCTAATGGGTATCGTTCTATGTTCTTTGGTAATTTTAAATTATGTGTACATGAATGATGGTCGATTATCGTCACACCGGGACGCATGGTAGTTTAAGGCCATACCGGGCTATGGGTGGCAGTTTAACGCCTTACCAGGCTGTAGGGGGTTCGTATGTGGCAGTTTAAGGCCGTACCGGGCTGTTAATGGCAGTTTACACTAGAATGTTCAATGTAAACATGTGAAATTGGGTTCCCAGGGGAACCGGGATGTAGTAATTTTTGTTTTATATATTTTTTTTATTTTTTTTGGGCGAATTTCAACAAAAAATAAGTAAAAAGGCAAAAAAAGAAAAAAGTAGCAAACCGGGAAGCAGCGACGTCAACAGCAACGACAACGATGGTGGAGCGCTATATAAAGGGGGGGCGTCATTTGTCACATTGGATTCCAAGTGTAAACCTCTGAGCGTAAAATTCGAGCATAAGCGTAAACTGCGAAATCCCAGCGTAAGCGTAAGCGCGAGCGTAAATAAAAACTCTGAGCGTAGACGCCAATCAACTAAAGCCCAGCGTAGACGCCAACGGCTAAACCCCAGCATAGACATAGAGCGTAGAAGTTCGAGCGTCAGCGTAGAGACTCAGACTCTGGTGTAGAGGCTTGGCGTAGGCGTAAATAGTTCCAACCTTCAACGTAAACTGTCGATCCCAGCGTAGAGGACGCCGAGATAGGCAAAGGCAAGGAAGTGTAAGGGCAGGGGAGGAAGGGACCTAACTTGACCTTCGTAGAGGAGAGCGAAGCCATGCTGCAATGCCTGCCCAGGCCAAGGATTCCATCATGGCCTGGATCGTCACACAGGTAAGCTCTGATCTCGCCTCTGTTAGTTATTTTTTCTTGTGCATGTTTCATAGCATAGACTGTCTCGTGGAGGGCTTCAGCATATATGCCAAGCGTAGAGAGTTTAGCGTAGAGATTTCGGTGTATACGCCGAGCATAAGGAGTTAGCATAAAGTCTTGATAGCGTAGACTGTCATAGCGTAATCTGTTTTCAGTGCATAGCGTAAACTCTTTTTCTTGCACGAAGCGTAGACGATTGTATCAGCGTATACACTAAAGGCTGTACAGCATATATGCTGAGGGTTTCTTCAGCGTATAAGCTAAGCGTGAATCAATTCAGTCTTTTTAAGTATGGTTCAACGTAGACCTGTTTTCATGTAAACTATTTTTGGCATAAACTGTTTGCTCAGTGTCTAGCGTAGACTATTTACGCTGAAGGCTTCTGTGGCATATACGCTGAGGGTTTCTTCAGCGTATACGCTGAGCGTAAGAGGTTCAGGTGACAGCGTAAACAGTTCGTTGTCAGCGTATACACCAGGTTAGGTAGCGTATACGCCGAGCGTCAACAGCTCTTGACAGCATATACGCTGGGTTAGGCAGCGTATACACCAAGCGTAAACAGTTAGGAATTTTTCTAAGTGTCGGTCTACGATGTGAACTTTTGTTCTTCGGGTCGTTTTGATGCATGGCTGATTTTACGGTGGCGTCTTGGTTGCTTGTAGGGATACTAAGCCTTTTCTCCTCGTTGTTGAGCTCGTTAGGGTGTTAACATGGTTTGGCCCCATTGAGGCTGATGAGCCTACTCCGGATCTAACTGTGGATAACAATGGAGTCTGGTTCAGAGAAGATGCATGTGAATTCCTGGCCCTTATGCTGGACAACTTCGAAGTGGTTATCTAGTCGAACCTAAGTGAAGTGGTGGTGCGAAGCATGCTCGAGGCCATGTTGTCGGGAGCCGCGGAGGGTGTCATGGTCTTCATAGAAGACATCGACGAGGGGCCGCTAGTGAATGAGGACGGTTCTTCCCGTGGGCCTAGGTCTAAACGCCCGTTAACGCGCATGTGGGCACAATTGCCGCAGGGGTAGAACTACCTCAACAATACCTTATTCGTAGCTGCACACGCACACACGTTGTTCCAGAATCCCCCTAGCACGATGTACTGGGTGGATAGGTAGGACCATTTAAGTTTGTTCTTTTTTTTTCGTTGTTCGGTACTTGCTTCTATTTTGACATCCATTCATTTGTAGGCCTAAAGTTAACCCGAACGGAACGTGCATTGAGGATGACGAGCTTACACTAGCTCGCATCGCTCTTGAGGCTTTTATGGTAGGTCCCACCCTTCGTGGAACCGTATTGGGTCAAACGAAGGGTGCTATCGTTCATTTTCACAAACAGTTCTCTAGAGCGTTCGCGATGTGCAAAGCTCGTGGATGGCTGCATGAAGATTGGTCAGATAAGGGACCAGTCTTCCCCCGTGACTCCGGTAGCACATCCAAGTCCACAACTAACGGTAAAGGGCAACATTTTCTAGATGTGCTAACGTGTTTGTTCAACTGTCGGGAGTTATACTGATATGACAATCTCAAATTGTATTTGCAGTTGATGTACCTCCTGGCGAGGACCCTGTCACAACTAGGCGAACTGAGACTACCCTGTCAATGAAGTTCGAGGAGGTGACTAAGGTTCAAAAATGGTTGCGTAACCATGCCCCGCAATCTATTGTTCGTTGCTTAGACAACGCCAGCCTTATGGAGCTCTTCACGACCCCAAGTCCTGATGTATCAATAGCAGAAATGATTGGGATCGTGGATTCCTTTAATGAGTCTGTCTCCTACTACAGCACCCGGATTAAGGGTGTTAAGGTAGTTTTCCATCTATCGCCTGAATTCTTTTCAAAATTATTTGGGGTGCTGGCAGATGGCATAAGTGTAGTTTTAGACAGGGCTCATAAAGAGCTCCAAACGGTTCGCAAATTGGAGGACTGGTTAGGCGTGGCCAAGGGTGCCAAGGGGTTCCCAATGCAGGGGAAATCGAGGGTTGAGGAGGTAAATGAACTATATCCCCTATTCAGGGCGCGAGTATTCCCCAAATCCCTTTCCCAAGTGCGGAGTCTTGGGGTCGAAGCTGTACGCATCATGTGAACTGTCCTAGAAACCAGAATGAGCTATAATTGGGCCCAATTTTTGTTGTCAGGCCTGCATAAGGAGATAGTGCGATTGCGTTCAAATGTCGAGGCGCAATCCCACTTCACCTTTGCCTTCTTTGCCGGTTACCTTCGCCACTTGGCTGAGTTTCTGGTAGTTCACGCAGACAACAGGTTTGTTCTACGGGATCGGGGTCAACTATCCCGCCCGTGGATCAACCACTTGTTTGAAATAGCCAAGTCCCAAGATGCACCAGAGGGAATTGATGAATCTGTCTCTATCACTATAGGGGGGCCATCTGGCACCTCAATCCACACACATGACAGTTTGGGATTGGAGCCAGACTATGTACCCTATACTGCAAGAAGAGCAGAACGGGTCATCAAAGAAACTGTTGGCCAGGCCAAATCGAAGCTGAAAAGACATGAACGTCCAACTGAGGAAGTCTCAAATGTGAGTAAGCCACGGGTGAAGCGCATATGATTCAAGATGCCTAGTAAGTAGACTTCGCCTGCTTATTGCTTTATTGTTTTCGTTTCGCTCATAATTTTTTCTTCAATCGCTTACATGTCATTGATACCCTTGGCTTGATTTGAGAAGTGAGGAAGCCGGCATTAGAAACTGTTACTGAAGAGGAGGAGACCAACATGGAGTGAAATAATGAGGAGGAAAATGTGGAGAAGGATCATAGAGGAGAAATGGAGGAGTTGAAGGAGAACACCACAGAAACTGAGCCATTGGATGATCAGGGTGGTGTCGACCAAATGTTCAGCAGCTTTCTTAAGGTAAAGTTGGACTTAGGGGATCCCCCAAAAGGTGACAAGGAGCACGGTATGTTTTCTTTTCATTTTATTTTATATTGCTTCGTTAGTTGTCATTTCTATGGTATTTTATTTTCATGTTTTCATTTCTTCCAAACAAAGGCAGCGAAACTAGGACGGTGCGGTTAGACGTACCCATGAAGATGGTTCCCCCTGAGAGGACCGCAGAGGTTAGTTCATCCCGCACCTGTGAGCCATTTACTTAGACAGAGATGCCAAGTAAGATGGATTTTGTGGTTGCAATCGCTGAAGAGGTTGTCGAACGAATTCAGGAGGTCCACCCTGAAATAGGTATAAATGTTTTGAATCATTTGCAGTTTTGGAGTTTCACACCTTGTTCATGTTGTCTTAATGTTTGTTCTTTTCATGTGCATTGGTGCCAAATTGAGGTGGGATCCCTCTGAGAGCATCAGCATAGAGAGTTTACCCACACTATCCCCAGAAGTCGAGCAGGTGTCAAAGCCTATGTATGAGGAGGTGGCGGAAGGTCTTGTTCACAACACCAAGTTGCTATGGACCTGTAGGCGTTCCGTCGAACAATTGTGGCTGCAGATCCAAGCAAAGGAAAAGGAAGTCTCTGAGTTGTCAGTTGAACGTGACGATCTTAAGGCTCGGTATGAGTTCACCTCTACCAAACTAAGCGGCAATCACTCTTGACGAACATCTAAGGTTATGTATACCAGATATTGGAACCTACTAAATTGTCATGCGTCACTGACTCGGAGAATGGCAAAGCGCAAGGCCCAAATAGATCTCCTAAACCTCAAATGTCAAGATTGGAAAGCTTTCGTTTCCAAGGTTTATAAGTGGGGTCAGGATGAAAAGAACCACAAACATCATTACAAGAAGTCGTTAAAGGAAGTGTCCATTGAAAAGCAGCAACTAGAAATGTTTGTGGAGGGTTTGGGTTTGCGCTCTGCTTTTGATACTTTTTCCCAAAACACAACTGTTGAGATGGAGTCGCCTACCAGGGTGATTACAACTGCTTCTGGGGAAGTGTCTGTGGGTAAATTCCCTCTGAAACGTCCTACCTGGTCGGCTATCAACAAGGAAAAGACCTTAGCAGACATCGACTTAGGCCTTGATGGGACAAATTGGGCCAATGCCTCAAAGGAGGAAATCCTTCGTCGACTGGAATTTGGCTTAAGGGGATCTCCTATGGTAAGCATTTTGTCATTATGAAATTGATTTGCTAAATAATGTTTGAAATTTTGACATTCTCTTGTTCTTATATTGGTTATCCAAGAAGGTGGTGATGATGTCCAAGAAGCTGGCCCTAGTGGAGCCGGGGCCCCTGACGCCAGTGGATTTAAAGGGGACGATCCTCCTGTCCCAGATGCTTAGTTTTCTAGTTTTTTGGTTTTTACTTTTTAGTTTTTTCCTAAATCAAGTTTATACAGGAATTGTAAACTAAAAAAATTTTGAGATGGACAAAAACAGTTGACGCTTATAATTGTATAGCATTACATGTATAAAAAAATTTTTGTTGATTTTGAGTTTAACTGTAAACATGACACGACAGTGTAAAATGTTTTGGTTTATTTTTTATTCGTTTTAAGTGCAATGCGCAGATATAATTATAAATGATACGCGAAAAGGAAAACAAAGTATAAGTGTATGAACTAGTTTAAGGCCATTTCGGGCCGGATTCGCACTAATTTAAGGTCATTTCGGGCCGTGCACGTAGTTTAAGGCCATTTCGGGCCCCAGTGTAAGTAAAGAACATTTGGGATGACACAGGTGGATTTCTCTGTTGACCGACCATTGCTGATCGTGGCTAGTTTTATGTCGTTACGGACATGATAGTTTAACATCATTCCGGACTCGGAGTGTAGTTCAATGTTTTTTTTTTATTTGTTGTAGTTTAACGTCATTTCGGACGAGTTGTAGTTTAATGTTGTTTCAGACTATCACGTCATTATTGTTTTAGGAGTTTTTTGATTTTTTTCTTTTTAATGTCGGGAGCGGAGTTAGCGGGTATGATTCTATATTCAGTGTCCCCTTCGCTGATTACATTGAATGGTAATTCGGCCCAAGGAACGTCTGATGGAATGGTTCCCGTGCCAGTGTTTTCTTGTGTTTTGGTATTTGTTGTGAGTTCTGTGTTAGTTTCTAATTGAGGAGGTATATGTACAATGTCAAGTGCAGGTATTTTTGTTTTGGGTGGATCTTGTTCTGTGTTTAAAGGATTGACACCTACCGGTAGTTGTTCATTTACGTCTTGCTGCCTAGGCTCTTCAAGCTTGACCTCTGTGCCTTGGTCTGTGTCCATGTACGATGAAATAATGGGTGTAGCAGCTTCCCCGTGTATGATGATTTCACCACCTTCATAAGGCAAATGAATCTCTTGGTGTATAGGGGATGAGACTGCTTTCAACTGGGCTAACCAGGGCCTTCCTAATATTAGGTTGAATCCTGGCATTTCATCGATTACTACAAAGTCGACAGATGTGGGGAATTGGTCCCCTGGTATGAAGTCTAAGTTGATTGTCCCGTTAACCATCACACACGACTCACTGAATGATTTTAGGCATGTGGTTGCAGTTGGTCTGATCAACTCTGTAAGCCCAAGTTGTTCAACGATGGGATATGGTACTACGTTTGTTGCAGCTCCATCATCTATATGGACCCTACGTATTTTGAATTGGTTCACTCGTATTGTTATGAACATGGGGGTTGTTGTTATCTCCCCTATTTTTTTATCCACCTTAATGTTATCGTTGTGAAAACTTAATGGTTTGGAAGTTGACCCTTGGGGCGAGTACATTACCGCATGAATGGAGGGTTCATTTGGGGGTAAGTGCTCGCTTACTAGGATCAACGTTAACATGCCTACCAAAGCTTCACGATGTGTTTGGGATGTTAGAACTAAGTCATACAAGCTTAGTGAAGTGTTCTTTTGCTTGAGTGCTTGTGTGACTTGTGTTAAAGCTGTTGCTAAGTCTCTACTGTTGAGCATGTTTTTATCAGTGGTTACCGCGTCCATTGGGCCCAACAGTTTTATTTCATGCTTTGTTGGTTTGTCATTTTTTCTCAGAGCGATTGTTTTAGACATATCAATTTTTTTAGATGGTTTACCCTCGTGGCCTATGTTTGGTTGACTGCTAGGTGGCGTCATGGGCACTGCGTTAAGCGAAGTGGGTTTAGGTGGCCCCAAGGCTAACCGTTGACGCTCCTTCTCTAAGCGTTCACGTGTAAGCCTATCCGCTAAGCATTCTCGTGTGTAGCGTGGAGGTGGAGTTGGCTTTAAAGCCTCGGGTTGCCTTGGGATTTGTACTACGTATGGAGTTTGGTGGGGTTGTGGTTGGATAGTCGGATGTTGTTGAGCAGAAGGCTGGCTAGGCACCCTGATGACGTAAGGACTGGGTTTACTTTGCGTCTGGGAGGTAGAGGATTGGTGATCGTTAGGACTTTTGGATGTCCTAACAATGTATGGGGTTGGTTTAAGTAGAGGTTGGACCTCCGTTGTTGCGACTGCAGGCGGCACTCGGACTACAAAAGGGGCAGGCCGAGTGGAAGGGGTTGGTAGATTTGAGGTAGTGACGGCGGGAGGTACACGCACCACGTATGGTTTTGTGTGTGTTGAAGTATTAGACATTGCTACGGTCGATGGCACTTGGACGACATATGGCTACTGTGGGACACGTGGTGGTTGAGGCATGGATGTTGATGTAATGGGAGGAACATGGACTACGAATGGCTTGTTACGTGTTTGTTGTTCATACTCAGAGTAGGCGGTGTTAATGTTAGGTGTTTCGGGTTCATCATCTAAGTAGATTGTGTTGATAACATATGGTGCCTCTTTGGTGTTTAGAGGGTCTTTATACACCCCCATAGCCTGGTTTTGCGGTTGGACCGAGTTGGCCTCATCAAAAGTGATTTGGCCCCCGTCGATCATTCGTTGTATGTCCTGCTTTAGGGTGAAATAGTAATCCGTGCCGTGCCCATTACGTTGGTGGTAATCGCAGAAGCGATCCATTCTAAAACCCTTGGGTACTGGGGGCTCATCCGGCATTGCTAAGCTTGGGTTCTGAACTAGTTGACAGAACCAGTCATGTCTCTGGATAGCAGTAGGGGATAACTGTTTGTGTTTCATTAATCCAGCTTTCAAGAGTTGATCGAATAGTTGGGATGGCTTCATAGGCAACGGAGTATATTGGAAGGGTTCTTTCCTCTCAAAGTTTCTCATACGATTTTTTGTTGGGTTCTGTGATGATGATGATTCCGGCACAGCTGTGGGAGTAGGTTTAGTATAGTTAGTAGGGGCTACCAGCGGTTTGTTTTGTTGTGCCACGTTTCCTTGTTGTGTTTCCGCTATTGCTGCTATAGTTATTTTAGCCTTCTCTTTATCCTTTTTACTATGTTGACTTTTGAAGGCTAAATACGCAAGATCATGGATATTTTGAGCCACCTCTTCTATATTTTTAATCTGTACAAAGGCTTGGTTAAGGTTACATGCATTAAGATAGTATAACTTGGATTTGAAAAAATCATTAACAGCCCCTTTTATGATGGTAAGCAGATATGTCTGGGGGATTGGCTCGTGTAGCTCATTGAGAGCAACACTCCACCTCTGAATGAATTTTTGTACAGGTTCTAGTGGTGCATGTTTAACCTGTATAAGGCTGTCCAGTGTGGCCTCAAGTTTCAAGTTATACTTGAACCTGGTCACGAATTGATGCAACAATTCTTCCAAGGAAAATATGGAATTCCTCGGCAAGGCCCGGTACCAATCAAGTGCTCTCCCTGCAAGGGACATAGGGAACACTCGCAAAATGGCATGGGGCCATGCTTGGAGTAGTGCGCATTCTAATCTAAACGTTATTAGGTGAGCATTGGGGTCCGTTTCCCCGTTATATTTAGTTAGTGTAGGCAACGATATACCTTTGGGCAAAGTTAGGGGCGAGATGGAAGGGTTGATGGGGTCATCATGGTAAAAGTCCACTACCTTCAACTCTCCGTCAGCAGCTGTTTTGAGGCGTTTGACCTCGTTAGTTAATTCCTGCATTAGTTTCTTAGCATCTGCCTAGTCTTGAGCGCTAGGCGAGGTGGCCGCTTGGGGATGTGGTATATTGTACAGATTGGATTGTTGGATAGTAGGTTGGAAGGCTGAAAGCTGTGCAGTTGGTGGTTGTACTTGTGGCACGTTCATAGCGGGTAGCACTAGGGATGGCACATTGTAAGCGAGAGGTTGTTGTTGTTGTGGTTACGGCTGTACTTGGGGAATGTTGGCTGGTGGAATCGTGTGAGGTGGTATGTTGTAGTGAGGGAGTTGATGTTGCTGTGGTTGAGCACCCATCGCTACCCATTGTCCAGTCATGTTTTGTGTAGGAACCCCCTGTTGGGTTACAACGGTGGAAGGGGCTCCATGCGTTTGGATATGGGGGATATACTGAGTAGATGTAGATCCCAGTATCACGTGAGGCATCCCGATCACTTGGGGTGGGAAGGTTACTCCCACATTATTGTGGTGGGGTGGTAGTTGCGAGGATGGGCCTGCGGCTGCAGCGGGGATGATAGCGAGAGGGAGTGTACTGAATTGCGGGTCGATTAGAGGAGGAGCATGAACCAGTGCGGATGTTTCTGGAGGAGGCATTTGTGCCTGGGTGAGCCTGAGGGGTTGGAGGGGCATGATTTCCCCTATGCCTGGATGAAACATGGGGTTGATATGGGTTTGTGGACTAAGGGTGTGATACGAGTCTTCATGCTTGGATTGAGCAGCGAACTCATCCTCGTCTTCTGGTTGGGGCTCTACTGCAGGCTGATCTCGAAATTGACTCCTTTGCAGGAGGAGTTGTGTGATCAGCTTAGAGTAAGGCTCTGGGACAGGGATGACATCGTGCAGGGAAGGAATGAACTCTTGACCTCCCCTGTAGAAGAGTTCGTACTACCTCTTAACTTCTATTTCGGTTCGATCCATGGCTAGGCCGGCTTGTATCTTCATGCATATGAAGTTGTATTGGTCTTGGGTTATGATGCGGGATGATGGGTTCCTCCCTTACAACCTAAGGGATCGACGAGGCCCCGTTGTGGGTAGTACCGCAGGCTGTTGGACCACGGGCTGTTGGACAGCCATGGTGTCTACAATGTCGGTGACTTGAGTGGTTGTAGCGGTGGTGTGTGTGGTGTTCATGATGACCTTTTGAAAATATGACATAGTATAGAGATGTGAAGTTAGTGTATCCAGTGCAGCTTACAGTGTATACGCTTTAATGACTAGCGTATGATGACAACGTATACAGCGTATAGGTATGCAGCGTATAGGGTCAACGTAGACAAGTCTACGGCGTAAATCATACAGCGTATATGCTAGGCAGCGTATACAGCGTCAGGGTATAGCGTAGAATAGGGTTACAGCGTATAGAGTGCAGTATAAACTAGACAGCAGCATATACGAGGTCTATGGCGTAAAGAGCGCAACGTAAACAGAACAGCAGGGACACAAATCAATGTATAGCGTAGACGAGGTCTACGGCACCGAGAGCGTAGCGTAAATGGACGGCAGTATCTACGGCGTAAAATGTGCAGCGTAAACTTTAGCAGTCTTGTGTACAGCGTAGGCAAAATTTTCAGCGTAAAGCGTGTAGCGTATAATTAACAGCGTAAACGCTAGGGATCTTGCAGATGGTAAGTTAACAGGAGCAGCGTAAACGCTGAACAACGTAGACGCTGGATAGTTTGCAGGCAATGAATTTTAAATTGAGCAGCGTAAACGCTGGGAGGATTTCAGAAGGAATCGACGTATGGTCAGCGGCGTAAATGCTCAACAGCATAAACGCTGGGAAGCTTGCAGGTAAGGTTTTAGGCAGAGGCCCTCCTTGTAGTGCCAATTTCTATACCATCCGAAATCGTCGATCTTCGGCTGGAAGGAAACAGAGACCGTGGGATTGCTAGACATGCACAAAAGACCCTACCTTCGCCTGAGGGAAAGCTAGAATAAATGAAGGCAGATTACC
>MNCI01012383.1:38246-55604 GCA_015680685.1 Gnetum montanum
TGAAAACTCATAAACTTCAAAATATTGACTTTATATGTGAAATGTTTATCACACAACGGACATCAAGGCTCTCAGTTGCAGGACTAACAAACAAAAGATTTAACCAAAAGACTTAACAAACAAGAAGTAACTTAGCTCAAAATTGAGTGCGGAATCGGATTAACAAAACGGATTGCCGCTTATCCAACGTTGTCCCAAAGGGTTTTATAAGTTTTTATCATGGATCCCTTGGCCTGCCGCCTCTCAACTTCTGACTCTTTTCCTCCCCTCCAAACCTGCATTCCAAAAAAAGAAAAACTAGCGATATTGCTTTGCATAAAGAAAATGAAACGTTTGGTCTACCCAAGACGTTAATAATAAAATAACATGTACGCACGCAAGTTCCGCCACCAACAATGTTTTGGGAAAGCACAATCATATGCTTTGGCATTCTTACGTAACGTGATCCACTACAACAATGTTTTGCATATGAACGAAACACCCTCAAACCATATACCACCTAAATCCTACAAATGAATTTTATTACTTCTATTACTGATATACTGTGCAGGATATATAACGGAGTTGACATAGTTTACCGGTGGGCCACTAGCCAGTGGGGTATTTTGATGAAGTTTATTATTTTTGCAGATAATGCTGACCAGCAATGTGGAGTGGGGTGGCAACGAAGAAAGAGAAGTCGGTGCGTCTTCTGGAATATTAAATGAGAAACTATAAAACATTGTGGTGCAAGTTGCCCAAAAGAAAATTATGTACTTATTATGTAGGTTGCCGAGACAAATTTATCCCCGCTAAGTTAACAATACAGAGACAGAATCTTTCTTGCATTCTCAATTTATATTGTGCGTATCATTTACTTTGCTGTATACTTCCATTTTTTTTATAGTGTGGCTTACTCTACTTTACCTACAAGACCTCTATAAATAACCAATAGCAACTTATTAATCATGGCTCCATGGGGGGTTGATATCAACAGTATGCAGGGTTGCAAATCTTTATTTGAATGCTATGTCGTTTCAATCTAAAAGACAAAAATAATGCAGGTGACAAATAGAGAACGTTATAGCTATTTCACTACTATAAATATTAACTATGCCATGATCCAAAAACCAGCTGGCCCTGCATAAGGCACTTTGATAGTGTAATCAAGCAAAAATGAAAAGCACTGTTGCAATACAGGAATCACACCCATTACGCATGGGTTCTTGCCCACACTTTCTAAAGCTCTCTTTGATACTCCGTGTATAAAATGCCCTGTATCTATCAGTGTTTTCAAGTTTTAAAATGCTGTACAAGTAATCCTACAACCCCTGGCGGCCACCATAACCTAAACAACGCTGCATAATAGGTTACAACATAGAATATCCACATCATGCATATGGCATAGCGTTCACATGCCTCATAGAAGCAAATGCAAGGTAATGTTTTCTCCGGAGTCGGTTCCGAAATTCCTCATAGTGTCACTGCACGCTATTTTCTCTGGTTACACCGAGAAAGTCTTATTTCATTTAAAAACAGGTTTCTGGCGTGTTTGCACTAAAGGACATTTCACGAGGCAAATTTAAAAGGTCTCTCTCATCTGCCACGAGAAAATACGTGAAACGTTGACTTTAAACAGATCACGCCAAACACGACCAAAACACAGGAAAAAGAAACGATAACAAGGTGCCAACAGATTAGGCATTTTAGAAATGTCCTCGGTAAAACAGATTTCTTACTTAAGCCGGTGCATTTCCAGGTGCGCAAACAAAAAATTACATTTCCACTGAACCTGCAAGTCACACAATTGCAGCTGTTAATGGGACTGTGAAAATGTGACCGATGCTGCGAAGGAGAAAGACGAGGACATCGGTAAAAACATGTTCCAAACTGGAAAACGATGTCACGATATGTTACATGAATCAAAATTTATAAATTCACCCAAAGCAACATCAATGCCCTGTATAAATTTATTAAAAGCAGAATCAACTGGGTCCGTGTCTGTGTCTGGGCCAGGTACATCACCTGGTTAAGTATTCCGGTTTTATGTACGGGGTCTCGGAGTAAGGTGCTCCAGAAACCACCAGCACGAGGAGCAGCAACAGGAGGTGTGGCAGAGAATGGAGAAGAAGCATCATGTGGCTATGTTCACAAGCCCAGGAATGGGTCACCTCATACCTTTCTGCTGCCTTGCCAATCGCCTGGCTCAGCTGAACTACACCGTAACCTTCATTGTCTACGACTCCTTCTTCGCCTCCGCTCATGCCGCTCCGTACCTGCGCACGCTCGCCGACGAAATCGAGCTGGTCCGGATCCCCTTGCCACAGCTCAAATTCGAGCAGGAGCAGGAACAGCAGGAGGACAAAAAGGTATTCCTGGTAGAGCAAATTTTAGGCACCGTCCTGGCCAGCGTCCCGGACACCATGGCCGCGCTTTCCGAGCGCCGCGACCGCGTCTGCGCGTTCATCGTGGACATGTTCGGCGCGGCGCTCATCGAGGAGGCGGCAAAACTGGGCGTGGAGACGTGGGTGTTCTTCACGTCGCCGGCGGGGCTGCTGTCGCTGACGTGCTATCTGCCGGAGAATCTGTGCGACCGCGGCATCTCGCTGCGCCAGACCGACACCACTGTCCGCCTGCCGGGACTGCCGCCGCTGCACTGGTCCGACATCGACGAGATGTTCTGGGAGCACCGGGGCCTGCAGCAGATACGGCCCTTCTGCATGCAGCTGCGCCGCGCGCGGGGCGTCCTCGTCAACTCCTTCGACGGGATGGAGCTCGCCGTGCTGCAGGGAATCCGAGAAATGGGGACCGCCCCGCCCGTCTACGCCGTCGGGCCGCTCGTCCACACCGAGAGCACGGACGCCGGAGCCGGAGCCGTGGCCATGGAGTGGATGGGGCGGCAGCGGCCGGGATCGGTGGTCGTGGTATCGTTCGGGAGCAGCGTGGCGCTGGAGCGCGAGCAGATCGCCGAGATCGCCGCCGGGCTCGAGCGCAGCGGCCACGCGTTCGTGTGGGTGCTCCGCTCGCGGGCGCCGAGGACGGCCTCGCTGGGCGCGTCGGCGGCCTACTTCTCGGCGGCGGACACCGACGTGCGCGATCTGGTCGGGGATGGCTTCCTCGAGCGCACCCGCGGCCGGGGCGTGGTCGTGCCGTCGTGGGCGGCGCAGCGGGAGCTGCTGGCTCAGCCCGCCGCGGGCGGATTCGTTACCCACTGCGGCTGGAACTCGGTGCTCGAGAGCATCTGGCACGGCGTGCCCATGCTGGCGTGGCCCATGTTCGCGGACCAGGGCATCTGCAGCGCTCTGTTGCTCCAGCACGGCGTGGCTCTGCGCCTGAGCAAACGCAGCGACGGGTCCGTGAGCGCCGACGAGGTGCAGGCCAAGGTGACGGAGCTCATGCAAGGCCATGGAGGGTGCACGGCCAGAGAGCACGCGCAGCGGCTCATGCACGTGGCCAGGGATGCCGTCCGAGTCGGTGGAACCTCCTGGAACGCTACGGCCATGGCGCTCATGCGTCTGGCTCAGAAGAACACCGACCACGTCTCTGCGGCCGGCCACCGTTAACTCTTTGTTCGTTTGCAATTTCTTGGCATCTTGTCTTTTTCCAAGTGTCGATCATGTTTTGGATTACTTCGCCAAGATAACGTGGATCAACGTCATGTTGTCGATATTCATGATTTCCCTGAAACAATCCTATGGTGTTCCAATCGTCTTTGACATGTCAATGTAGATGCGAATCTGTACGCACGTCCGAATCTCGCTAATAAAACCATTGGAAGTTTATTAAAAAACAAATTTGCTGTGTCGTTCGTGTTTTGGATTACTTCGCTAAGATAACGTGGATCAACTGGATAGTCATGATTTGGATTCCTTCGCCAAGATAACGTGGATCAACTGAATAGTCATGATTTCCCTGAAAGTATTCTCAATCCTGTGGTGTTCCAAAATCCTGTGGTGTTCCAATCGTCTTGACTGACAGGTCGATGTAGATGCGAATCTGTACGCACGTCTGAATCTCGGTAATAGAACCATTGGAAGTTTATTAAAAAACAAATTTGCAATATGCTATGGCCGCTGCATTCTACGGATTACCTCACTGGAAGGGGACGAGATGCTTCTTTCCTTTTCACAAGCTGCAGTAAAAACATTTTGCCGTGAGCTTAACAACTTTGACTGCTCCGTGCTTTTGCTCGGTTCGTAGCACGTTACACTGTTACTAACGTCCAGGGGTAAAAGCTATTGGCCATTAGCTATGAGCCATTTCACAAACCATTCGCGGTGGATTCGGGTACGGTACAGAAGCGTGTAAAATCTGCATTGGGTAAATGGTAGATTTGGGTACGCGTACAGAAATGTGTAAAATTCGCATTGGGTGAATGGTAAATTTTGCATTGGGTGAATGGTAGATTCAGGTACGGTACCCCCTACAGAAATGTGTAAAATCCGCATTAGGTACGTAAACTATAATTTTTTGTGCAATGGTGTCTCAATTTTCAACTTTCAATCATAACATTCATTGTCTATTAAAATCTGATTGTTTTTACCTGCAAATTGAGTACAATCTTACCTATTTTTACCAAATCGCATCCGTATCTAACACTTTTTATTGACAGACGCTCCTACTCCGCCACTTATAGGGAATTGGATGCCTTTGCTGCCAGACTCTCCAAATGCCTTAAGATCCATTTCTCTAGTAAAACCTAATACTTGTATTTCTCTTTTGTAGCTCTAAAATTTTTTGTTTCATCTTCAGTTTTTCTTAGTATCACACTGCATGCGACAGTGACAAAGGAGGAGATGAGTGTTTCTCCTAACGAAGGAGGTCTTGTTTGCCCAAGGTCCATATCGATTCTTTCCATATCCATAGACAACTATGGCATATATAGTGTATTAGCTATCGTCTGATTTTCAGTTGCCCAACGGCTATTGAGGATCGCTTAGGCTGCCCTTTTGCTTACCCTAACCATCTATTTATTTGGGGTCGCTTCAACCTTCACTTCCTGAAGCCTGCTTCCAGGTTACCTAGTCTAGCAACGTTCTTGACATGGTAGTCCTTTTTTCATGTACATAAAAAAACCATCTCACTTACTAGTTGGTTCAATCATTTTTATTTTTATTTTTTTGAGGTTCTTTTAAGATTTTGTCAATTTTTTCATGTTTGATTTAAATTAGTTCAAGGAGGTAAAATATTTGGAGGTTCTCTTTGAATCAGTTTTTTGTTCGATTCCTGTTATTTTTCAAAACTTTTCCTTTTTGTTTCATACTTTGGTTAAATACAACAAGATTAATGGTCCAACTGAATATCAGAAATTTTCTGTCCCTAGTTTAATGTTAGGGCAAACACTTTGATATCTTATGCTCCTTGAAGACGTACTAGAAAAAAAATTACTGAAGTGGTTTTGCATTATCATTAAGCTTCCAGAAAACATTTCACTTTAATCAATTAATGCCTCTGATACAACGTTCTGTTTGATTTTTAGTTTAATTGTACTTATGGGGGGGGTGTCGGACCCCGAAAAGAAATTTTATTGAAATTAAAGGAGCATCAATTACAACAACTTGAAGAAGTCGTAGGGTTAAGGTAAGGGGGAAACTGAGAGCATCGTGAATGACACTTGGGAAACACCTTGAAAATCAACTAGTATAAGAGGAGGTACCCCAAGTTGGGACACAACCAAATGTTTGCACAAACTAGCTCTTTATAAAATAGAATGACATAGAATTAGATGAAGCCAAGAGCTCTCAATTAAGGATAGAGGGAATGCCAATGGTGAATCCACAAAATAAAAGGGAAAACTTCCTTGCAGAGATTACTGACGCGAAGTGTAACTAAGATACATAGGACTGTCCCATAGCTGCAGGAGATGAACCAATTGATGACTGTCCAAATTGAACTTGGATGCTTGAGATGTGAGTTGAAAATAGGTGAGGCGAAAGATCTGCAACATCTCCAACCTGGTAAGCAAACATTTGTTAGAATACTCGGTCTTTTGAAATAGAACATTGCATCTTCGCTTCCAAATATAATATAAAATAATAGGTCTAAGAACTTTCCACAGAAAATTAAGGTTAGTAGAAGTAATGTTCAAGAATCCGAATATGGCATCCTCTTGAGATAGCTTGTAGGATGGAAAAGCTTTAGAAGTCCACTGCCACACATGTTGAGCAAAGGGACATTGCCAAAACACATGGACAAAGTCATCTAGTCCACCACATAGAGGGCAAGTGGGATTAGGAATCCCAAGATATTCTAGACGTTTTCCGATAGGAAGACCATGGTGGAGAAGACACCAAAGGAACTGCTTAATTTTGGGGAGGGTCGGAAGTTTCCAAATAAGTTGGAAGAGAGGGATCCAAAATGTTTCTGACTCTTGTTTGTGCCAATATTTATTGCAACGTTGAATGACTGCAGATGGGTCGTGCATGAGATGAAAGGGAACAGATGGCCGATAGGGAAGGAGTTTAACCCCATTAAGCCATTGAAGGCCATGAAAAAGGCTTTGCACTGTAACATCCAGGTGCCAGTGACCGTGGAGGAAAGAGTAAATCTGAACAAGGCAATGTTTCATTGCAGCCGACTCCCCATACAAAGTGTTAAACTCGACCCCTGAAATCCAACGACTAGCCAGCCTAAGATAATTCAAGGAAATGACACCTTTCCGATACCACGAGGTAGCCACCTTAGCATTTGTGATAGCAAGGGGAGCGGGTGACAGAGGTAACCACCACGGACACACTTTAGAGAGGATAGTAGGGTTGATTTTAACGTTAGTCCAGTCTATGTGAGTGTGTACAATTTGCCAGGCCCTCCAAATGCTTTTGAAAACATGAGATCCGGGAAGAATGATAGTGAGGGGGGAAAGAATCCAATTAACGAAATGGATGTCTTTCCAGAAGGGCTTATTTTTAGGAAAGGCTTGATGAAGCCTTAATTGGAGGAGGGTCCCTATAATATTTGAGGCATCTAAATGTTGTACCAACCACTTAGCAACCAGGGTAATTCCTTGCTTATAGGAGTTCAAAAGGCCTAAGCCACCCTTATTCTTGGGGAGAGTAACAATAGTCCAAGCGACACGATGAAAGCCTTTTTGAGAGTCCTTGGAGGACCACATAAAGTCACGGAATAACCGTTCTAGCTTCTGGTAGGCAGCTTGGGAGGGGGCCCAACACGAAGAGTAATACACATGGGTGGACGCGCATATGGACTTACAAACAAGGTATTTACCCGCAAGTGTGAGGGGTTTAGTTTTCCATTTATCGAGTTTCTTTTGAATTCGATGAATAACTTGCTCCCAAAGGATAGATGTTGAGCCTCTAAAGCGGAAAGGGATTCCCAGAATCTTAACGATGTCTTGATCTTGAAGCTGCTTCCACTTATAGTGGGTCACATGTTTGTAATTGCCCTTAAAGCTATAAACAGAGGATTTATTCCAGTTAATTATGGAACCTGAGAGTGTGCAATATTGCTCCACCCTTGATAAGAGGCGGTGCAAATTGGTGGCTGTGTTTTGAACTAGAAAAAAGGAGTCATCGGCAAAGTGCATATTGAGAAGCTGTTGTTGAGAGGAGGAAAGGCTAACCCCAGTGAGAACTTTAGTTTTAATGTCCAGGTTAATTTGATGACAAAGAAAGTCTGATGCAATGATAAAGAGATAGGGGGCGAGAGGACAACCTTGGCGCACCGACCTATGGATTGGAAAGGAAGAGGTAATGCCGAAGGTAGTGGCAATTCTTGCAGTAGCATCTGAGAATAAGCATGTCACCATATGCAAGAACTTGGGTCCAAAACCCAGTTTGGTCATAGTCTGCAAGATAAAATCCCACTTAATGTTGTCATAAGCCTTGGCATAATCTAGTTTCACTAGGAGAATATCTTGTCCATCATCCTCAGCCCACTTGAGACCTTCCCACGCCGCTACCACATTGTCTAAAATGTACCTACCCGGAACAAACCCTGTTTGCTGAGGAGATATGATCTGACCGAGAATTTTTTTCAGCCGTAAGGCAAGGCACTTCGCCCAAATTTTATACACTACATTGAGAAGAGTTATGGGACGCCAATTGGAGATATCGGTTAGATCCCCAGACTTGGGGAGGAGACGAATTACCCCTTGATTTAGATTGGGCCCGAGGGAACCAGTTAAGATAGCCTCGTTAATGACCTGCAAAAGATCCTTGCCCACCAAATCCCAATGATTTTGAAAAAATTCTGCTGGAAACCCATCATAACCAGGAGCCTTACCTCGACTTAACTTGGAACAAGCCTCCTGTAGCTCCGCTAAAGTGATATCAGCGTCAAGGCTTTGAAGCATAGTAGGATTAATAAGGCGAGGATAATCAGGGGTGGCAGCCTTGAACGAAGAGATGTCCATTGGGGTAGCAGCAAAAAGGGTTTCGTAGTGGTTCTTAAGATAAGAGAGGATACTATTGTGGTCAGTAATGGTAATACCCTCACATGAGATTTTGTCTATAGCATGCAAAGGGGAAGCTGCATTAAGATATTTAAAAAATTCCTTACAGTGTTCATCTTGAATATTTAACCAAGTGAGCCGACTTTTAGTTAAGGCACTTTGTGCACGGTACACATCCCAATGTTGGAAGGCTACGCGTGCTCTAGCTAGCTCCTCGTGAACTAGAGTATTGAAGGGATCTTGAGCTAGTTTGTTAGTGAGATGCTCAATGGTGAGGTGAATTTTGTTGTATTCAAGTTTGGCTTGAGCAGCCACGGTCTTACCGTATGAACGAGCGAAGTTTCGCACTCGACATGAAGCACGATGCCACCAATTAATCCAACCCATCTGATTTAGGGGCCTAGGTTCGGCATTCCAAAGGTTGGAGAGAAGAAGTTGGGCAGTGGGGGAAGAAAAACATTTGTTGTGCAGTCTAAAAAGATGGAATTGTGGTCGGTTAGGGCTACCATGAATCTGGATAGATATGGAGATAGGAAGGTGGTCGGATAAGATGGCATGATGATGGACTGTAGTGGCAGAGCAAGCTTGCCAAAAGGAGAGGGTGGAGAAATGGAACCTATCTAACCTACTGTAGATGCGAGCTTGCCCTAGACGGAAATTGCTCCAAGTGAATCTATGGGGGGGAGCGCACACGGAGTTGTCTGCCCCGTCTGAGAGGTAAAATCCTTTCTTAAACGCAGACCAGGCCTGAAACTCGAGATTGGGCAATTGAAGAAATGCCCCTCCGAGCTTATCTTGAGGGAATTCTACCATATTAAAATCTCCTCCGAATATCCAAGGCATTGGGGGGAGAGAAGTGGCAAGTTCATGCCAAAGGAGAGCCCGTTCTGTGGAGTCATTTGGGGCATATATCGAGCAAATGCCAAAGGGGCCATGCTGGGATGAGAAGGTGGCCCAGGAAACTCTATGCCCAGAATCCGAACCGCTTTGAAGGAGTTTAGTTTTCCAATAGGGTGAGAGGAGAATGGCCGCTCCTCCTTTCCCACATGCATGGGATGTCGCTAGGATTGAGGAGTGAGGAAGAAACCAATGGGCAGAATAGGATAAAAGGTCGGCGGAAATCTTAATTTCTTGGAGAAGAATGAAATCAAAAGTCAAATTAAGACTAGATATAAAGTTGCCTGCTCGCTTCCGTCGAAGCCTATCAGTAAGGCCTCGAACATTCCAAGAAAGGAGATTCATGGGGAAACCAGGGGTAGGTTGGATGGGAGGGCAACAAAGGGTTTGGGAGTCGAAGT
This sequence comes from Gnetum montanum, assembly GCA_015680685.1. Taxonomy (NCBI): domain Eukaryota; kingdom Viridiplantae; phylum Streptophyta; class Gnetopsida; order Gnetales; family Gnetaceae; genus Gnetum; species Gnetum montanum. Next base: position 47,934 of record MNCI01012383.1, read on the forward strand.
ATCAGTTTCCTTTGTTCCTGACAAGAGGGCAAAGGAGTTGTTGGTGGGGACAAGGGCCATGGAAGTGTCTAGTGAAGAGGAGGTGGAGGGAGAAGTGGAACGAAGGGAAGCTTTGACTCGTTTCCTACCACTGGCCACCACGAACTCATCCTCCGAGAATGAGTTCTTGACAACGTTTGGAGGGATGACCTGGGTGGAGGTGTAAGTACCTGACTGTTGTTTTTGTAGCTTGGAGTGGCTAGACTGAGAGGAGGATTTAGGAGGTGTTGGGAGAGGAGAGCCGAATTTAAAGGATACTGGGGATGGGCCTACTGGTGGTGTGACGAGGGAACCGATCTTCTGAGAGGCTACAGATTGTTTTTTCCTGGTTAGGATGGGACACACCGAGATATGATGCTCGGCCCTGTGACAATAGCTACATGAGTTTGGAAGGTAAAAATAGTCCACTTTTTGGGTAAAGATTTTTCCACCAGCACCGAGGTTTAATGAGGTCTTCCGACGGGCTATATCCAGTTCAATACAATAACGGCGAATTTGAGTTCCATTGATCGCCTTACAATGATCGGAAATAATAGGGCCCAGGGTGCTAACTATGTCCTTCTCAACCGGGGAGAAAATGTGTGGAAGATTGGGCAGTTCTATGTAACAAGGAATTATATTAAAAGCGGGGTCTTGAACATTAAAGTCAAAACTCCAGGGGCGTGCGATAAGGGTTGCATTTCTAGTTGGAAAATTTTTTTTTGAGAGAGCCGTTTCGACCTGGGAAGCATCAGATAATTCTACCAGAATGAAATGACGAGCGTAGTAACGAGCGTGAGAAACCTGAATGCCATGGGGCTGAAGGAGGCTATGGACTTGAGAGTTTAAACTAGGGGACCGTGGTAAAAACCCCACAATTTGCAAATACAGAAATCGAGATGTGAAATCTTTAGAGACTGCTTCAAAAAGATCATCTGGGAAAAGAAAATCAAGTTGAGGTGAGGTAGATGAACTTCCCTGAGGAAAAGCAGAAGCTGATGAATCCATCTTTGTGACTTGCCCACGCCTAGGGCGCGTGCATTCCTGACACCGTTCTGCAACCTCTGGAAACCCTCTTGAAACCACCGCAACCGAGTTGAGCACTGTTGCAGGTCAGAGCGCCGTCGCAGGTCTGAGTGCTACCGCGTTAAGCGTGGGCCGGAACTGCCAGATTTGCCCTGAGCAGGGCCAGATCTGCCGGCGGGGTGCTGTGCTGCTACCGTATGGAACTCAGAATCGGCCGTGCTGATCGTGACTGACTCACTCACTCACTCGCTCACAACTCGTCGTCCTGGAGAGCGCCGAGCAAAACGGAGGTTCCAAACAGGATAACGGCAGCAGCAATGAAGACGGAGGCCAAAACGTCGCGAGCCACGATGAGGACCAAGTTATCGTCGTATGTGGCGGGAATGAGCAGCAGAGAAGCAGCGGCAGCGACGAGACAAGGAAGAGCCAAGGAAGCAACGGTATCCGGCGACGCAGAGGCCACTGCCTCCGCCAAGCTCAGCAGGCGCAGTCGCGCCGCCGTGGAGAGAGACCCAAAAAATGAAAGTAACGACTAGCCGTAGTCGACTGTCATACCAGTCTCATTATTTTATAGTTTATGTTACATGGAGAGAGAGAAGATCTCAACTCACACAAAGTAGCCTTTTAAAAATGGATACCGAAGCAAAACTGGATATCCCCTTAATTGTACTTATGACACTTTTTTCTGGGTTGGTTGGTTTGTTTCTTTTGATCAAAGTAGAAAAGATTGATGAACAGAATCATAATTATGCAGACCAAACCCTACTTGCCATATTTCATATTTCACTTTTCTTCAACTTAGGCTTTATTCCTTCATTCAAAGAAGCAATTCCTTCATGCCATATTTCATATTTTATGAAATCCCGCCCCTGTTTTAACAATTATTAAATATATTTGTCTATGATTTTCAGTTTTTTTTCTATTCCTTATTAAAATTTCTTGTTATTTTTCAATTTATCACTATTTTGTATTTTCAATTTTTTCCCTGACTCTATTATTGTTTTGCATTTCCAAAGTTATTGCATTGAATGACATTTTAGTGTTAAAGCTCTTAAGACATTTTTCTAAAAGCTCTTTGCTAGTAAAAAAAATCAAAAAATAGATACCCTTAGTCACAGTAATTTGGGTAATTGGTAAATATATCTATTTGTAATTTTTTTCAAATTCATTTTAACTTTTGTGAAGAGTAGCAGTCATATCTCATTTTCTAATTCATACCATTAATATTTACAGAGTTATAAAGATGAGCTTTATTCAAGACATAGATAGCAATGAGAATGAAATAGATAGTACTCTATTGGAGGAAAATGTATCGCAAAAAGAAAATGTTTTAAATTGTAATGCAGAAATTTTGAAACCATTTGCAAAAGATAGATTTGTTTTGAAATCTCCATTAAAACAATTTGTAACACAATTATACACTTGTAGGAGTTGAGGAGGTGGAACCAAAAGATGGAAGTGTCATGTATGTAGCCATGAATTCACTGCAAGTGGTACACGAATACATCATCAGAGATTAGAAAATAAAATAGCAACAGGTGTTATTACATGTAAATTTCCATATCCTAATATTCAAAAAGCTATGTATGACTACTTTTAAACAAAGACTATGATAAAGAGCATTATTGTAAGTAAGAACAAGACAAAGGATGTTGTACAACCAGCAAAAAGAAAAGTGCTTAAACAAACAGAAATAAGTTTTCAAGTTAAAAATAAATAAAAACTAATATCAATATTGCAAAAATGTTTTATGCAAATGGATTACCATTCAAACTTGCACATACTCCTTCATTCAAAAAAGCAATTCGTTGTGCTATTGAAGCAGGTAATATTTTTAAATTTTAAATTATCATTTTTTATTTAAAATTATTAGTAAAACTAATATTTTTATATGGCATGTCCATCTTATATTCCTCCAACTGAAGATAAAATTCGAAATGATCTTCTTGATGAGAGGTATGAACTTGGCATGAAAAAGTTGGTAGAATGGAAGCAATTTCGGCAACAAAGTGGTTGTTCTATTATAATGGATGGATGGACTGATATTCATCAATGTCCATTAATTAATATTATAATTAGTTGTCAACTTAGACCATTTTTTTAATGCTACAGACTGCTTCAATCATATAAAAGATGCTAATTTTCAAGCCAAATTATTAGAGACAGCAATTGCAACTATTGGTTCAAGCAACATTATTTAAATTATAACAGATTCAGCTCCTGTTTGTAAGCGTGGAGGAAAAATGATAGAAATGATTCATCCAAATATATTTTGGACTCCTTGTTGTGTTCATTCTCTAAATAATACTCTTCGTGATATTGGTAAAATTGATTGGGTGAAAAAGCTTATTATAGATGCAAGAGACATACAAATTTTCATTTGCAATCATCATTATTCAAATTCCTTATTCAGGAATGTAGCAAAAATAAGACTTTCAAAAAGCCTATAGAACAAGGTAATAGAATACAAAAATCTATATTGTGTGTTTTTAAGAAATTTCATTTATTAATGCTAAACTAATTATAAATTTTATGAAACAAGTGTGCTTCAAATTTCATAATGTTGGAGAGAATGCAAGAGATACAAGAATCATTACAAACAATGGTTATAACCAATAAATGGAAGAACTGGGAGGAAGCCAACACAACTATGGAAAAGAGTGTTAGAGAAAAGATTTTATTAGATGAGTGGTGGAAACAAATAAAGTAAGAAATAATTTATTTGAAATATAATTCTTTATTTTTTATTGTTTACATTTTTATATCTTATTAAAAATAAGTATTTGTTATATTGTAGGAGGATTGTTAGCATGCTGCAACCTATTGTTGATTTCATTCGTTATGCTAAAACAGATACACCTGCATAAGGAGAAATTTATGTAATTTATGAAAATATGTTACCAGAAATTAAAAAAAGAGTTATAGAAATGGATAGCTCTCTTGATTTTTATAATGCTTAGTTACTTCCATTGATTCTAAAAAGATGGAATGCTACAAATACCCCATTGCATATGGTTGCATATGCATTAAATATTAAGTGGTATTCTTCAAAACATAGACATAAAAATCCAACAAGGCCTTGTGATGATTTTGATGTAAGAAAAGGCTTTTTAGAATATGTTAAATGGTTATATTCACCTTGTGAGGCTAGCTTAATTAGAAAGGAATGGCTTCAATTTACTAAAGGACATACAAAAGCATTTAAATGTGAAGATGCTATACTTGATATGGATGGAATAGCTCAAGAAGATACAGCTGGATGGTGGAGTTTGCATGGTGGAGATACTCCTATATTTCAAACTTTAGCAGGGAAGCTTCTTTCTCAGGTAATACGATCAGTTTTTCATTAAACATATAACAAATATTAATACGTATTAATTTCCTTAATTAATTTATGAAATGTGATGTTTTATATATCATTATGCATTCTCTAAACTCCATGATTAGTAAGCTATTAGGTCTGAAGCTTTAAATGAGTTTGTTTATTGATGAAGTTTTGAATAATTTATAAAATGAATTTTTTAACAATGCAAAAACTTATTCTTGTTTTTATCATTTATGTAGGTTGCATCTTCTTCTTCTGTTGAAAGAAATTGATCAACATATTCTTTCATTCATCGGATCAAAAGAAATAGTCTGACTCTAAAAAGAGCTGAAAAATTAGTATCTGTTCATAGCATGATTAGATTAAAAGAAATAAAATATAGGCACTCACCTACTCTTCGTTGGGATGTTAATCCAGAAGATGATGATGTTCCAATAGTTGATGATAGAGAAAGTTATTCTACTGACTTAGTTAATGTTCCTGTAGCAATGAATCTTAATATTGATGATTCAATCCTTGATAAAGATGATTACCATGCAAATGATATTAATGACATAGACCAAAATGAAGCAGGTTTTACAAATTTACTCTTTAGAGTAGAGCAAGGAGAAAATATAGGCTAAAATTAGAATTTGAACAATGTGACAACTTCTAAGCTTTGGCAAGGAACTCTTTTGTGATTTAAAAAGAGATAGATAATTTTGTAACATTATCATACATATATATATATATGATAATGCTAAAATATTTTATAACACATATGAGACTCAATACTTAATGTTTCATTACAATCTTTTATGCAATTTTTAAGCATTAACAATATTTTGAATTACATTGTACTTGTTCTATATTCTACAATGTTTTTTATGATATATGAGATTTAATTTTTTTAAAAAAAAAACCAATATATTTAAATTTTCTTTATCATGTCCCTGGCTACGAACCCGTCCCCACTTTTTCTTGAGACACAGGTACCCAAACACTTTCAGAATCACGAATCCTCAATTCCTCGCTTTCACGAATTGGATTCTTTTTGATGCATAGGGTAAAAGTTAAAAGCCATTGTCGCCGCGTAACACCTAAAGTTAAAAACAGAAATCGTAACATTTAAGGGGAAGGCAACGCAATTTGTCCCCGCGTAATACACAGAAATCGTAAACATTTAAAGGTAAGGCAACGCAACAGCGGACAGGTGCCATTTAAAAATGAGGCAACGCAATTTACTTTGCAACAAGCTCTATAGCTCTTATGTTGTTACGGTGGTGCTGTCCTTAAAAACCATAGAAAGCCTTGCCATCGCCCAGCGATAAAAATTTTGAAGCTGACGAGTTAAAAATAGAAATAACGACATTCAAAGATAAGGCAATGCAAGGCAAAATTGCTTTTTTAAGCTCTATGATTCATGTGAAGCTATCCTTAAAAACCATTATCATTAAAATGCAATGAAAATTTTACCTCCTGAAAAGTAAAAACCAATCTCATTTAAAGGTAAGGCGTGTTAGTTCCTAATCCTGCTTCTGTTACAAGAATCAGTTTAAATTATGGTCGACTCTATTAGTAATTCTAACCTCCCTGGGTTCAATTAGAAAAGAATGGGAGTTAATCCTATTTCTATTACAAGAATCAGTTTAAGTTTAATGGGTTATCATGATGTAATTTTAACCTCCAGGTTCAGTTAAAAAAAGAATGGGAGTTTGGTGGACAGCTTATTATAAAAGGGTCATTAGCTTTGATGTACCACATCGGAATAAAATATTAATTCTTATCAATGGTATCAGAGCTAGAAGTTCCAATGAAAGCTCAACTCAAACTTCAGTTCCTGTCTTGGATGGGCAAAATTACAATCGGTGGAGTGTCCAAATGGAGGTGCTTTTTGATTTCCACGAGCTGCTGGATGTGGAAAATAGTGTTGCTGATCTTGCAGCAAATGCAACTAACGCACACAGAAGAATGCCCATCGTGAGAACAACAAGAAAGATAAGAAGGCATTATATTTTATTCATCAAGGGGTGAATGATGAAGTTTTTGAGAAGATTGCAGGAGCAACCACATCAAAGAAAGCCTGGGATACCTTGATGACATTGTACAAAGGTGCGGACAGAGTTAAGAAGGTAAGGCTCCAAACTTTGAAACATCAATGTTAGCTCTTACAAATGGAGTCTTCCAAGACTATTGCTAGTTATATTAGTCATGTTTTTTCTCTAACAAATTAAATAAAAACATATGAGAGGAGTACAAACAGCAAGCAAAAGTGGAGAAGATTTTACGATCACTCACTTCCAAATATCATGGTGGCAATAGAGGAAGCACATGATCTCTGTTCAATGACTATTGAGGCTGCAAGCCCATGAGCGATGAATGAACGAGAAGAAAGTTGAGAAGCTGATTGAGCAACCCTTTCAAGGCCAACTCTCCATCAAAGGTGATCAAGGTGGTGAAACAAGCCAAAAGCATGGTGGTTCTCATGGTAAAGGATGAGGACGTGGGGGCTACTGCACCAGGATTCATGGTGGTCATAACAACAATCATGGATTTGGAGGCAATGACCAAGAAAAATCAGATTCTAGTCATCGGCAAAATTTAAGAGGTCGTGGCCATGGACGTGGTAGAGGAAGATATGACAAATCCAATGTTGTCTATTACTCTAGTCATAGGCGTGGCCATTATTCAAATGAGTATAGATACAAGGATAATACTCATAGGGCTCACTATGCACAAGAAGAAGATGATGATGGTGACCATGCTCTCTTGATGGTCACCACAACTAGTGAAGCACCAAATTACCATACATGGTTTCTTGTCACTGGGTGTACCAATCATATGTTCGGCAAAAAGGAGTTATTTGTTGTTCTTGATGAGTCCTTTCACACCAAAGTCAAATTTTCTGATGACAACACTATACTAGTGATGAGAAAAGGACAAATCCTTATCAACTTGAAGAATGGAGATCATAAATATATTTCTGATGTCTTCTATGTGCCAGGTATGAAGAGTAATTTGCTTAGTGTGGATTAGCTGGCAAAAAAGGGGTATATCATGAACCTTCACGGCAGTCAACTCTCCATTTTTGACAACAAAGGTACACTCATTCTCAAGGCCCCTTTGACGAAGATGTTGATGCATAAATTTTGGTCATGCCAACACCGGAAAAACTCGTTTGAGGAGACTATTGCTTAGGGCGCCTCCCGTATGGGTACGGAAACCCGGAAATAGTCTCAGCTGGAGAAAACCATGTGACCAAGTGATAGAGAGATAGAGAGAGAAAATACAGATAGAGATAGAACAAGGAGAGAGAAACGGAC
>MNCI01012383.1:57209-88299 GCA_015680685.1 Gnetum montanum
TCTAAATCGCTGCCGAAAAGAATATCTGGGAAGAGAGAGGGTTTAGTCCAAGGCTTCATGGCCCTGGCCTCATTGGCCTAGGGCTTCCTAGCCTGACTTCTCCTCTGCCTCCTTCCTTTTTCAACTCCATCACCTTGATGGCTTTTTATAGCCAATTTTAGGGTTAGGGTAACCCATCTTTTTTTTTATTTTTTACTTTTTATTTTTTTTATTCTTCTTTCTTTTTTTATTCTCTTTTTTTAAAAAAAAATAAACAAAGGCCCCATGCCAAGCAAGCATGGGCATGCTAGTATCAACACTTAGCCCCCAACCGAAAAGGAAAAGAGGAAAAAAAAATGGTCAAGCCAGGCCCTTCTTCTAGCGCCAAAAAGGTGTTGATGCATAAATTTTGGTCATGCCAACACCGGAAAAACTCGTTTGAGGAGACTATTGCCTAGGGCGCCTCCCGTATGGGTACGGAAACCCGGGAATAGTCTCAGCTGGAGAAAACCATGTGACCAAGTGATAGAGAGATAGAGAGAGAAAATACAGATAAAGATAGAACAAGGAGAGAGAAACGAACGTCCAACGTCCAAATTCCTGTGAAAATAGAAGAAAATTTGCTGACGCCCAACCGTCTAAATTGCTGCCGACGCCCAACCGTCTAAATTCCTCAGAAAAGAAAATCTGCCGACGCCCAACCGTCTAAATTGCTGCCGACACCCAACCGTCTAAATTGTTGCCGACGCCCAACCGTCTAAATCGCTGCCGAAAAGAAAATCTGGGAAGAGAGAGGGTTTAGTNAATCGTATGTTTCAAGTTGATATTTCTAGTGGTGTTTATANTCCTTTGCCTCCTTCCTTTTTCAACTCCATCACCTTGATGGCTTTTTATAGCCAATTTTAGGGTTAAGGTAACCCATCTTTTTTTTTATTTTTTATTCTTCTTTATTTTTTTATTCTCTTTTTAAAAAAATAAAAAATAAACAAAGGCCCCATGCCAAGCAAGCATGGGCGTGTTGGTATCAATAGAAGAATCGTATGTTTCAAGTTGATATTTCTAGTGGTGTTTATAATTGTCTTAATGCCATTATAAATGATGAGCCTGGGTTGAGGCACCTTTGCTTTGCACATTTAAACTTTCAAAGTTTAAAATTGCTTACTAAAGAAAATATGGTGAAAGGTTTGTCCAGTATTCACCATCCAAAACGATTATGTGAAGCTTGCATTTTTGGAAAGCATCACAGAATGCCATTTGCAGCAGAACAACAATGTGCAACACAACCACTAGAGCTTATTCATTCCGACGTATGTGGCCCAATGAACACCTTGTCAAATGAAAATTATAGGTATTTCCTAACTTTTATTGATGATTTTACCCGAAAAATTTGGGTCTATTTTTTGCAAAGGAAGTCTGAAGTTTTTGATTGCTTTAAGAAGTTCAAGGTGCATGTTGAAAGACAGAGTGGTTATCTTGTTAAAGTTCTGTGAACTAATGATGGAGGTGAATACACTTCCAATGAATTTAATGAATATTGTGAAGAATAGAGAATAAAGCATCAAGTCACTTTTCCCTACACCCCACAACACAACTGATGAGTGGCAAGGTATCCCTATGCTCATCATTGGCACCATTGCCAGGGACTTTATTGTTTGTGAGCTAATTAGAACTTAGGAGATCTTTCTCGTTGTTGGAACGAACCCTTAGGGTTGGTTACAAGAAAAAAAATAATATCTAATACATTGCACACTGAATAGACAATCATGTCTCCTTCTTCGTACGAAAGTGTTTCACTGCCTAGGTCTGATACAGGGAACAATAGGAGGCGTAGTACACATAATAATCCACCAGTCCCTCAACAGTTTCGCGTGGTATATGTTCATCCCAATGAGTATATACCAAACTTTACCTTTATCCTCCACCAAGATGAACAACTACGTTGGCATGATTTAGAAGGTAACATAGTGTTACCTCTCGATCGCTCTGTTCCGGACATGCTTCTTCGTGATCTCACACGAATTGGTATGCAGCACTTACAGGTAGAGTATGTTGTGCATGATCATGATTCGAAAGAGTATTGACCCATGGAGGCACAACATTAAAGGGATCTACAACAGAAGAGACGTCCTAAATCCATGAAGGGAAAGTTGTCTCAGAATGTCCCATATGTCATAAGTGAAAATGAGGGTGGTGAACCTGCCTCAGGCAGTCGCCCATACAATGATGTTCCTCCCATTGACTTTGGTCAAGGGGTTGTGTATCAAAATCTTCACTCAACTATCCATAACCTAAATTCTAGTACCGACAGACACAAAGGTTTTGAAAAACAAACATGAACACATGACAAAAATGGACATTTCGATCGTAACCATGATCAAGGCCACAACCACCAAAGAGAGGGAAGCAAACACCATCATGGTGACAGTCCTCCTTCTTCTTCACCTTCATCCTCTCCTTCAAGATCTAGATGTAGTCATAGAGAAAAAGACCATGAGGATAAGGGTAGGCAAAACGGGAGTCATAGACGAAATAATCAGGAAAGGGGACAAGGGCACTCTAGAGAATCATAGCATAGAAGAAGGGAGAGTAGGAAAAAACATAGGCATCATAGACACAACAAACGGGATGATCACAATGAACCCCTACTCGCTACTCGAAGCATGCTAGACATAACTGAGGCNAACAAACGGGATGATCACGATGAACCCCTACTCGCTACTCGAAGCATGCTAGACATAACTGAGGCTGTTAGAATCCCAACAAGGCATCAAAAAGATAGTAGAATCAAGAGATTAGACATGAACACCATCCACAATTTGAAGGGGGATACAATGCTGATCCTCAAAATCATCTACAAGCATTTCATGAGAAATGTGCCTTACAAAACATAGAAAACAAATGGAAAAAACTAAAATTGTTCTTGCGGACACTAGTCAAAAAAGCGGAGAGCTGGTACCGGTCCTTAAGAATCAGAATCCATTCGTAGGTGGAGTACCATGTTAGAATTGTTCAACAATAAGAACCAAACGTACTCTTGAGTGTTCAACTTGCGAAAGCAAATCCAAGGATGTAAACAAGGAGGGCATGAACCCTTGAATGCTACCATGGGCCGATACTATGCACTGTTACATTATTGTCTTGGACATGGTTATTCGCAGAGGGATCAACTATGTCATCTCATAGATGGGCTTAGGCATGAAACACGAAGAACCCTTGGGATGTATGCCCAAGGAAGGCTATCTGAGCTTAGGACCCATCAAGTACAAAGATTATTGGAGTAAGTTGCTAAAGAGGAAGGTGAGCTAAGAAAAAGAGAGAGTGCGGAGGAATATAACAAAGATCCTTCCCTCCGAAAGAAGGGAGTAAGATTTTGTAAGGATGAAGAAGAGTTATCATTCGAAGAGATGATGAATAGGAAAACTTTGCCTATTCAAAAGTTGGCATTGGAAGTATCGTCAAAGGTAGACCAAATGTGGGACTCCCTAGATAATAGATTTCAAATCGTTCTCAAAATAGTAGAGGAGTCTAGAGAGCAAGGTAGTGAACGGGAAAAGAGAAAAAAGAGAGAAGCAGAATATGCACGCAACAAGGGTAAGGGCAAAGTTTCCATCATCAAAGATGTTGTGGATTCAGATATAGATAATGATAGTGGATGCGAGATATGCCAATATGATCATCCTAAGGGATGTTGCCCTATAATCTCACATCTGCAGGAGTTTGGGGTGTATGCACTCAACCCATGATTGAACAGAAGGTAAACACCTCGAAGGTTACCTTATTCCCAAGGTAACGCAAGATAGTTCCACCAACCCTTAACATATTATCCAAGTGGAACTCCACCACAACCAACTGAGCAATATCAATAATGGCATCACCCACAATCATGGGGAATGCCACCACCACAGCAACAATATCCTTACCGTCAACCTGATCCATATGGATATTATGTGTAGTAACCAATCTCTCCACATGACTCTATTGGTCACGTCACCCCTCAACCTCACTACCAAACACACGAGTATTATAGGAATTCTTCTCCCATGGGTGATGTTCCACAAACATACCATCCTTCTTATCTGGCTGCATCTCTTCCACCCTTAACTCCATTACCACCTGCTCCAACCATGCAAGGTGAGCTCCCTGCCCAGCCGCAACAACACAACGCTACAAGGGCTGTTAATTCTCACTCTACTATTGATCCAAATAATCGCACAAAAAAGAGACCTTTCTTTAGAACTAATAGTCCAACCAAGTCCTTACAATCACAAGCGGCTAATTCTTCAAATGCCTCATCACCAATCGAAACTTTAGAACTCCCTTCAACCCAAAGGCCACATTCAATGCATACGGTCATGTTAACTCATGCCTTCACCGATTGGATAAAAGTTGGCCATCTTCCTAGGAAATTCTCTAATCATGGGAGTCCTCTTATATATCTACATATCGCTGGAAACAAACCGTGCAAAGCTCTTTTAGATTCAGGTTTCGATGTCAACTTAATCTCTCAAGAAATGTACAAAGCCTGGAACTTGCCTCCATTAAAAAAGAGTAACATTCGTTTAGAGTTGGCCAACCAGTCCATCATTGTCCCATTAGGACTAGTGAAGAACATTATCACCACTATATGTGGATGGTCATATCCAGCTGACTTCCTAGTGATTCAAGTAAACAACGATAAGGGGGACTTCCCAATCATAATGGGAAAAGCATGGCTAAGCACAGTTGATGCCTACCTAAGAGTCTGCGATCTTTCCTTGGAAATATCAAAGGAAAATACATTTGAAAAGATCAAGAAGAAGAAAGTTCCACACATCGAATATTGTGACACAAGGTGTAATTGCATGCAGAAGTCATGGTTTGTACAATGTTTAACATTGCCTACATGCAATCAGTGTGCACAAGTGACTAATATACAAAGATGCATGTATGCAGCAACCACAAGACAAGAAGGCACCCACTGGCTGACAACTAATCAAGAGAGTCGTTCAACTATATGCATAGAACCAAGTGAGGGTTTAACTTGCACTTACATTGATAGCATAGACACATTAGAGCAAGCCCATTGCCAACTTCCAAGTCTTGACCTTGAAAACATCAACTAGGGAAAGTTGGAAATCCCTGATAAGTTTAAGCAGGAGCCCCTTGAGTTAAAACCATTGCCCACTAGTATGGAATACACATTTCTCAAGAATGGAAAATTGATAATTATTAACGCTAGGCTTGCCCCTCAACAAAAAGAGAGACTACTGAAAGTGATAAAAAAATGGTCAAAAGCCTTCGCTTGGTCATATATTGAATTAACCGAAATAGATCCTAGGATATGCCAACACAGAATTTACACCAATCCCTCCATGAAGCCTCAAAGACAACTGTAGAGGCGACTTAACCCAAAGCTTAAGTAAGTGGTTAAGGAAGAAATTAAACAGCTTCTAAAAGCTAGGTTCATATACCCCATTGTTGATAGTAAATGTGTTAGCCCCTTAGCTATTGTACCCAAAACAGGAGGTTAATGGAGGGTGTGCATAGATTTTAGGCTACTGAATATGGCAACATTCAAGGACCACTTTCCATTGCCATTCGTCAACCAAGTCTTAGAAACCATTGTAGAGCATCGCTACTATAGTTTTCTAGACAAGTATAGTGGGTACAACCAAATTCAAATAGCCCTAGAAGACCAAGCCAAGACTACATTCACCAATCCTTGGGGAACATTTGCATACAAACAGATGTCGTTTGGCTTATGCAATACCCCTGCAATGTTTCAACGACTAGTTCTACGCATATTCCAGCAGCAGATAGAAAATGGTATGGAGGTCTTCATGGACAACTTCTCCACCTACGGAGCAAACTTTGATCAAGCCTTGGATTAGTTAAAGCAAGTACTAAAACGATGTGTAGAAATCAACTTAAGGCATTTAATGGTCCAAGAGGGCATCATATTAGGGCATAATATTTCACAAACAAGGATAGAGGTAGACCTCGAAAAGATTAAAATCATCCAAGGAATCACTCAACAACCTAAAACTGTAAAAGATATTCGATCATTCCTTGGACACACTAGCTACTACAGATGCTTTATTGAGAACTTTTTAAAGGTTGTAAAACCATTGGTTGAACTACCGAAAAAGGAGGTACCTTTTGAATGGACCAAGGAATGCAAACTAGCTTTCCAAACTTTAAAACAAAAGCTCATAGAAACACCCATTCTGCAAGCTCTTGATTGGTCCAGACCATTCCATATAATGACTGACGCGTCCAAATATGCTTTAGGAGCCGTACTTACACAGTTAGATGACCAAAAACGTCCTTATTACATCCACTATGCAAGTAGGAGTATTGTTGGTGCACAACTTAACTACACCATAACAGAGAAAGAATTAATGGCTATAGTGTTTGCACTAGAAAAATTTAGGCACTATGTATTAGGTTATAAGGTATTCGTGCACATGGATCATAGTGCAATAAGGTTCCTAATGAATAAACCAATGGTAAGCCCACGCATCATACAATGGCTCGTAATCTTACAAGAGTTCAATCTTATAATAATTGATCGTAAAGGCTCCAAGAACGTAGTTGCTGATCATTTATCTCAGTTGCGATGGGACAACAAAGAGGATGAATATCCACTCTCTAATCATTTCCTTGATAAACTCCTCTTTGCAGGTGTAGTAACTAATCAATTAACCATGGAGACAAACTAGTATAGTAGTATTCTCACCTATCTCCTTACACAACAAACACCACAAGGGTTAGACATTAAAAAGAAACAACAGTTTCTTCATCAAGCCAAGTATTTTATGGAGATCAATGGGCAACTTTATAAAGTATGTCCCGATGGCTTGGTCTGATGGTGTGTTGGTGGATCAATTACAAGTTCTTCAAGATGCTCATAAGGGTCCTTGTGGGGGCCATTACGTTGGGAGACGAACAGCCATTAAAATCTTGCTTACAGGATATTATTGGCCTACATTGTTCCAAGACATCCATCATTTTGTCCAATCTTATGAGCGATGTCAACGTGATGGGGGAATGACTACTAGAATGGAGGATCCGCAACAATGGATTCAACCTTTAAAACTCTTTGATATTTGGGGAATTGATTTTATGGGGCCTATTACACCAATGTCCAATGAAAAAGCCTACATCATTGTTGCCATTGACTACTTCACAAAATGGGCAGAAGCAGGGATCGTTAAGGATTGTACCTCATCTACAGTTGCACGATTTGTTCAATAACAAGTCATAAACAGGTTTGGCATGCCACATGCACTTATTTCAGAAAATGGTACACACTTCATAGGTGCGACTTTTTGGAAATTAATGCAACGCTTAGGAGTTGAGCACAAACTAACTACACCATACCACCCTCAAGCAAATGGTCAAGCCAAGGTCACCAATAGGGAGATTACAAAGATATTGACAAGAACTATTAGCAAGTATAGGAAAGATTGGAGCACCAAACTGAACGATGCTCTTTGGGCATACAACTCCACATGGAAACTCCCTATAGGCTACTCTTCCTATGAGTTAGTGTACGGTAAACTTCCAATGCTCCTTATTCAAGTAGAACTCCGTACACTATCCATGGCATGTGATCTTAACCTTGACCTTGATCTAGTATAAAAAGAACGGCTAATGAACCTTAACTTGCTAGATGAGAATCGACTAGTCGCCCTGTCATCTAACAAATTGCACAAGGCTTTTAATAAACAATGTCATGACCTAAGGATTAGGAAAGTTAAATATCAACCAGGAGATAAGGTTCTCTACTAAAATCCCACACATGTGTCACAACGAACTAAATTTCCAACACTGTGGGAAGGACCTTATATCATTCATGCAACTTTTCCTTCAGGGGCCATGATGATTTACAAACCTAAGAGCCTGGACAAGAAACTATTGGTCAATGTCCAACAAACCAAACCTTTCCATGAGCCTAGGACAGCTAGTACTAATGCTACCTCTGTTGGTGGACAACCTTACTTCTTGTTTCATGCTATCTCCTAGTTGATATTTACACATTTTTATATTTTTGTAAAGCCCTCAGTTCCTTTTGTATTTTTGTTTTACACATTTTTTCATATTTACTTATTTTTTGTTTTACACCATTTTTACGATTTCTTTATTTGACTTACTTTCATTCGTCATATAATAAGTGCTCATGATGGTGGATTGTATTATAATAATGTTGATTGCTAATGTTTGGTTTTTACCTTTGATTTTCAATGTTGATATTAAGATGTGGTTCTTTTGATAAAATAGGCAATAAGTCCACATTGTCCATTCATCCATTCAACTTTGTGATCTCCCTTGGTTTTGGAACTGTACTGTCCCTTTTTTTGAATAAACTTATTAATGAATTGGTGGCTTGGTATTCTTCAAATCAAGGACTCAATGGTTGAAAAGGGTATGACTTCAAGGGGATTCGATGCACATGTGTTGGCTATTGTCTTGGGTACTTGGATGTTTTTCATGGGTTTTCTGCCATTCTACCATTGATCAAATATCAGGAAGCTGAGTAAATAAAAATAAGTCTTTGCGTGGTGTGGTTCTCACGCGACACACCAAAAAAAAGAACCCTGGTGAGAATTCAAAGCACACCCCTTAGACATAATAAAGAAATATGGGCTACAAGCACTAGTTATGGCACTGAAAAGACATGTTACCCAGGCCTGAAGGTTCCCTCTAACTAAGGCCCTTTCTCGCTTCCTGCTTCTCTATCTTTCTCTCCTTGGAATGGTGGTGACTCTTTGGGAAAGCATTCTTGTTGCTTCAAGAGGATGGATTGGTCAAGTGTATTGATGTGAGGTCACTGAATGTGGTTGGTTTGAGTCTGGCTTTGGAATGAGTTCTACTCAGTCACCTTAACCATAAACTACACAAGGGACTTTACACAACCTTGCTATTGGGATTCCATTCCATTTTCTACTCTCCATCTTTCTTCCCATTCCCCACCTCATTGCTGGTTTTATGATTAGTCTATATTTTTGTTGATACATTATTTTTCCTTGGTAAATTCTTCTGGGTAAGTCTTTAACCATTGTTTCCATATGTCAACCCTAGAGCCTACGAACTCTTTGGTTTGAGGGTTTGTCAGGGCATAAAAGGCATGCACCTGCTTTGGGGAGGACCCATTGACATTCCTTTATGGTGCAATTGTTAAATTCTTCTCCTTAAACATTTCTTACAATTAGCAATTTCTCATTTCATCCCCATCCATGACATCCATTTTCTTGGCATCACTATTGTTATTTTCCCCATTTTTCTTGTTCCCTATACTTTTCCACCCTATTGCTACCAAAGGTTCGCTCTTAGTCGTGGGGGCCTTGTCACAAATTTTTCCATTCTACTACTTGTTTCACCCCTACACCTCAGGTAGTCACCAATAATAAACCTCTAACCCAGTATCTGCCATAACCACAACTTAGCCAATGCGCTTTATATCGAGGCAAGGTATCAACTGCATGATGGCTATTCTATCCTTACTAACAATGATTGGGATAGGAGGAAGCACTCAGGATGGACTGGAGTTGGAGCATTTACACTGGGAACAAGTTTGGTCGTGTGGCTATGGATAAACAACAGAAGGCGCAATTGCAATGTCAGCAGTAATGCGCCTGATTTTCTTCTCTTCTCTTCTCTCTCTTCAAGCTGTCGGATGAGGGCCTAGATATCATCTATGTACAGTGTTCACTACAAAGGCTGTAAACACCAATGTTGTAATATGTTTGTCGATCCATTCACCGAGCACTTTGAGTCTGTTATTCCTTATCGCTGTCAGTTCTCATTCAGTCAATAATCCCATACCTTCCCAATATTTTGTAAGGAACTCGAGGACGAGTTTTCATTCAGTCGTGGGGGTATGATGAGCCACGATATCGGGTACGCGATATCAGGGCCTTCCATGTGATATCGGGCATCCGATATTAGGGTCTATTCTATCACCTATAAATAAGAGAGGGCGCACTTGGTTTGAGTAAGTTTTTGTTTAGTAATTTGTTAATTAGTCTTAGCCCCTTACCCGAACTCTTGCCTTTTCTCCCTCTCAGAGTTAGAATTATTTCTACGTGCCTGCAGTAGGAGTCATAAAGTGAANGTAATCCTAGCAGTGTTGCACTAGTTCAGGATGTGTACGGCAAGTGAGAACGGATGCTGGTGTTATAACTAGTTAAAGCATAGGTGAGTAGTTAAATTAAATTAGTTACTTAGTTATCTCTCTCTCCTCCCTTTGTAGCACCAGGCCATAAAACATAAAAATATATAAAAATCATATACCTCAAGTTTACTTAACCATACAATCGTGCTATACAAGTAAGCTTGGGAAGACAACGATTAATTAACTCAGGAAAGTATTAAATAACTGTAATTAACATTAATTAATCTATTCTAGATGCTGCAAGGTTTATCCCAAAGTTTATCTTTATTGCCGTACACAAGGTATGGTTAGATACACAATGCTCGAATGAGGATCCATTCACTTTATGACTCCTACTGTGGGCACGTAGAAATAATTCTAACTCTAAGAGAGAGAAAAGGCAAGAGTTCAGGTAAGGGGCTAAGACTAATTAACAAACTACTAAACAAAAACTTACTCAAACCAAGTGTACCCTCTCTTATTTATAGGCAACAGAACAAACCCCGATATCGGATGCCCGATATCGTGGATGCAATATCGTGTACCCAATATCGCGGCTCATCAACAACGGAGTAGCCAAAAGAAGAAACAGAACTATAATGGACATGGCAAAGAATATGCTAAAGGCAAAAGGAATGCCCAATTCATTTTGGGGTAAAGCTATCTCATGTTCTGTTTACTTGTTAAACAAGTCTCCAACAAGGTGTGTGCAAAATATCACCCCTGTAGAAGCATGGAGTGGTTTCAAGCCGAGCATAAAACATCTTAGAGTGTTTGGTGCTATTGCTTATGTTCATGCTCCAACAGAGATGAGAACAAAGCTAAATGATCAAGCAAAGAAGACTATCTTTGTTGGCTACAAGCGCAAGGGATACAAGTTGTTCAATCCTATAATAAAGAAGGTGATTATCAGCCGAGATGTGACCTTTGCCAAAGAAGAGGCTTGGAAATGGAATGTTGATTCACATAAAGACTCCCAAAAGTAACAAATCTATATCCTTGAAGAGGAAGCTACAATTCCTACCACAAATGAAGCTACATCAAGCTTTGCTCAAGAAAGTTCCACTCCACAAGCTCTAGTTGAATCTGGAAGGCCAAGGCGGCAATGCCAACAATCAGTACGCCTGCAAGACAATGAGGTAACTCTTGATGATGAAGTTGATGATGATGGAGAATTGGTACGCTTTGCCTTCTTTGCAAATAGTGAACCTGTGGCATTCCAAGAGGCAACTGAAGATCCTAAATGGGTAAATGCCATGAATGAGGAAATCAAGGCAATTGAAAGAAACAATACATGGAAACTCACTAACATCCCATGCGATCTGAAAGCACTAACAAAAAAAGAGGGCATAAACACATATAGAAATAAACATAGAAAAGAACAAGCAAAAACACACAAGATGCTATTCCCCTTGAGAGCTTAGGCACATTCCTCCTCTAATGCATTTAGCCATAAGCCCTTTTCTGATAAAAAAGATGGTGACCTAAACTGAAGAGGCAAAACCTTCCTATCAAACCTACATATCATTGTGATGAGGTTCACATAGGAATGAGAGCTAGATAGTAGTATTGGTGATGGTTAAGATAACATGAAACCCATTAGGATCTCTACACTTCTCCAAGGACAACCTTTGATCCACCAAGAAGGCATGTTTTCCTACATATGTGGCCACTATCAACTTGCTCACTAGCATGCATCTATGTGAATCCTATCAATAAAGTAATGTTGTTATTGGTATAATTCAGAGCATACAATGGAGATGCCCTACACATTAAATATAGTCAATATGTTGTAAGTAGAGCAGCATAGTTACCTCAATATAGGAATATGTTGTAAGTAGAGCAGCATAGTTACCTCAATATAGGAAAACGTCGTGATATATTTTAAAACTGTATGCTAAAGATTTCACTTTGAATGTTGATAGCCTAGATTCTGAATGCACTGTGAAGCTAAAAAGCATAGTCAACATGCCATGTTCGGATGAATAAACGATTTTGCTGATCAAGACCACGTCTAGTTTTTTATTGACATTTACAAGTTAACAGCGCACATACGCTCGCTATGGAGATCTTGTCCAATGTACACTCCTAGACATGACTCATATTTTACAAAGTTACAGACTAATTTTCATCATCTTCGCTTTCATCACTGTAGGATACCAACCCAACATGTTTTTGTATCTCAGCATAATTTCTTTCTTCCTTTTTAGATGCATCAATGGTCACAACTGGTTTGGCTTGTGGAGCAGCATCTTCTGAACCCGTCTTTAACCTTTTTGCCTGTGGCTTTATCTTGATCAAGTTGCTCAATGGTTGCCGTGCATGAGGAACTTTGGCAGCTTGTTTGATTACAGGATCCTGCAGTGACCAGATGTAGTGTGGTCACAGCTAAAAATGATTTGTATGCGAATAATGTCAACAAAATGGATTTTGAGCATCAAATACAATACTATAAATGATACATGCAACTCACCTCTGGCTTCTGTTCACTAGGTTCTACAAATACAATAGTATTGATTGTATGGCTTGCAACGGCTGCCTTCATCATCAACCAAACGGTCAAATGTATCACATAGGAAAAAGGGCCATTGATAAATATTAATGCATTCAGTCTAACAAATGGAACAACTTAAAATCTGAGAACTTAGTTGCAACGGCTGATGAATATAGTATGATTCAAAACATCTTACAAGAAAACAACATGCTACAAAAAGCTATATATCGCAAGAAAATGACTCCATGTGTTCTTTGACCTGTGCAAGTTGCATACGACTACATATTGTTTTGGTGAGCTTTTGGCAATTTGTTTTTTCAGGTGAAAGTGAAATTTATGTCCACATACATGACTTCGAATTTCTCTACGAAATTAAACATGTACGGCAACTAAGAAACCAATGCAAAGGAACTCTTTCCTAACAGCGAGAGTACATGAGAAGCTATCTAAGAGTGATGCCTCATCGTATCGTAGAAACCAACTATAGTGATGGCATATCCTTATGAGATGTCTCAAGCACAGCTAGAAGATGGCTGGCACTCTGCACTAGCCAGTTTTTTGGCACATGTTAATTCCATATGTTGCGTTACATTTTGTAAGTTCATTAGGCAACTAGATGATAACCCTGCTCTCATCTGGTTCAAATCAAACTCCTCAAAGATAAATTTGTATTCTTTTAGGAGAACTTAGTATTTTTACCAACAACCAGTTATTTCAACATAACCGTTCATTAATGATACCAACACAACTAAATTCCCTATTTATTAATTCATTTTTTTAATTATATCTGTTGTTGCTTGCTGTCTTAGCCAACCTCATTTTGTTGAGACAATGGTAAGACAATGATGATAATTGATTGATTGCTTTCTTTACATAAAACACAAAATGCCAAATTGAAATAGAGCAAACATTTGCATGTTAAGGGCATTTTGGAAAGTTCCTGACCTTAAAGTTTCTGAGCTCCTCTGCCTCTTCATCAGCCACCTGCCGTTCTAACACCTTTTTTGTCTGCAAAATATACATGTGAACTTAGCTACATGCGTACAGAGTCTACTGAATATTTTCCTGAAAACAAAATATTATCAAACAATGCACCACTGCACACTTTTATGGGTTAAAAACTTACGCTAAATCTGCTATAACATAAATGAGACAAAAATTAAATATATTTTATTTTATGTTTATCAATATAGCAGTCCAAAATATGGGAAAAGCTGGAGGCTCACACATGTGAACAGTGGATATTCCACAGAGAATAAAAACCTGGTATTTGCTGTTTTCTTACATGATATGGCAGTTTGAACATGCAAGTTAATGGTACCAAGAGTCCATGGAAAATGCAATTATTAAACACACTTAAGTCTTTGTTGTGCATCTTTGAGACTTGCTTTATGTTTATAAGCACTGACCATCCTAGAGATGTCAATTTTCATATTCATTAAAGAAAGACGCACCCTAAATGACCTTGAAATGGTCCAAAATCTTTGTTAACCAAAAAAATAAAATCTATAGATAACATTAGGGTTTCTTTAAAATATATGTTCAACTTTTTGACAATGTAGAAACTAATGGTACCATATATTTCTAGTTCGCCCACACCCAATTAAAGAACAGCACAAAAATCCATGCTCACCATCTCCACTTTCTCCAAGAACTCTGTCTCATCTTCATCTAGCGCTTTTGGTGGCCCTGGAAAATTGTTTATAGGAAAGTGACAAACAAGATTCCAATTAGAAAGCACTACAAGAAAAACAAATCTTCCCAATTGGATAGCCACAATTAGGTAAAGTCATGGTAAAAAAAATATAGGTTTTTTAAAAAAAAATAGGAAAGTAAACACAACGCAAATTTGAAAGGAAAGAAACAACACCATTATTATATATTTTTAAAGGAATCCACACACATTACAAGAAAAGTGAAACATTGAGAAAACTAGAATATATTCATAAATAGATTATAAGCATATATATTAATTGACCAAAGCGTTAAAAGAGCAAATGAGAACACACATGCTAAAGAAACTAGGATAAATAGAGCTATGTGTAATGAGTTTCAATAGTAGTTTTGAAGGCATCCTTTAATTCTCTGAGCTTTCCTGCCAACTCTACTTCTTTCTCCCATCCAGCAATCTCAACTTACAAGTGCTGCCCTTTTTGCTATAATTTCCTATGAATGAAAGGACAAGGATTCAGTTACAAAGGCCATATTGTTCCTCAAGCCAACAAGGGCTAAATCAAGGCAAAAAGAGGAATAAGAATTGAGACAAGGTGGAGGGATGGCATAACTAAGTTGAAAGACAAGGTTAATGAAAGGAAACTGTTCCTCTTCCCTCTGTTGTGTATTCTTCTGTGATGCATTGCTCAGTTAGTTAGAGCATGCAGCTTGTGGTTTGCAAGTCATAGGTTTGAATTCAACATCATAGGATTCTAACTAAAAACAAAAACACGTATATCTACTTTTTTATACAATAATACATAAAAAGCATGCATTAGAAAGTTTATCTTATCATTTTGGTTGATTCTTAAGATCACAAGACTAATCTCATTGTACTTCAAATCTTATTTTATTAATAAAATCTCTTTAAACTTGTGCAAAAAGAAAAAAAAAAGACATGAAAGCAAATATCAATGTTGCAAAGCTACTGTTAATGCATAAATATATACCAATGAGTCATTAATATGATTATCTAGATTGGGACAACTGTATAGCAAAGTTTTAAATAAAATGCATTAAAACTACAAAGAAATTTGTTTCCTTGCGGACCATGAACATTGGAAGCTAATACCTCAACCTGACAACATAGGAGAAAACTTGGAGTAACAACTTACCTGTCTTGAATCTTTACCGAAAAGGGCCTCAGTGAATACAAGTAAAATCTCAGTTTCAGTTTCAAAATCTCATTATTTAAAGGTCAAACCGTCATATGACAATTGCTTGGCAGTTTGAAAGATTTTCTATCACCTTAATATGTTTGAAAGAAAATTAAGGCATTGCTCACTTGGTTAGAGAATGTAGGTTACATACCCAATGAATATGCCAAGACACCATTATGTTTTAACACAGAGGTGTTAGCCTAGTGGCAAGAGTCTTGATATAGAAACCACAGGGCACAAGTTTGATTCCAGTCGACAACACTGAGTTATGGACAAATTTTGTAAAAGGAATTTTGAAATTGGTGTAGTTTGATGGACCCAAGATGGTGTCAGTGGACATAATTAAATATATTCAATATCCCGAAGATCATAGGTGCATGCCATCAACTGTTCATCAACAGAGAGGTAGTCTAAAAAAATGACAAGCAGGAATATAGGCTTTTTCCTATATACCAACACATCCAGACTAGCCTTGGTCAATTCATTAAAGCAAATGCACCCAGCCCATACAGCCGACTCGAGCTTTATCAGACCTGTCAGTTTGTTCATAAACAAAAAAAATGAGAGAAAGTTTAGGAGAAATGAAAAATTTTTCATGAAAGCTTAAGTTCAGAGGGAAAAAAAAGGCAAGAGGATAGAAAAAGTAAAAGTGTTGTTCAAGGGAAACAAAAATGCTAAGCCCTACTCCTCATGCCAATAAGGTTTTGATGCATAAATATTGGAACCAAACTCCAAAAATCTAAAATCAACATCCAAAATTGCACGTTTCAAGAGGTACAGCATCTTAACAACCAACCATAGAAGTTAGGTAATTTGCAATACATACTCGAGTTTATAAGTCTCACAATGCAAAATCAATTATTTCAATAATGCAAAAATGCCAATACAATGCAGCAATAATGCCTGAAATTAAATCATGTAAGTTAATTAATGCAGCAAGAAAAACCTGACAAGAAATTATGTAACCTAAAACATTAATAGTTATGAACTTACAATGAATTATAATTTCATAATCAGCAACTTTTCTTTGTTCCAACATAACTCCAAAATATCAACAAACAGCTTAAGTAAAGTCCGAACAAATTTATGCAGTATCTCAATTTGCCAATTATCAAAGTTGAAAACCCATACTTGAAATAATCTATCCAGCATCATCATTTAACATAAACAAAATGCTTGTTTTATCCTTATTATCAGTGAATGTCAAGGAACAAGACATTACACAATGCAGCTATAACTATCACACTTAAATGTCATTAACTTAGCTTTGAAATGCTGACTGTAGATAAAGGCTTCTTGAACTGGGGATATACTTAAGTTTTTTTTTAGTAACATTAAAATCAACATTCTGTGTATATGTTAGAATTTGTTGGACATCATTAATAGTCATTTATTGTGTGTGAATGTTGTTCAAGTAATGGTTAGATCATTATTATTTGCAATCTCTGGGTTCAATGTTCAAGCCCATTTGTCCTACCTGGAGGCACAGATAAAAATTTATTTTCAGGTTTGTACACTTAGACAGCCACACATGAAAGCTATCATAAAATCAACTACTTACACTAACCGATCATCCCAATTCAATGATGATGGTGATAAACATTTTTAATGCAAAGGAATACAATGTTGCAAGTTATATCATATGGTAAGCTTAATGAAAAGAAACAGATGTTTGGATTAATATGCATTATGACAACTTACGATGTTTAAATCTTTCGTTAAACTCTGCCTGCTGCTTGTCTTTATTCTCTTTCAGAATCTGCATACAAAATAGAATACCATTAGTATACACTAAAAAGAATAGAAAACTACTACATGCACTCATAAAGAGAAAAAGCTCTAAGTATATTGAAAGATCAAAATAATAATGAAAATAATTTCCATTGTCAAAAATTAAAATTAAAAAATGCTAATGATAGAATTTTCCAAAAAAAAATGTTAGAGAACCATTCCTCACAAACTAAAAGCAAAGAATACTATGCAAAACATGCTCTTGCTCTTCTCCTCTTAATACTTGTTTTACTATACATGGTTTGGGTAAAAGTAAGGATTCACACCTGCTGTTTGCGGCCATCATTTTTCATGAGAAATTACGAATGCAATTAACATTACAAAATGTACTCCACAAGATATGACAAGACTAAATGGAACTACTATGCATTGTAAAAGAAAAATCATCATCCTCACCTTATCCCAACAATATGGATGGGCTACATGAACTTTCTTTAGCCATTCTTCTCTATCTAGAGAGGTAAAGATTGAATTTTGCAGGGGAAAAATAACTAAAGAAATTATGGGTTGCAATGCAAAAATCCTAATCACCTTGTACCTTTCTTATACCTTAGTTTGCAAGCGGCATTAATGCGAACCTAACTTTTCACCCAAATTAACACATCTGTAAATGTGCTAATCGTTGTTTCCTGTATTAATTCACATGTTCCTCTTCATACTTCAACATGATCTAGTGATTGCATTTCGCAAGTTATTAGAGTAGATATCGCTGGTTACTGACAAATTGTTTATTCACCTTGTTGAAAACCCTAGCGTAACATCTCTTCGTAAAAATGACACGTAGCCCTTCAATTTTTCAATTCAATTATAACACTGAAAAATGATGCCTGCAACCACCAAATTTTAATATTTATTCATGTATAGTAAATTCCCGTCAGGAACAAATCAGAAATGCCGGATAAAAATAACCTCGTAGAGCGTCTTATCACTTTGAATAGAACCATCTTCTAATCTCCCCCCGCGTTTTTCTTGCACTTCTTCCAACTGCAAACATTTTTGCATCAATGTAAACAATAGTTTACTGAGAAGACAACCGTAACGGAAAGGATACAGCGACGACAGAGTAAGCACCAGTCCCTGCGGTTTTTACAGAAATTTTATGATGTTATTTCTCAAATAAATCCCATACTATGCTAAACCTTCACCTGTTGTTCAGAAACAAAGTTCATAATTCTCATCGGTGGTTCCGCCATGATCACTGAAATTTCTCCTCTGTCGTTTTTACAGCGGTCTAACGCCTTTCCAGCTTCAACCTGAAAGTCTATATATCCACTAGCTTAGTCTCTCCTACGCAGTTTAGGCTTTTAAAACCGCCGTAACAAGCAACCTTTACTTTTCTCAACCTTTGTTAAAAGAAAATATGTATGGCTTTTAATTTGATTTCAACTTGCAAGACAAGTAAAGAGTGGCCACAATCATTGAAATATGCAGTTCTCATGTCTTAACTCTAATTTTAATACATATACTTTAATTAAAACTTTATAACTGAATATTACACATCAAAATCAAACTTCTAATTTGAAGTTTGGAGGTGAAGCATTTCATACATAACCTTACAACTTAAGAAAACCAAAGCAATGATGACATCACTTGTTAATTTAAGAAACCAAGATTAGTGTGCACATTGTTGACATCCACTAGCTTAATTAGGCAATTAGCTTGTATGCAAACACTAATCCAGTTTCTTAAATTAACAAGTTATGAGTTTGGTTTATGATGCATTCATGTGTTTATGCATTTATTTAAATGTAGTGCTATTTTTATGTAGTGGAGATTGAGGTTAAAGAAGGGGTGTGGTAACTCAAAATAATACATATAGCCAACAGGATACATTGAGAGAATTGGAGATGAATATAATGATCTCTTAAGTGTGACTTGAATTATTAACCTCTTACTTAACAAGGCAAGTTAGTTACATGATTAGCTTGTAAACATGAATCTTAGTTTCTAAAATTAGTAAGTTATGGATTTGATTTATGATACATTCATGTGTTTATGCATTTCTTTAAGGGTGGCATCATGTTTTGTGGTGGGTGATGAGGGTTGCAAAGGGGGTATGGGAACCCAAAAGAATTTGACAATAGTTACAAGACATATAATCAACATGATACATTAGATGAATTGTAGAGGAATATAATAATGCCTTGAGTATAACTTGAACTATTAATCTTTTACCTATCAAAATAATGAGCTAACCACTTAAGCCACCTATCACTAACAAGATAGTAAATTGAGGGTGTGGGTGTAGGGGTGGCTTGGTGTTGGAACCCTGAAATAATTGTAATATAGATATATCAAATCATCAAAAGAGAATCTAAAGAAAAAGCCCAACTATTTTTAGGATACACAAACACCATGGTAGGTTTACATCAAGGGTTTGCACTTAGCCTATAGTTATTTGCTATTATTATGGATGAATTAACAAAGGAAATACAAGATGAAAACCCTTGATGTATGCTATTTGGAGATGATATTGTGTTGGTGAATACACCTCAAGAAAATATTGTTGCTAAAATGGGGAAATGGAGACATGCCCTAAAATCAAAAGACTTAAAAATTAGTAAAAGTAAGAAAAAATATATGGAATGCAATTTTAATGACACCATAAACAATGATGAAAAAGCAATAACTATTCAAGGTAAAAGAGTCTCTTATTGCAAATAGTTTTGATACCTAGGATCAATCCTCCAATCAAATGGTGAAATTGATAAAGATATTAGAATAGATTTAAGGTAGGATGGTCAAAATGGAGACAAGCTAGTGGTGTTCTATGTGATAAAAAATACCAATAAAATTAAAGGAGAAATTTTACAGAACAATAGTTAGGCCTGCTATCTTATATGGTGTTGAATATTAGGCAGTACAAAGGAGGCATGAGCAACAAATCAATATGGTAGAAATGCAAATGCTTCAATGGATGTTAAATGTTACTACATAATACAGACATAATAGATAAACTACATAATACAGACATTGGAGGAAGACTTGGAGTGGCTTCTACTTCAAATAAGCTATAAGAAGGGTGGCTTAGATGGTTTGGACATGTGCAAAGAAGATTAGACAATGAGCTTATAAGCAAAGGTTGCTAAATCACTGTTTTATGAAAGTCATCAAAAGGAAGACCAAAAAAGACATGGATAAAAACAATCGAAGATGATCTGAAGAAACTACAAATAAATAAAGATCTAGCTCTTCATAGAGGTAAATGGCAAATAAGAACTCATGTAGCTAACCCCATTTTAGTGGGACAATGCTAGGATGATGATGACAACAATGATCCCATTGGGACAAAATAATTTCAATTTTTTTTTATTAAATTATTTTAAACCATAACTCAATGTTATTCATTAAAATCCATGCCAAAACTCTTACCACTAAGCTAACATGTCTTTGTTTATATTGGTGTTGGAACTTGAAATAAGTGAAACAAAGGTACACCCTAAGATATATAGTCCAATTAGAAATTTACATAACTTAGCATTGCCCATGATGTGGAGCTTCCAAATCAAGTATCTTACTACTATGCTAACACCTTGTTGTTAACTATCTATCTATCTAACCAAACACCTCGTTGTTAACTATCTATCTATCTAACCAACCGCAGGACCAAATGAAAGACTAAGTTTAAAATTTTTAGAACCCTACATCTAGAGTTAATGTGTTAATGTATCTTAAAACCATAGTTTGAAGCGGTAACTTCTTAGCTCCTTTATGATGGCGTTGGTTGCCATTGGGTATTAGCTCCTTGCGTCAAGCTATTTTTTCACTCCTTCATTCAATCAGGCAAATTCACCATTTAGTAAAGCAAAATTTTAATTTCGAAAACCTTTAAAGCCATCGCCCTACCGGTGTCTCAAAGAAAATCATTTTAAGTAATCAGAAAAGCTTGTCCATGGTTTAGCAGGGAACGCGCAAGCCGCTTGGGGAAATAGTTCCTTCGGGGTTTAGGGCATGCACAAAGGCGCATCTCTGGAGAGGTTTTAGCAGATACACTCGATCTTTGTATGCATGGCCTTCCTTAAGCGCTCTTCGCGGTTCATTCTCAATCACCGGCAAAATTATGGTTTCCACCGAACAGATCCAGCTCTGCGTCTTCCTCCTCGCGGTATGTTTTCTACGGCTTTCACTGTGTTTTTTTTTTTTTTTTGGATAAATTTAAGATATTGTTCTGTTATATGAAATGTCCATCTCACATGTGTAAGAATACAAAAATAAAAAATGAAAAACCAGATACATGTGATTTTCAGAGCATCTGTTCAAAAGTTTAGATCAAGGCTCCACGGATAACTTTACATAGAGCAAAAAACACAGAGACATAGACAGGTCAAATTAGGAAAGCGTTTTTTCAAGAAACGTATAAACGAAATTGTATAGAGCGAAGGTTTTTTTTCCCTTAAATAATCAAATGCTGAATGTCCACTTTTATCAGAGATTGGATAAAGTCAATGGATATGTTCTTTACTTCATTGCCTTTGAAACGTTACCTTGCTTTATGCTTCATTTGTTACAAGTTCTCCCACGATAAAAATATTTTGCATATTTCAGTATTGTGAAATTCCGATGTATATGTGCGATAGTGCTATTTAGATTTTACAAATTACAATTCGGTTCATAGATAATCGGATCTATTTTATTAAAAAAAATTTTAGGAAATGGCTGTTCGTTTGCTCATTCCTGGAATCAAAATGCCATGTATAGTTGCTGGATTTCAGCAGGCATGTCATTGAACAATCAAATTGACAAACTAATCAGCATTTCCGGAGATAGAAAGCGGCTTTTCTCAAAAGCTGCTGTGAGCACAGGCGAGGCTAAAATTACTATTGGTCCTCCAAAGACGGAAGAGAGTGAGAAGAATGTAGTATATTATGGACCAATATCAGATACAATAAAGAAGGTGAAGCTCCTGTCGCTTTCTACTTGCTGCCTGTCCGTTTCGCTAGGGCCGGTGATCACATTCCTGACATCTACAGACCTTAATATCATTGTAAAAGCAGCAGTTGCATCATCGGTCATGTTTTTCAGTGCATCCACCACTGCAGCTCTCCATTGGTTTGCTAGTCCGTATGTGCATAAAATGAGATGGAAGCCTGGATCAGATAGCTTTGAAGTTGAAGTAATGACATGGCTTGCCACTTATGTTCCAAGAACAATATACTTCTCTGAGGTGAAAGCCGCAGATACTAACAGGCCTTATGTCACTTTTCAAGCCAACGGTAAATATTACTATATTGATACAGAGCGTTTCAAGAATAAATCTTTGCTTGCAAGATTGCTTCCGAGTGAACGACCTGCGTTTTCCACATCTAGAAAGTCTTAGGGGATTTTGTGGCGAGTTGATTCGTTTTCGGTGAGTGGAAGAGAGCAGGATATGAAGGACACCATGTGTAATGCATTTGCAGAGGTTCAAAATATTTGGAAATTGAAAAATGTAGGGTGGTGCTTATTCTGCATTGAACTGAAACTATCATTAACAAATTTTTCTTTGAGTTTCATTTCGGTTTACAGGCATCATTTTCAGGTGCAAATGTTTTGTCTATGCATGTAAATCTTTATGCGAATGAATATTTTAAAATCATGCAACGGCCAAGAAAAAAGATAGCCTTTTTGAATCGTTTAATAACCCATTGTTATCAACAAATGGTTTTAGTTTTGTGCTATAAATTGGTTACTCCATAGTTAAGGTTACTTAAGAGACTGTCTATGTCGCGTTTCTTTTGCATTTCTCCGGAAAATGGAAGCAAGTTATATCTAATGCTGCTTCTTGTCCCAGGAGATTTCTGGTTTGGATCCAAAATGTTATTAGTAGTAAAATCTTATGTTCGAACAAAAAGAGAAAGCATGGTGTTGAGTGTCTAAGATGTTGCTCTGTTCATCGTAGCCATTGTCATATGACCAGACTGGTTACATAAAATTTATTATTTTTTTCCTCATAAAAAATCTCAGTTTATGGGCCAGTAAAATTTCAGTATTTCAGTATTACCATGAACTATGTTTCATCGTTAGTTACAATGGATGTAGATTCAAAAAGGTCGGTGTATTAATAGGAATGCAATGAGGATTGTACAACAAATTCTATTGTAAATATAATAAAAAGCACAGTTAGATAAGAATAAAAACATACTAATCCAATAAAAAACATTATGCATTCATAGAAAAAAGAAATATTTCAGGAAATTCATTAAATCATATAATCCTTTTTACCCTTTTTAATTTTTCTAAGGTAGACAAAGTACTCATTCTACTATTCCAAGGGAATTTATTAATCAATGTCACCTCTTGTAATCATTTATTGTGCATCATCTCACATCCTCAACTTGTATGACTATCTCTTAACTTGTGTCAAATAAAGTGCCCATGCGACTGTTCTAGCCGAATTTATTGATTAGTGTCACCTCTTCTAATGATTTGTTATGCATCCTCTCACACCCTCAACTTGTATGATTACCTTAATTACCATAAAATGGTCAATCCTTGTGTTACCAATTTATTGTAACATCATGCATGTTTGCAATGAACATTATACTCATTTGTATCATAATTCAACTTTGATTACTAGGTAGATTTGCATCAAAACCATGATTGCATACATTGCTTTAGTGTACTAACACAAATGAAATAGATTGATATATTATGGATTTTAACCTTCCTATGACAAAGGTAGCATTTAAAGGGAAGGTGAAACACCTTATTTAAAGAATGCCATGAATGAGGTTGGCATTATGTCTAATGAGCTACATAAAAAAGCGAACCTTGGGGTGGTAGTGGACAACTCTTGCGAAAAAGGAGTTAACCATCAAGTGGGCAATCTAATTCTTCCTAGTGATATGAGGGAATTGGATAACATCTTAACATCGCTTTGAGGCTTGAACATTGCCATCCAAGACATTAACTCGTTCATTTCCTTATAACACTCTAGAAGAACTAAAGGGTCACTTGGCCACCAATCTCTTAGAGGACACATCTTTTCTATTTTTCTATGTTCGGGAGGAAAGCAATCGCTTCGAGAAAAACCTCATGAAAATGAACATGTGATTTCTCCTCAATTGGTAACTTGCTCATTGGAATTTGAGCATCCCCAAAAGCCCATCATCTCAATGGTTGGGGGAAACACGAACATCTTTGAATTGATTTCTAGACATTTGAACTATTTCATAAACAGAATCCATTACTTATCAACCCTATTTTAGATGTCATACACTAATTTAACAATTATGATGTATTGGGTTCTGAAATTCCTTAGCCCACAACCATCAAGGTCCTAAAGCTAGCAACCCTACTTCAAGTGATGAGTGGCAAGATACCCCTACGTTCAACCATATGAATCACAAGCGTTCACATGCGATCTGGTCGAATTTCATAGACCTTAAGTTCCCATGTACATTGGTTTAAGGATGTGAAATCTAATCATGATGATCATTGTTTTCCCAACTACACTCATGGAGCTTTGTTGTATGATTAAGTGTAATTGAAGCACATGATTTTTGTTATTTTATATTTTATACGCCTATGATTACCAATAAGTTAAAACTCAATTTATGAACCACTTTAACTAATCTAATTGCTAATTAATAACTAACTATCCTAACATAAATATCTAGTCCCACTTTTCGTGCACATCCTGAACACGTATAACAATGCTAGGTTACTAAACGTTAAGCGTTGCTAGGATTACCAAGCATCATGCGCATGCTTTTAGCAATTGTACTTATGTGCTTAAGTAATTGCTATTTAATCTAGCTAACTTAATTTAGCTTAATTACTTGGAAGCATTAAAAAAATTGCACAAAACATTAAATGCATGAATAAAATATTTAAGCTAGCCAAGGCACTACAAGGTTTGATCAAAAAGCTTGTCTTTATTGCCACACATATTGCCATGCTTAGGTATAACTTGCTCGAATAAAGATCCATACATTCAATAACTCCTGTTGTAGGCACTTTGGAAAATATTCTAACTCTAGAGAAAAGAAATTGCAAGAGCTCTACTATGCTATGACAAAATCTATTGCAAACTGTGTGCCCAAGTGCTATATTTATAAGTCGACACACATCCCGCAATATTGGATATCCGACATCACTTCTTGGGCCCCGATATTTGGTATCCGATATTGGAGCTAGACTAAGTAATGTTCATCATCAAGCGACTAGGTGGAGCCTCCTTCATTTCTTTATCCTACTCCATAACAAATATCTAATTGATCTATACAATTCACCATATTTATTGGAGAGGATAGCACATAAGTTGTTTATATTGGAATATTAAACAAGATAAGCTGGCCTATCATCAATTTGCTAGCTACAAATAGAAACATTCTTACCAAGCAACAAGTCTTTTTTTGATGTCTCCAAGTAAGTTATAAAATGACTTATTAATCATATCATTTTTTTTATAACTTGTTCCTTAAGGTAATTCTTTTTTTATATATTTTCACATTTTATTAAAAGTAGTTTTTGTTTGTAAAGATTTTAATGCTAGAGTTAGTTTTCAACAAAGAAAAATTATTGGAATGGCGAAAGGTTCTAGATCTTACCATTTACAATGGGCTTACCAAGTTTCCATGGTCTACAACTTTCACATTTATAGGTCCTCAAAGTAACTTTTGTATTGATTTGCTCTTATCACCTATTGACCATATCAAGTACATTAAAGAGTTCAAAATAAAAGAGGAGTTGGTGGAATCTTATCATTATCATTTGGTGTTTGTTTTTAAAATTAGTACGCACCTTGATTAATAATGAGCAGTGAGGTACCCCTATGTCCAACCATATGAATCACAAAGCGTTCACGTGTGATCTGGTCGAATTCCGTAGACTTTGTCATTTCCAGTGCACTAGCTCTTTAGGAAGCGAATCTAGCCTTAAGGTCAATCGTTGTCTTCCCAATTACACTTGTGACATTCGTTGGTATGGTTAAGTGTAACTAAGGCATTCGATTTTTATCATTTTTATGTTTTATAGTTGAGTGCTTAAATTGTAGATAAAAAGGGATTTGATTAACTAATCATTTAACTAATCCTAACTTAAGTATTCGTTCTCACTTTCCGTACATATCCTAAACCCACGTACTTGCTGCTAAGTGACCAAGCACTACATTACTAGGCGTACCAAGCAATAACACTGCTGGGATTACCAAGCAAATACGTGTTACGCTTGAAGCAATCATACTTATGTGTGTAATCTATCTCTCTTAATTGCCTCATTAATGTAATAATTGGAAAATATTTAATAACTAATTGAAAGCATTTAATAAATAATTGGAAACAGTAAATGCATAAATAAAATAGCTAATCTATTCAAAGTACTGCAAGGTTTATCAAAAAGCTCATCTTTATTGCTGCATACACTGTCGTGCTCAAGTACAACAATGCTCGAATAAAGATCTATACACTTAGTGAGTCCTGCTATGGGCACTTGGGGGAAAAATTCTAACTTTCGAATGGAAAAAATACAAGAGCTCTACTGCAACTACAATCTACTTATGCCATAAATGCAATTGCAAGCGCGTATTTATAGTCGAAAATCAAGAAAACCAACACTACGTCGATAGGGCCTTGTTGACACATGGTAAGATGCATCGACTAGGCCTTGTTGACGAGGCCCAATTGACGAGGACTCATTGATGCAACCAACTTAATGTGACTCATCAATTAAGAAAAAAGATAAATACAAGTAAGTAGTGCAAAATTAGTGGAGTTCCAATGAACATAGAAAGAAATTGCAATAGATATTACTTAGGTAGCTAAAGAGGTTACTCTTGCCCACAAGCATAATGCTTAAAAGAATTGGTTTGATGGTGAATGTATGCAAGTTACATAGAACATTAAAAATGTTATTAGGTAAGAAAGACATAACCTAGTTAAGAGGTATAGATGCCTTATTAGGAATAAAACAAAATATTGTGGCTAGGTAGGACATTAAAAATACTACCAAGGAAGAAAGACATAACTTGGTCAAGAGGTATAAGTGCCTTACTAGGAAAAAGAAGAAATGTTATGTCAAAGTAGAAAAAGAACAATTTGTTCACATGATCAAAATGAACCCAATCATCTTTGGAAGTCTTTTTGATGTAAACTTTCTATACCACTTAACTTCTATTTTCACAATATTATGCATTTTATAATAATTTTTTGAGGAAGATGACATTTTCTATTATAATATTTGTAAGGCTCTCTTATACACTAAAAAAATAACAAATGACATTAATGCATTATCATATGAGAAAGCTGAAGATTCGGATAGTTTATATGTTGGGTTGCTTAAATGGGTAGGGGTCTTTATTTATAAAGAAGTTTAGAATGTAGTTGTTGAAAATGGCCTTAGCTAGCAATGGAAGATTAGTAAGGCCATACTTCTTTATAAGAAAAGAAACAAAAAAAATTTAAGAAAATATAGATTGATATGTTGCTTTGAAATCTACATCTAAAGTATGCTTAATAGGCCACAAATTTTATAAGGTTTTTGCATTTATTTTGAATTGTAATTCAATGTGGAGAAAACTAAAATTATGATATGGTATATAGAAATATACAACATATAATTTTAAATTTGGTAGTAATATTATATAAATTGTTGACTCTTTTAGATATTTGGATCTTGAACATGTAAATAATTATAAATAGGATAAATGCATTAAGGATAAAATAGCATGAAGAATTAAAGCTCTTTGTGAGTTTCAAAATGGAATCACTCATCCATCCTCTATTTCTCTATCCCTTTCCCAATTTAGTTTTACTCTCTTAGTCAAGTTTGTTCTATCTTTGTTTGTTCATGGCGTTTTTTAGACATAAATCTCTTGCATAACTAACAACTCAAAAATGCCATGAACAAACAAAGAAAGAACAAACTTGACCAAGAAGGTAAAACTAAATTGGGAAAGGGGTAGAGAAACAAAGGATGGATGAGTGATTTTGTTTTTAGATATCTTGTTTCCTCTTAAAAGCTTCTCCTAAAATTGAACCCTCACCAATTTAACCCAAAACAAGGAACTACATTCAAATTGATGAGGCAATATGATGGTCCCTTTTGGATCATCAATAAGATTAATCCTGAGACGCTTCAGCTACCTATTAATATGAATTGATTCTATCCAATTTTTCATGTCAACATGCTAAAGCTATTACCTGATGGGTTCCCTTATCCTAAAAGAAACCTCATAATGTAAGAACGACCATGTAAACAATCTATACAAGGAAAGAGAGCTGACTGCATTTAAAACTTCATGACCACTAGGCATGGTCCTAAAATGAAAGTGAAATTTCTTGTCCACTATAAACATCATCCGAACTCAAATGCTAGTTGGAAATCACTAGAGTGCTTAAGGTCCCACGAACACTTAATCACGAACATCTGTCAGGAGCAAACAATTGATCTTCCACCATGGCTTCTTTGATGATGGGTGTAGAATTCCACTAGAAAAAAAGCTTCTAGAAAGATGAGGACCAGATAGACCAATAGAGGTGAGGCATGTGTTAACTCACAAGATCTGAGGCTAAGTTTTTAGCAAAGCCCACCTCAAGTAGGGGGATGCCTAGAGTTTTTTGAAGAACTCTATAGGAGATGGGGCTTAAATTTCACATAGGTAGGAGATTATGTTGATCTTGAGACCCCTAACCTTTGGGTATAAGTGAGTTAAGGGATGCCTTGGACTCATAAAACTTTTAGGTTGATGCATTCAATCATTTAACTATGATAGGCCACTAAGAGCCCTTCTATAGTCCTGCATCTTAGGCAAGGTGTGCAAGGGTGGACATACCAAGTCTTGAATAGCACCATTTTTAACTTGGGTGTTGGATGCTAGGACAAGTCTAGATCTTAGGAAGATGGTTGAACAATAAACTTTAAGGTCTCAGGCCTTGGTAGTTGGACCTTCCAAAACCTAAGATCTTTTCAAGTCAAACTTCAAATAGTGTGAGTTTACTTTCCTAAAATTGATGGAATCCTCCTTCGACTTTGGTGTAGCTGCCTTGTGGGTTACCCAGGCTATGCTTTGAGGTCATCGCTTATTCTAAGCGAGGGAGAACTGTGAGAGAGGTAGAAGGGTTGATGGTGGCCTGCTATCATCCCCATAGTTCGGGGGCCGTGGGGGTGCAAGAAGTCCTTCGCTCCTTGTGTCTTCAAAACCATACTAGCATGGGAGTTTCATGCATTAGTAAGAGGAGGCTATGACCTTCCTCATTGATGAGTGGCGAGGTACCCCTACACTCAACCATATGAAACGAGCGTCGCACGCGCGATCCGGTCGAACTCCGCAGATGGACTAGTTGTGGCACCTAGATAGTTAGCCTTAGGTCGCAGTTCGCTGTCTTCCCACCTAGACTAGTTTTGCATATGTCACATATGGTTTAGTCTAGATGAGTTGTATGATGTGTTCTAATTCTAACGCTACTCCTAATGGCAATGGAAAATAATATTAACTAATCTAAACTAAGAGGGAAAGGGTAAGAAAGTCTAATCTAGCCTAAGTGCGACGAGCAACCGATTCCTTGATCAACCGTACACATCTTGGACTTCGTGCACGACTGCCACTGGGACTACCAAGCATAGATCCTAGGTACGCCACTGGGATTACCAAGCGTAGACCCCAAATATGCCACTGGGTTACCAAGCGTAGATCCCCCTAGCTACACCACTGGGCTACCAAGCAGTCACACTTAAATGCTCGTAATCAAGTCGTACTCGTTCCGCTTCTAGGAGTTCAGGGTGAGAGACTAATCGTGATGAGTAACCGATTCCTTAACTAGCCGTACACACCCGTAGATGCTCGTAGTTAAGTCGTACTCACACCGTGCTATGAAAGCAATAAATAACATTAAATAAATAACAAATAAATAAACTAAGTGAATGCTGCAATGATGAAGTAATCTCGATCTTTATTGCCGGTCATGTGCGTGTCCAAGTACGGCACACTCGAATAAAGACACCGTACAATTACATTCACCACACTGCGGGCAGACACGGGAAAAATTCTAACTCTGGAGGGATCAAACTGCCAGAGCTTCGCTACTCTAAAACTGGGATCCCCCAAACAAGGGAGAGCCGCCTCTTATTTATAGACATGGTGGCGGACTGCGATATCACATATGCGATATCGTAGGGAAGGACGCGATATCGCAGCCTGTGCGAACCGCGTCTCATCTTACCCCCATGACTGAATAAAAACTCATCCTCGAGTTACAAAGAGAACAAGCTTCAGTGATTACACAGTGGATAGGTATGGGATTATTAACTAGAAAAAGAAATGGACTAATGTCGCAGTGTGGGAAGACACAACACAGAGAAAAAATGCTACAACTACAAAAATGTGGAACTCATGTAGTTCCTGGTGGCGGTGGCTCCTCCATGGGTGCTTTCCCTTTGTCACGTGCTGCAAGCTTTGAAGGTTGATGACGCTGAAGAATAGCCTAGAGCTTCTCCTCTTCGGTCTGAGGGCCTTGTGTCGTCCATGCTGATGCTCCGATGTTTGATGGAGTCGGCACTTCCCACGGACAGGGTAGTTGCGGGAACATCTGATTAGCTTTGACGTACCATGCTGCGAACACCCGTCGTTCCTCTTCATAGGCTCTGGCTCTATCTTTGTATTCATGAAGTTCTGTTAGCCGTCGAGCCAAGTCAGTTGCCACATCTTTCTATCCTTGGTAGCTTTCTTTTACCACCACGAGTTCAGAATTTGCAGCATCTAATTTTTCAGCCAACTTCTTCCGTTCTGCAAATTCTGCTTCATATTTAATATGGGTGGAAGCTACCTGCTGCTCGAGCTCTGACCTCGGGCATCCTGCTGTTAACATGGCCAGGTTGGCATATCGAAGGTTTGCCAACTCC
>MNCI01012383.1:94678-142823 GCA_015680685.1 Gnetum montanum
CACACTCGAATAAAGACACCGTACAATTACATTCACCACACTGCGGGCAAATACGGGAAAAATTCTAACTCTGGAGGGATCAAACTACCAGAGCTTCGCTACTCTAAAACTGGGATCCCCCAAACAAGGGAGAGCCGCCTCTTATTTATAGACATGGCGGCGGACTGCGATATCGCATACGCGATATCGTAGGGAAGGACGCGATATCGCGGCCTGTGCGAACCGCGTCTCATCACTCATTATTCCTCTCCATAGGCCCTTGTCTGGGAGGGTTGGGTAGTTTAACTCTACGTTGGGGTGTAAACTGGGTGTGTCATGGGACATGCTATGAGATGTTGTGCGCTTGTTAGAGGGTTTAGCTAGTAGTCCTCGTGGTGTCCACATGAGTGGAGCAAGGGAGTGCTATTTAGGTTTTATTAGCATTATGTGTTTGAATTACTTGAAAGACTGCTCAGGTCACATGCTAACATTAACACTTTGTTTGTTGGCATATGTTTCAAGACTGTTGTTAGTTGAGGCATATTCCTCTTGAGTTCCATCCAAAATTTGAATATGCTCTAAGGGACTCTTGGGGTGTCAGACAACATTATTACAATTAAACTATCTAGAATAAAAGCAACCATGATGGTGTAGGGGTGTTGCACCTTGATAGATCCCAATAGGACCCAATCCATAACTTCCAAGTAGATCTAGCTTAGAAAATAAGAATAACATAATAAAATATATAAAAATGCCCTTTTATTAAGAAAATTCTCAAATACATAGAAAATACATTAAAGATGAGGAGCCAAGCTCAACTCACAACCCTCCCAAGGATCTTAGAGGCCACACTTGTCCTCTCTTAATCCTCAATTGCTCACAATGGAGCCCAAGCTCAAGATAAGACACTTATAAGAAAATCTCCTAACCTCTCTTAAGTGCTCTCCCTTGCCTCTCACTCAACTTCCTTGCACAAGCTCTCTTCCCTAGGGAGCTCTCTCTCTCTTGCCCTCTATTGGGATGTTTGACATTGAAGCACTTGGCACTTCGACACTTACAATTGTGAATTACATCAATATTTATAAGCAACCAGAAGGTAAAAATCCTAGAAACCTTTCCTCAACTCAACTTGAGGTTCTTTAGATGTTTCCCAAATCTTCTCGCCTTCTCCCCAGCTATTTTCATCTTGCTTTGGTTGTTTCCCAAATTGGAACAACATTTTTGAAAGTTTTCCCATGTGTTTGGGTTATCTCTGGCTTTGCTGGGACATCTACTATTTTTGGTAGACGTCTACTTTTCAAGGGAGATGTCTTTGGAAAGACATCTTTCTTTTTGAAGAAACGTCTCTTCTGAAGGTGCCAAAAATAAAAGTGCTCTTTTTTATGTCAATAGCCTCCAGATGCCATCCAACAAGTCCTCATAGATCCTAGAATCTCCTAGACTCATCAAAATAAGCCAAAAACACCTCCAAACATGCCAAGACATCCAAGAATCATCCCTAACAAAATCATAGAATGTAGGGTAGAAAAAGGTGATCGGAAGAGGTGTCCCTACACCACATGATCCCACCACGAGCTATGTCTAAAATTTACAAGAAAATGGAGGATATGGGCCGCACAAGAACCTAAAGTTGTTGAGGAAATGGTGGTTGGGGGAGCATTTGCTAGAACAATAAAAAACATTACGTGGATATCTGAATTTGACATGGACCATTGCCAATAAAACTAGGCCCAGATATGGGCGAGCCTTATGGAGGAAGCATTGTGGTGCTAGTTGGTTTGTTGTATCTCTTATTTTTGGTGTTACATTTGCTCCAATACTTTTGGAGCAATGCTTCTAAACTTCTAACAACTCATTCCTCACACATCTTTTAGCTAATGAAGTTTGTACTAAGATTTTCACACTTAGCTAAGACAGCGAATAAAAAGAAATGTGAGTCTTACCATTATGCTAACATGGTTTGAAAAATAGGAAGTTTCCAAAACATGAGTTGGATAATTAGCTTCATGGAAGTTTCATTTTGATTATAGGTTCAATAGTATACATAGTGATTTAGTTTTGTTTCTATCAAACCTTAATTTTTTTAAAAAATAATTTATATAAATTGAATTTTTCATTATAAATATAGCTTGTGGTTGTGCAATAAATTTGATCTCAAAGATTATGCTAAAAGATTATTATATTCTATTTAAGTCATGTCCCCTAGAAACATGTCTTGACAAAAATTTTTGTGTTTATGATATTCTTAATATGCACAGACGTGTTCAAGTTGCCCTGAGACATGTGGCTTGAACGTCCAACATAGTTTAACTTAAAGATTTCATTGTTTTTTAGGAAAAAGCAAAAACCTTTTGTCAAAATTACATGTTTTGACAAAAATTTCTGTGTTTATGATTCTTGAAATGCATGGATGTGTTCAAGATGCCTTGAGACATGTGGGTTGAATGTCCAACATAATTTAACTTAATAATTTCATTGTTTTATAGGAAAAGGTAGAAACCTTTTGTCAAAATTGTTGCATAATAATTGTATAACATAAACTTCTATTTCCAACATCAAACACAATTATAGGCAATTACTATTTCCCACCTCTTTGTACAAGCCTTTCATGGTAAAATGCGCACTTACAATGTTGTTCTTCTTAAAATTATTAGACAATGAGATTAGCATCACTATTGATTATTATGGTGCCGCAAATTTATTCCATTGTATCACCTTATATTCTCAGAAAAAGCAAATTAACCACGCTTAAAAAAACAAGGGAAATCGTGCTTTACAAATTTAGCATACTTATAATAGTCCATTATTTCAAAAATTAAGGTATCATGTAAACAAATTGAGTTGCATAAGATTTGTATTTTCTCAAATAGTTTTAGGTTTCCGATAGAACAATGAGGCCTTTTGGCTCTTACTATCAAGCCCACACTATTGACTTCCTCCTAGGCTTTACCATTTTTTGAGGATCAACTTGGCATTGCCCTTTATCAATAAGCTTAGTATTAAGAGTCTTGGTTTGTCAACTCCAGGTTACAAGTTCAATTTCACTAAGCAACACTAAGTTATAAGTTTAAAAAAACAATTGTAAAAGGAATTCTAGAGCCAATTCAATAAATCAAAGGGTTCTCAATTGACATAAGTAAAATATTTCAGTTTTAGTTCCAATAAGCCCATGTAATCATAGATCTCAAGTAAGTTAAATTTTCCTATGCCTATTCTACCATTCATCAAGCTAAATTTTCATTTGATTTTCTATTACGACTTTGCATTTTTTATGCAAGCTTTACCATGAGACCATAACACCCTATGGTCAAGTCATGGTAAGTGATAAAGAAGACATCACTATTTTGGGTCTTTTTACCAGTTTTTGGACCACCACCATATCACCATGATCTATGACTCCACCATGACTTGTGGTCTTAATTTTTTATGTTTTTATGTCACCATGACTTATAGTATACTTTGTGACCTTTACCACAAGTTATAGTCAACTCATGTTCAAGTCATGGTATCGCATAAATTGACCACTAATGATAGCCACCACTCATTGTTCACTAATGGTAACTTTTTAGCTGAGTTTTGAAGAGCTACTTAATGCTTTTCAAAGCTTAAAGAGGCATAACTAATATTATGCATCCAAATAATATGATCTTGAAGCCATTTAATTTCTATGGGTCTTTAATTTGAAGGCTTGATCTTTACGAGGAAATGATCACTAGTGAGGAACATCACTCATGGTCCATGGATGGTCAAGTTTTTGGATGAATTTTGAGATGCTTTTATTCTAGAAAGTAAAAAGGGACCTTATCATCATTGTGCACTTTGACACATTTGTTGTATTTATATCCTCATAGTAATTGGATTGAATTTTAATTCACAAGTTGCCATTTCATTGTTAATGCAATGGTGACAATCTTGATATGGAAACCTAAGTAATATTCAATTCCATGAATAATGCTAAATTATGGACAAATAATGTGATTTAAAAGATCTAAGGATCTTTAACTAAATACATATAAATTTCAATTCAATTTTCTTAGGAAAACATGAATAGTTTCTTTGGTATCCATAAAAATTGATTAGTGTATCTTTATTTGTACGATCATGCACAATGGTCATCCTATCAAAAGAAGCTGGCAAGGTTGGTGGATCAAGGATGAGCCGAAGTCTAACTTCTTTTGAGTAACTGTAGCCAGCTCAAACCCACCTTTTCATATTTAAAAAACAAACACCTCACCATCACTTGAAATGACCCACCCTTCCCATGTATTAATAATATTTACTTAAATTTAATATTCGACTGTTAACCGACAGATGAAAAATTGAAAACAACACCACTTTTAATTTGCTTGTAGTTACCTTCAATGGTAGAGACTTACCACCTAACCTGCTCACGATCCCTAGTTCCTTGTTTGCAGCGGTGTTAGTAGTCCCTTTTCAAACAGA
Organism: Gnetum montanum; assembly: GCA_015680685.1. NCBI lineage: Eukaryota > Viridiplantae > Streptophyta > Gnetopsida > Gnetales > Gnetaceae > Gnetum > Gnetum montanum. The sequence continues at coordinate 99,101 of MNCI01012383.1, forward strand.
TCTTGTAAAGGCACTACACAGCCACTAAGAAAAATATGGCACTGGGTGTAACATTCCTTCGATGCAAGTAATCAAAAGCGGCTTTGTTCATAATGTTATCAACCATCTCTGCTTATTAAGCAATCCATAGTTCATGCTAAAAGATAAAAATACTCCCACTAATGTTAGAACTCAATTATTCATCAAAGTTTTAGTAATAAATTATTTACATTTACGGGGCATCTGGCCATAAAAAATTTTGATTTTAACTGTGATTTCATTTTCTAGCGCCATTGGTTGCAACGCTGTTACAGTTAAAATGCCACACAAACCAGACTACATTAGCAATTAATCATGGTTTCCTTTCTATCAACTCCAGCATATTAGCAACAAGCCCAAAAACAGTATTGATGTAAACTTGCAATGAATCAGAATGTCATGGGAACCACCCTTCCGACCAGCAGGTAAATTGCAATATGCTTAAATGTTCAGATAAATGCTATTGTCACACAGTAGCTTTGCAACATGCCTAAAAACATTCGTAGCAAAATCCTAATCCCTTTGTCCTGCTGAACTCATATATGCCCAGATTAAGGTATGTATGTTGGTGTCTTAAAGAGGGTAGTTATAGCCGGGTATGATAATAATGTAAAGATGCAGCTCATATTTGATATGCAAAAAGCTTTAATCATTTGAAGTCAGATTCATCTCATGTGTTTCTTCATAACAGGCGTTTCTTAGAAAACCGTACCCGTTGAATGTCAAATACAAACGTATTAGTCTCTGTTTAGGTTCAGGCAAAATCCGAAACTTTTTATGGGCTCAGAAACAGCTTGGCATTAAAAGGTCGGTCCCTGATCCCAACTTCGTCATCGTAATCTTAGCCTGCAACAAAATTTCATGATAGCTTAAAATTGGAATCATGTGTGACCCTTGATGTCAATTTTGCCAGGTAAAAGGCTTTCACATTAAAAAAGGCTTGATTATTACAAATGAAGAATATACTGTAATATGCTACTTCTTACAAAGTCACCGGACAAGGAGAGAATCATATTTCAAGCATCTGTATTTCCCGTTCTAGTATTTTAGAACCACCCAGAATAAAAATAAAGCCATTACCAAACCACAACGACAAGCCTTCACCCCACCTCATTTGTCTATTAACAAAATTAAAATTTAGAAACACGAAATACTTAAATTTTATTTACGATTGTGGACGTGTTTCAGCAAAAGCAGAAACACACCTCCAAAAATAGGCGTATGCCGCTAAATGTGGCAAGCACACGGTATTCTTTAGTAAAAGGCGAAAGAATAGTTCGCTTTGTGCTTACCACGCGGCTCCGTGAAATTTTGATGAAAGCTCTAGAGGTATTTATGGTATGCGTTGTTTGCCGAACACAATGGCTTTTAAATGTGGGACAATTTGCAATTGCACTTTCACTTACGCGCATTCTAATAAACCTGTTAAGAGTCACACAGTGGACGAGGAGCAGTCGGCATTATTCGTCAGCTCTACCGTACGATGTTTCGTTCTTGTCTTGTTGGTACCCGCATTGTAGGCGCCTCCGCTCTATGCCAACGAATACCTTAATCACACTCTCATACGTCAACGGCTCATACCTATTCGGCTTAACAACCTTTTGTACCGTTTAAATATTTAAGTTTAATATCAAGCGATCTCAAAAGATGTAGTTTAATTAGAAATTTATGACTAAGTATTGTTGACTAGAGTGGAACTTATAACTTACACCTTTTAAATCAAAAGTCTTACCATTAGATACACCTTTTCCACTCAAGTTCAAAATCATTTAACCATCACTCAAGTTCAAAATCATTTAACCATTAATGCTTGACATGCTAGAACCATTAATCAAATTCCACATCAACATGGACTTTGAAATTTATGATCTTGGCGTTAATTAAAGGTGGTTTAAGTGGTTAGCTCACAAGAGGTTTCTCCCACAAGTCATACTTCAAACATCTTTATTGTTGTAGAGTCTTTATCCAATCTATAATAAGTTAATTATACTTTAGGCATTGTTGTATTCCTATGTAATTCTGTAAATGTATTAGATTAGCCATATGTTTTTGGATCTACCTATTGTCAAATTGTTTCAAGCTAGGATACTCCTTGAAATTTATGATCTTTCCAAGCTTAACAATGGAAGTTGATGAAACTTGATATGTTAGGTAGTTGAGTTGTGGGGATATAATAAAGCATCATTTTGTCAAGTGTATCAACCAACTCAGATATTGTAGATACTACATTGCATCTAGCTTGTGGCATCTTCGTCAATGCATCTCAGTTGCTTGTTATATCGTAGATGCTATATTGCATCTACTATATTGTAGATGTTCTATCACATCCTCATTAACATATCCCCGTTGACACAGCCAAATGCATTAATGCATCCTTGTCGACATAATGCCTATATTTGCCTATAAATATATGAGCACCTATTACATATTTGGTACCATTTGGTCAATAGTGTAGCTAAGCTCTTGCAATTTTATTTTGTAATCTTAGCAAATAGTCAACAAGTGCCCGTAGCATGGGTTTGTGTCAATTGTATAATGTCTCATTCAAGTGGCATTGTATCGAGACACGTTCCATGAATAGTAATAAGATTGAGATTTATTCATATTCATTGCATCACTTTGACTAAGAATAGATTTACTTTTAATGCAATGTACTTTCCATGTACTTAATATTTATATTTTCATACATATTAATCAATTGGCAGAATGAGCATGACCAGTTTCAAGTTTAAACACATATTCACTTGATAAGCCCAATAACGTTATTGCTTAGTTCACCCAATAGCATAACACTTGGTAATCCCAACAGTAGGCACATGAGTTCATGACGCATATGGTAATCTAGGAAATGATACTGGTCACTATTAGGATAGTTTAGGATTTAATTTTATTTCTAATTAGATTAAATAATTAATTTTTATGTTATTGATTAATTTAGTTAAAGGCCCCAATAACATCATAATCATATACCTCACTTTGGACTAAACTATATGTGACAAAGCTACCACTATGGGAAAAGAATGACCTACAATCAATACTTAATGATCTAGATACTATACTAGTCCCATCTATGAAATTCAACCATATCGCATGTACATGCTTGCGATTCGTATGAAGGTGCTCAGTAGGTGTTTGAATCCAAAACACTTTGACTATAGGTACACCCCAAGACATATAGCCAATATGATACATTAGAAGAATTATAAAAGAATATAATAATGCCTGTAGTGTGACTTGAATTAGCAATCTCTTTATGCAAATATTTGTCAAACAATGAGCTAACCTAAACTATGTAAGTTTAATTTTTTTGGTTAATACTTGATGAGTGGTGGAGTATCCAACACCCAACCATACAAGATAGGAGTGTTCACGCATGATCCCTGTCAAATTCCATAGACAAGGCAATGTGATTATGTGAGTAATTGATTAGAGTTCACGATCGTTGTCTTCCCACATGAGCTAGTAAAGTTGAGGTGTATGGTTTAACTCATGTTGAGGTATATGATAGATGATGTTGTGTTGGCCATGATTCTCCTAGAAAACATAAGGTAAGAGTAAAGGTTTCTAAATCTAGTAACAATAAACAAATCTAATCTAGCCTATGTGATGAGCAGCTTGCCTTGACCTTCCATTCACACCTTGGACTTCATTTAACTACGATTGGGATTACCGAGTACCACACTACTAAGCATACCAAGTGATAGTACTATTGGGTTACCAAGCAGTTACACTTAAGTGCTCAAGATCAATCATACTCATTTCGTTTAACAATAGGAATAGTAAAATGCATTGAAAGTAAATTAGTAACTAATGAAAAAAGTAATCATTAAGCTAAGTGAAAATAGGAAAATTATTCTAAGTATAAACAATAAAGACTAAGTGATGCTGCAATGATGTAGAGTAATCTTGATCTTTATTTCTGATGAGTGGCTAGGTACCCCTACATCCAACCAAATGAATACGAGCGTTATCCTTTCGAACTCCAAGGATTAAGTGCTTATGCGCTTACATAGAACAAGGATGGGTTATGCGATCATTGTCTTCCCAAGCTTACTTGTAAGGCACAATTGTATGGTTAAGTAAACTCGAGGTATATGATTATTATGCTTTTTATGTTTTATGTTCCTAGTGCTTAAAATGGAGAAATGAAATAATTGAGTAACTAATTTGATTTAACTAATCAACTAGGCCCTAACTAGCCCTAACACTAGCATCCGTTCCCACAATCCAAACACATCCTAAACCAATGTAACACTACTAGGATTACCAAATGCTAGTCATTACTGGGTTACCAAGTGTTCCACATATGCTCGAAGTGGTCATACTGAGTGTGCTAATTCGTTGATAATTAACAATTCAATAGAAATAACACTAATTAACTAATGAGAGTAGAAAATAACAATAAATAACATTTAAATGAAATAATTAAGCTATTATGAATGTTGCAAGGTTTATCACAAAGTTTGTCTTTATTTCCAGACACAAGATGTGCTCAAGTACACAATGCTCGAATAAAGATCCATTCACTTTATGACTCCTACTACGAACACTCAAAAATAATTCTAACTTTGAAAAGGGAAAACTGCAACGACTAAACTAAGGGACTAACAAAACTAACTCCGAAATTAAGTGCCCTTGTCTCTTATTTATAGGTGACGAGACAAGTTTCGACATCACATGCCTGATATGGCTTCGGCCACTCTATTATTGCTTATTCAATATCGAGGGTCCAATATCGAGACTCATCATACCCCCACGACTAAATGAAAACTCATCCTCAAGTTCTTTACAAAATATTGGGAAGGTATGGGATTATTAACTGAACAACAACTGATAGTGACATGGAATGATAGACTCAAAGTGCACAGTGAACAGATCAATAAACATATTACAACATTAGTGTTCATAACCATTGTGGTGAACACTGTACATAGATGACATCCAAATCCTCATTTGATAGCTTGAAGAGAGAGAGAAAAAAAAAGAAAATGAGGCATGTTGCTGTCGATGTCAAAAATGTGCACACCGTTGTTCATCCATGGCCACATGATCAAGCTTGTTCCTTGCATAAATGCTTTTTGCTCCAGTCTATCCTAAGTGCTCCCTCCTATCCCAGTCCATTATTCATGTGAGCACCATCTGCATGCACAACACAGTCACGAATTAGTGAGGATAGATAAGATACAATGTAATTAATACCTTGCCTCAATATGAAGCACCTTGGCTAGGTTGTGGGTATGGCAGATATTGGGTTAGAGGTTTGTAACTAATAACTACCCAAGGTGTAGGGGTGAGATAAGTAATGAAATGGAAAAATTTGCGATAGTCCCCCATGACTAAGAGCGAACCTCTGATAGCAATAGGGTGAAACGAAAGAACTAGAAAGATGAGAGAAATATTCAACAGTGAAGCCAATAAAATAAAAAACAAAGATGGATTTCATGGATGGGGTGAAACAAGAAATAGTTGATTGCAAGAAATGTTTAAAGGAAATAGCTTAACAAGTGCAACAAAAAGGAATGCTAGTGGGTCCTCCCCAAAGTAGGCTCATGCCCTTTATGCCTTGACAAACCCACAAACCAAAGAGTCTGTAGGCTTTAGGAATGACATATGGAGACAATGGTTAAGAACTTACCCACAAGAGTTTACCAAAGAATAATAATGCATCAATCAAGATATAGACTAATCATAAAACCAGCAATGAGGTGGAATATGGGAAGAAATATGGAAAGAAAAGAAAAGAGAGAATGGAATGGGGTCTCCAAAATCAAGGTTGTGTAAAGTCCCTTGTGTATTATGTGGTTAAGGAGACTTAATAAAATTCTGTCCAAATCTAGATTCAAACTAGCCACATCCAATGACCTCACATCAACACACTTGACCAACCTATCCTCCTAAAGTAACAAGAATGCTTTTACAGAGAAACTACCATTCCAACAAGAGAAGAACAAAGGAGTAGGAAGCAAGAAAGGGCCTTAGTTAGAGGGAACCTTCAAGCATGGGTAACATGTCTTTCTAGTGCCATAACTAGTGCTTGTAACCCATGTTTCTTTATTATGTCTAAGGGGTGTGCTTTGAATTCCCACTAGTTTTGTTTTGAGTGAGAACAACACCATGCAAAGACTTATTTGATTTAGTCAACTTCCTAATATTAGTCAATAGCAAAATGGCAGAAAACCTATGAAAAACATCCAAGTACCCAAGAGAATAGCTAGCACAAATGCATCGAATCCCCTTGAAGTCACACCCTTGTCAATCCATTTGAATCTTTCCTTGGTTTGAAGAATACCAAGCCACCAATTCATTAATAAGTTTGCTTAGAAAAAGGGATAGTACATTTCCAAAACAAAGGGAGACCATAGAGTTGAATGGATGAATGGATGCGTGGACTCATTGCCTATTTTATCAAAAGAATCCATATCTTAGCATCAAGATTAAAAGTCAAAGGTAAAAACTAAACATTAGTAATCAACACCATCATAGTACAATCCATCATTGTGAGCACTTATTATACGACGAGTGAGAGTAATTCAAACAAAATGTAATAGAGACAGAAATAGTAAAAATGTTAACAATGGTGTAAAACAAAAAAGACAAAGGAAACTAAGGGCTTAGAATGGTTAGCATTGGTGGCCGTCTCTCCCATGATTGAGTTGGAAGGAGGAGATCTAAAATAATGAGCAAGGTTGTCCATTAATAGAGGTAGTGTTAATACTAGCCATTTTAGGCTCATGGAAAGGTTTGGTTTGTTGGATGTTGACTAATAATTTCCTATATGGGCTTTCAGGTTTATAGATCATCATGGCCCTTGAAGGAAAAGTTTCATGAATGATATAAGGTCCTTCCTACAGTGTTTGAAATTTGGTTCATTGTGGCACATGTGCGGGATTCCAATAAAGAACCTTATCTCCCAGTTGGTATGTAACTTTCCTAATTCTTAGGTCATGACATTGCTTGTTGAAGGCCTTGTGCAATTCGTTGGATGATAGGGTGGTTAATTAGTTTTCATCTAGCAAGTTAAGGTTCATTAACTATTTTTTCTATGCTAGACCGAGGTCAAGGTTGAGGTCACATGCTGTAGATAGTGTACGAAGCTCAACTTGGATAGGAAGTGTTGGAAGTTTATCATACACTAACTCATAAGGAGAGTACCCTATAGGGAGTTTCCATGTGGAGTGGTATGTCCAAAGGGCATCATTCAGTTTGGTGCTCCAGCCTCGCCTATATTTGCTAATGGTTTGTGTCAATATTTTTGTGATCTCCCTATTGGTGACCCCAGCTTGAGCATTCGCTTGAGGATGATATGGTGTAGTTAGCTTATGCTCAACTCCTAAGCGTTGCATTAATTTTTGAAAGGTTGCACCTATAAAATGTGTACCATTATCAGAAATAAGTGCATGAGGCACGCCAAACCTGTTTATGATTTGTTGTTAAATAAATCATGCAGCAGTAGATGATATACAATCTGTAACAGTGGCTGCTTCTGCCCATTTTGTAAAATAGTCAACAGAAACAACAATGTAGGCTTTTCCATTGGACATTGGTGTAATAGGCCTCATAAAATCAATACCCCATATGTCGAAGGGTTCTAAGGGTTGAATCCATTATTGTGGACCCTCCATTCTAGTAGTCATTTCCCCATTGCATTGGCAACACTCACAAGATTGGAAAAAATGATGGGTGTCCTGAAACAATGTAGGCCAGTAATATCTTGCAAGCAAGATTTTAATGGCTATTCATCTCCCAACATAATGATGCCCACAAGGGCTCTCATGAGCATCTTGGAGGACTCAAAATTGATCTGCGTTAGGAACACACCATTGGACCAAGCCATTGAGACATACCTTGTAAAGGTGCCCATTGATTTCCATGAAGTGTTTGACTTGGTGGAGAAACTATTATTTCTTTTTAACATCTAGCCCTTGTGGTGTTTCTTGCATGAGAATATAAGTAAGAATGCTGCTATACTAGTTTGTATCTATGGGTGATTGATTGTTTATTACACTTGCAAAGAGGAGTTCATCAGGGAAGCGATTAGAAATTGCGTATTCATCCTCTTTGTTGTCGCATCGCAGTCAAGATAAATGATTAGCAACAATATTCTCGGTGCCTTTACGATCTACTATTGTGATATCAAACTCTTACAAGATCACCAGCCATCGTATGACACGAGGGCTTACCGTTGGCTTATTCATAAGGAACCGAGTCACACTATGATCAATGTGTACAAATACCTTATAGCCTAATACATAGTGCCTAAATTTTTCTAGTGCAAACATCACAGCCATTAATTCTTTTTTTGTTGTGGTGTAGTTAAGTTGTGCATTAGCAATACTTCAACTTGCACAGTGAATGTAATAGGGTCATTTTTGGTCATCTAACTATGTAAGTATGGCTCCTAAAGCAAAGTTGGATGCATCACTCATTATGTGGAATGGTTTGGACTAGTCAAGAGCTTGTAGAATGGGTATTTCTATGAGCTTCTGCTTCAAGGTTTGGAAAGCTAGCTCACATTCCTTGGTCCATTCAAAGGGTACATCCTTCTTCATTAATTCTACCAATGGTTTTGCAATCTTCAAAAAGTTCTCAATAAAGCCTCTATAATAGCTAGTATGTCCAAGGAATGATCAAACGTCTTTTATAGTTTCAATTTGACAAGTGATTCCTTGGATGACTTTAATTTTGTTAGGATTTACCTCCATCCCTATTTGTGAAATTTTATGCCCTAATACAATGCCCTCTTGGACCATTAGGTGGCTTTTCTACCAATTGAGCCTTAGGTTGGTTTCTACACATCGTTTTAGTACTTACTCTAATTGGTCCAATGCTTGTTTGAAGTTCGCTCTGTAGGTGGAGAAATCATCCATAAAGACCTCCACACCATTCCCTATTTGCTACTGAAATATACTTAGAACCAGATGTTGAAAGGTTGTTGGGACATTGCACAAGCCAAATGGCATCTGCCTATATGCAAATGTTCCCCAAGGACCTGTGAATGTAGTCTTGGCTTGGTCTTTTGGTGCTATTTGAATTTGATTGTACCCACTGTAACCATCTAGAAAACTATAATAGAAATGCCTTGCAATGGTATCTAAGACTTAGTCAATGAATGATAATGGGAAATGGTCTTTAAATGTTGCCATGTTTAATAGCCTAAAGTCTATACACACCCTCCATTTACCTCCCTTTTTAGGCACAATAACTAATGGACTAACCTATTCACTATTAGCAATGGGGTAGATGAACTCGGCTTTTAGAAGTTGTTCAATTTCTTCTTTAACCACTTGCTTAAGCTTTGGGTTTAGTCACCTTTTGTGGTTGTCGTCGAGGCTTCATGGAGGAGTTAATGTAAATTCTATGTTGGCATATCTTAGGATCTATTCCAGTTAATTCGGGATATGACCAAGCAAAGGCTTTTGACCATTTATTTACCATCTTTAGTAGTCTTTCTTTTTGTTGAAGAGCGAGCTTAGCATTGATGATTATCGATTTTCCATTCTTGAGAAATGTGTACTCCATACCGGTGGGCAACAGTTTTAACTCAAGGGGCTCTTGCTTAAACTTGTTAGGAATTTCCAACTTCCCCTAGTTGATATTTTTGATGTCTGGACTTGGAAGTTGGCGATGGACTTGCTCTAATGTATCTATGCTATTAATATAGGCACAAGTCAAGGTCTTAGTTGGTTCCATGCATAGAGTTGAATTACTCTCTTGGTTAGCTGTCAGCCACTCGGTGCCTTCCTATCTCATGGCTACTGCATACAAGCATATTTGTATGTCAATTATTTGTGCACACTAGTTGCATGCAGGCAATGTTAAACGTTGTACAAACTAGGACTTCTGCACGTAGTTACATCCTATGTTAGTATATGCGATGCATGGAACTTTCTTCTTCTCAATCTTTCCATACATATTTTCTTTTGATATTTCTAGGGAAAGATCATGTATTCCTAAGTGCACATTAATTGTGCATAGCCATGCTCTTCCCATTATGATTGGGAAGTCCCCCTTATAACTGTTGACTTGAATCACTAGGAAATCGGCTGGATATGACCACCCACAAACAGTAGTGACAATGTCCTCCACTAGTCCTAATGGGACAGTGATGGACTGGTTAGTCAACTCTAAATGAATGTTACTCTTTTTTAGTGGAGGCAGGTTCTAGGCTTTGTACATTTCTTGAGAGATTAAGTTAACACCAAAATCTGAATCCAAAAGAGCTTTGCAAGGCTCATTCCCAACAATTTGTAAATATATAAGAGGACTTCTAGGATCAGAGAATTTCCTAGGAAGATGGCCAACTTTGATCTAATCAGTGATGACATGAGTTAACATGACAGTGTGCGTTGAGTGCGGCCTTTGGTTCGAAGGAAGATCTGAAGATTCGAATGGTGGTGAGGCATTTGGAGAGTTAGCCACTTGTGGTTGTAAGAACTTGGTTGGACTGTTGGTTCTAAAGAAAGGTCTTTTCTTTGATCTATTGTTCGAACCAATAGTAGGTTAAGGATTGAAAACCCTTGTAGCATTATGTTGCTGCAGTTGGATAGGAAGCTTGCCCTGCATAGTTGGAGCGGGTGGTAATGGAGCTAAGGGTGGAAGAGGTGTAGTTGAATGAGAAGGATAGTACGTATGTGGAACATCACTCCTAGGAGAAGGAGTTTTATAGTATTCATGAATCTGGTAGTGAGGTAAAGGAGCAACATGACTAGTAGAGTCACATGGAGAGATCGGTTGTTAAACGTAATACCTGTATGGGTCAAGTTGACAATAAGGGTATTGTTGACGTGGTAGTGGCATCCCCCATGATTGTGGGTGTTGCCACTGTTGATACTATTTATTCAATTGTGGTGGGGCTCCACTCAGATAATATGTCAAGGGTTGGTGGAACTACCTTGGGTTACCTTGAGGATAAGGTAACCTTCTGGGTGCTTGTCATCTGTTTAATCATGGGTTTTGTGCATACACCCTAGACTCTTGTAGATGTGATACTACTAGGAAACATCCTTTAGGATGGTCATATTGGCATATCTCACATCCACCATCATTATTTGTGTCTGAATCCACAACCTCTTCAATGATGGCAACTTTGCCCTTACCCTTGTTATGTGCATACTCAACTTCTTTCTTTTTCCTTCTCTCCCGGTCACTACTTTGCTCTCTAGACTCCCCTAATATTTTTAGAATAGTTTGAAATTTATCATCTAGGGAGTTCCACATTTGATCTACCTTTGTTGATACTTTTGATGAAAATTTTTGAATGGGTAAGGTATTTTTATTCACCATCTCCTCAAGTGGTGATTCTTCTTCATCTTCGCAAAATCTAATTTCCTTCTTTTAGAGGGAAGGATCTCTGTTATACTCCTCTACACTTTTTCTTTTCCTTAACTCGCCTTCATCCTTAGCAACTTGCTCTATCAATCTTTTTATTTGGTGGGTGAAACACCACAAAATTTCAGGTCTCGACATCTCGACTGCAAATTTGGCTAAGTGTCAAAACGGTGGCACTTTGCCCAAATTTTTTCAAGTGTTGAGTGTAGTCAACTCCAAACTACTAGATTAGCAAATTTTTTCTAAGTATCAGAATGATAACACGGGACGAGGGTAGCGGCTAGAGTTAGAAAATTTTTGAACTTTTTCTAGTCACCTCTAGACTTAGAAAATTTTCTTAATTTTTCTTGTGGTCCCACCCACAACATTGCCACATGGCACTTGATCTACTTTTTGGGCTAACCCTAGCCCTATAAATATCCCTGCGTCCTAATGTTTCAAGGAGGGGGGGGTTGGCTTCCATTTTGTTTTGACTAGTGAGGTAGTTGGTACTTCCATTTTGGCATTTAGCATCTTGGCACTTAGCTTCATGGGTGAATGAGACCTAGAGCACACCACATCGATAGAGAAGCATAGCTATACTACACGGTACACTGTAGCCCCATTGCATCCCTGGAGAACATTGCATGGTACACCATGGCTACCAACCTGGCAGGTATAATTCAACACAACGAGCACCAAACTTCATAACTTAACACCACTGAGGTTGTGACCGCACTCCCACTGCACTTGTTGTACACTATGTATTTTTTGAGACCCTTTATGAATTAGCTATGCTCCCTCTTTTGGGGTGGTGCACTACTGTTCTTAAATTCTGTTGCATTTCTCTTTGGCATTTAGCATAACAGTTGTATTTTCTCATTTTTTCATACATATTTACATATTCACGTCACTGTTCTCAGGCTGGGACACTCACCTATGCTCTAACTTAGTCAAACCTGATGCTCGCGCGTAATGTAGTACAAACCCTTCTTACACATAGTCGTTTTAACACCACATAAGTCCTTGTCTGATCAACAAGACCATTCAGGGCACCCTGTTTCTATTTTCTCCAGCACTGCCCTCTCGTGGATTCGAGGTTAGGCTATATGCCTGGTGACCTCTCGGTGTTCCAGCCATTGACGTTTTCAGACGTCACAATTTTTGGCGTTAGAAGGAGGGCCTAACCATTTTCATCTACATTTTTTGATTAGCACTTAGTCAAAACTCTAGATGTTCTAGAGAGTGTAACAAGTTTTTAGAGCATAGCAAGCTCTAGTGTAGCGAGTGTGGCAAGCTCCAACGTAGCGAGCGTGACAAGCTACAGCATAGTGAGTGTGACAAGCTCCAACATAGTGAGCATAGCAAGCTCCAGTGTAGCGAGTATCGCACTAGAGTTGGTCATGTTTAGCAGTTTTCATACTTAGCATTTTTTCTACATTTTTATACTTAGCCATTTTTTTGGCAACTTTCAGAGTTAGCCATTTTCTACAAACAACAACTCTCACAACTCGATCTATGAATATGAATCCAGATTAACCTTCCACGTTGGTGTCTAATACATTTGACACTAGGATCCAACCAAAGCGTGCCGCACTAAGCCACGAATAATATAATTTTGTTTGTGCCAAAATCCATGCAGGATTACCAGTGGATTACCTTAATTTAGAGGCAAAACAAGACTATGAATAAGTCCACCAGAATAGACAGGAGTACAACCCCTCCTTGTTTGACATAATCCCACTCGCGAAGTCCTACCACCAGTTGTTGTCCCAACTCATTTGTGTAAATAAGCATGATGCAGGGACAACCTACGAGGAAATCTCACAGAATAGAGAAGATGAATTCGAGGCCTACTCCGAACACAAGAGTCCCCTTTACACTATCTTCCAACAACCACTTCTTAGTACAGCCCCTCCTCAGTTTGATCCACCCATCCTCTCTAAGAGGGTGACCATGCCAATTCAGCCTTCCTTGCAAGTGACTACTGCGTTTGCCCAATCCTATACTCACGCAGGGGCCACCTCCTAGCCCCAAACAACTCAGGCATCCTATGTTCCACCTATCTCATTGATGTTTGTGGTGTCCATCCAACCCACTCATGTGTGGCCTACTTTGATCACCGCACGCAGTGCTCAGCCAACACATCAACAACCATTTGCTATGATGTTAAATTGGCAATGCTCATTCGCTATGACATTAAACTGGCAATGCCCGTCCGCTATGACATTAAACTAGCAATGCCCATTTGCTACGACATTAAATTGGCAAACTCCACAACCAATAATTCAACCCTATGCTATGCAACCAACACAAGCCTAGCCAATGCAACCAGTTGGTACATCCCCAAGCTTGGATCAAGCATTCCAGCTAATCCAAAGCTTGATGGAGGAGATCAATTGACTCAAGGCTACCTCCTTTAACACCATTAAGCTAGTGGACTTCTACTGAGATGACCCCATAAGTCCTACGGTACCACCCTTAACTCTTCTAACTAGGTCCAACTGCCTCAATTCACCAAGTACAATGGTGAAGGAGACCCCAATGCACACTTGGTCACATTTCAATCAGAGTGCCTGCTCCTTTAAGCTTGGCCACATGCCATCATGCACGTGTTCCCCATGTCACTCAGTGGCAAGGCCTTAGACTGGTATTGCATGCTATCCAAGGCCTTGATCTCCTCTTTGGAGGATCTCATAAGCTAGTTTGTGACATGCTTCAGGTACAACCTAAAGCCTAAAGCAACCCTCAACCAGCCCATGTAGGTTTAGAACTCGTACCAAAATTCCTCCAATGTTGGAATGCTGCATTGAGTGAAATGCATGAACCCCTAGCAGAGAAACATCTACTAGCCATCTTCAAAGGTGCAATGAATGACTTCATCAAGTCCAAACTATATTATCTAGCCCCGAAGTCTCTTAGCCAAGCCTTTGCCCAAAAAAAAAGGCATAGAGGAAGCAACGCAAGTTAGCAATGACCCAGCCTACGTGGCCTACAGAAACCAACATGACCGCAACCAAAACACAACAGTGGCAACAGTGGCCACAAGCACAAAAGTAACTAACTAAGGCCTGATAACTAAGCAAACCAAGGCCCCAACTGACAAAACTGCCAACTCTGGCACCAACTCACCTACATCAATAGGGGCTACCCTAAGGTCCAACTTTGAGTGCAAGGATCGTTCAAGGTATACATCGCTACCGATGGAACCCTCTAAACTATTGGAGCAACTCCTGAAAGCTAGGCAAATCCAATACAAACATGTATTAGAGATTTCTCACCAAAAACATGATAGGTACTGTGAACTACTGAGGAACCCTACCTTAGTAGTACCAAACGAGCCCCCAGTCCCACAACACTTCAAGCTGGACCAATATTGTCATTACCACCAGTTGTTTGGTCATAGTATGAATAATTGTCATGCTTTGAAGGATGACTTGCAAAGAATGATAGAACGAGGCTAGTTGGTGCTAGAGACAGTGAGCCAATCCAATGCAGATGATGCTTCCTATGTCATAAATTCCATTAGCATAGGTGACAAGCCTAAACCTATGCAACAACCTTTTGTGATCCGTGTGCCTCTTAACAAGGCAAGGGTCCCCTCAACCTCCACAAGTAAGAGGCCTCCCTTTGTTATCAAAGTGCCACCTCAGGCACCCACAACACCCTTTGTGGTCAAGGTTCCATAGCAATCATTCACTAAGATGTTAAATTGGCATGACGTAGCAACAACAACAGCTAAGCAACCTTTCGTCACCAAGGTGCCACAACGAGTTGGTTACATAATAATTTCTAAATTACTATTTGTCATAAGGGTGCCACAACGTGATGGCCCCTCACCTACCCAAAGCCCAACAGTGGGCAACATCTCGGTCCCTCCTCCTTCAAGGGTTGATCCCATTAGTAACCCAGTTAGGCCTACCAAATGGCAACACAAGAGGACGAATGGATGCCTCACGACCCCTATGGCTAAAGCAAAGGCTATAATCAACAAGAAACAACCAAACGCTAGGGCCCCTACCCCCAAGTAGGCCAAGAAAACCAAGCCCAAGTCCCCTTCATGAGAGATCTGTCTCTCAAGCCACATGGAGGAAGTCAAGGCCAACACAACGACTAATGACAAAGACTTCATAGCTATACTAACTTAGGTGAAATAAACACTCAAGTAAAAGAATACAATGTTGAGCTTGTACAACTTGGTCATGACCTCATCTACTCATTGCCAAGCCTTGGCATGAATGTTGGCCTCCATTCCTATTATAGAGGAAATCCCTTTAGATGAGGCATTAATCCATGATATTATGTTGCCCCTTGCACCACAAGAATTGAGTTTAACACCCCTAGTGTTCCGCAGTGATGCAATCAAGGTTAACCTTGAACAAGGGAAGGTCACTACAGCTCCACTATCCATTAACGTATGTGTTGGGCAGTGCATGATCCGTAGAGTACATGTCGATGATGGTGTAGCAACAAACGTAGTCCTATACTCCATCATTGACAAGCTAGGCTTGGTAGATGAAATCAGGCCAACCAAAATCACGTGTCTAAAATCCTTCAATGGATCATGTGTCATTGTTAGGAGTACAATCAACTTAGCCTTTGTGGCAGGAGAGCAATTCCCCACTAGTGCAAATTTCACTGTCATAGAGGAGATGTCAGGTTTTAACCTAATTCTAGGCAAGCCTTGGCTGGCCCAACTACAGGTCATCTCCTCTCCCATCCACCAAGAAATTCATCTTCCATACGAAGGTGGTCAAATTATCATCCACGGTGATAACACCTCCTCTTCAACTATCCATGACATTGACATGGCACAAGTTTCGGAAGAGGAGTTTCTTGGTGGTACATCGACAGCAACTAATGCAGCGCCTAAGGCTAACACACTTGAATGAGTGGTTGAAGCCAATAGCCTCCTAGAGGATCTTAAGCCTTGCACACCCCCTAATCCATGCCTGGTTAGGAAGCAACTACATGACCAAGACTTTCCCTTGGTCAAAAATGTGCTAGGTGCCTACCTACCCTTTGCCTCCACCTACCATGCATTTTTGACTTTCATTTACATCACACTAGCCTACGTGTTTACATTTTTCTTGCTCACTTAGATCACACATTTTGCTTTGTTTACGCATTTCTACATTGTTTATGCATCCATCCACTTAGCTTATGCATTGCATTTGAAAAACATCAAAAATACATAAAAATAACAAATAAAAATAAAACAAAAACACATGGCCCAAAAAAGCCTTAAACTAGCCTACGACCCAAAATGGCCTAAAACTATCACATTTTGTATTGCTTTTCTTTCATTCATACATTTTAACTTTGTTTATGACAAGTGTTGCTTGATGTTGTTTTCTTTCTAATTGATTTTTGCAAGATCTTGTAGGCACACAACATGACCATGCATGCAGCATCGCACCTTACACAAGCAAGGTAAGCAGTCTGCTATGACTATAAGCTAGCACAGATCGTCCTTAGGTCATGACATTAAACTAGCACAACAGCTTGTCCTAGGATCATGACGTTAAACCGGCACAACATCCACTATCTGCTATGACGTTAAACTAGCATGCAATAGTTTGCTAGGACTATAAACTAGCACATCATGGTCTGCTAGGATCTTAAATTGGGTTCACAGTTTTCCAGGACTTTAAACTGGCATGTTATTGATTTGTTCAAGCACTTTCCATTGGTGAAACCCTTGGGGGCACTCATAGCATCATCGCCTCCCACCATCATGCTGATCTTTTGGAGCACTTACCATTAGTGCGACCTTTAGAGGACTTACAACATTATCACCCTAGTACTTTCACTGGCTTCCTGAGCACTTGCAATTGGCACAAAATTTGACACATTTACAGCATCTTCACATCTAGCATTTGCAGCATCTTCACATTTGACATTTACACTTGCATTTCATGTTGTGTAGTTTTCTTGTCTTCTCAGAGTTGTGTTTGTAGGATGAAGCCTCAGAAGTGGTCATGTAGAGATGCATCTCATTGCAGTAGTTAGTCACCACATTATTCTGATGTGCATGATTGGACTAGTTAAGCCACTCAAGAGTGCACATCCCCCTCATTCCTATTACATCCTATGCACATTCACTCCTTCATCCCAAAATCCTCTCATCCCCCACATACTCATGATTTCACATCCCTTTGATGCATACACACTATGATGCATATGGCATTCTCTTCACATTGACTATAGAACCCATGGTGGATGTAACACAACTCATCCCATGGGGAGCCTTTGTTGCATGGTCAAAGCTTAAGCAGATGTAACATGACTCATCCTTGGGATGAAACACCTATCCTATAGATGCGATGTGGATGCATCAAAACAAAGCCCATCTTCTCGATGGCCAACTTACAGCTAGCATTCAGTAGTAAGCTGAACCCAAAGAAGGTTCGCCTCGCAACACAGCAATGCAAAAAGAAAAAAAAAGAATGGAAAAAAACACATCCCCAAGCAAATTGACAATGCTGCAGCTTCGAGCCCAACCTTAGATTGACTTTGACGCTCTTATAAGCACTTCAATGAGAGATCAACATTTCAGGGGTGAACCACTTCATGCCATGGTCATTATTAGCCATGCTGAATTTGCATCTTACATCATGATCCACTATTTTCATTTCATTTCCACAGTTGAAATTTCATCTCTCTAGCATTACCTATACCCCTTGTCCCTCAGCATAACCTTATTTCCATATCACTCTTGAGCATGGTAAAACAACATCCGATCTTGTACCGACGAGTGATGTTGGTGACATGTCTACTATGGTGTTTTGTAATTCTTTTTTGATGTCTCTCAGGCCACTCCTCTAGACGTTAACAAAGAGGGGCCATTGAAACACCACAAAATTTCGGGTCTCGGCATCTCGATTGCAAATTTGACTAAGTGTCAAAATGATGGAACTTTGCCCAAATTTTTCCAAGTGTTGAGTGTAGTCAGCTCCAAACTTCTAAATTTGCAAAATTTTTCTAAGTGTTAGAACGATGACACTTTCTACAGATTTGTATGTGAAGTTGTGTAGCATAAATAGTGTAGCACACCTATCAAGCTATGCAACATAGCACAGCGTAGCATACCTATCAAGTTGTGTAGGGTAGCATAACATAACACAATTGTCAAACTATGCAACGTAGCATAGCGTATCACACTTGTCAAGCTGTGCAGCGTAGCACAATTGTCAAGCTATGTAGCGTAGCACAACGTACCACACTTGTCAAGCTATGCAGCGTAGCATAGTGTAGCACAATTGTCAAGCTATGTAGTGTAGCATAGCGTACCACACCTATCAAGCTGTGTAGCATAGACAGTGTAGCACACCTGTTAAGCTATGCAGCGTAGCACAATTGTCAAGTTATGCAGCGTAGACAGCATAGCACAATGTAGCACAATTGTCAAGTTATGTAGCGTAGACAGTGTAGCACACCTATCAAACTATGCAGTGTAGCACAATTGTTAAGCTATGCAGCATAGAACAACTATCAAACTATGCAGTGTAGCATAACTATCCAGCTCTGTAATGTAGACAAGTTGACACACCTATCAAGCTATGCAGCGTAGATAGCGTGACGGGCGTGGCAAATCAAAATTTTACTAAGTGCTCATGCTATGCTCTACTATGTTGTGTAGCATAGTCAACTTAGTAGCCAACATCTCATGTCTCGCACGTAACACGGGACAAGCGTAGTAGCTAGAGTGAGAAAATTTTTGAACTTTTTCTAAATTTTTGAACTTTTTCTAGTCACCTCCAGACTTAGAAAATTTTCTTAATTTTTCTTGTGGTCCCACCCACCACACTGCCACATGGCACCTAATCCACTGTTTAAGCTAACCCTAGCCCTATAAATACCTCTACGTCCTAATGTTTCAAGGAGGGGGGTTGGCTTCCATTTTGTTTCGACTAATGAGGTAGTTGGCACTTCCATGTTGGCATTTGGCACTTAGCTCCATGGGTGAATGAGACCTAGAGCACACCACACCAGTAGAGAAGCATAGCTACACCACATGGTACACTGCAGCCCCATTGCAGCCTTATAGAACATCACATGGTACATCGTGGCTACCAACTTGGCAAGCACAGTTGAACACAGCAAGCACTAGACTTCACACCCTAACACCACCAAGGCTGTGACTACACTCCCATTGTGCCTGTTGTACACTATGTATCTTTTGAGACCCTTTGTGAATTAACTATGCTCCCTCTTTTGGTGTGGTGCATTGCTGTTCTTAAATTCTATTGCATTTCTCAAGCATTTCTCTTTGGCATTTAGCGTAACACTTGTATTTTCTCACTTTTTAATACATATTTGCATGTTCACAACACTGTTCTCAGGTCGGGACACCCTGCTACGCTCTAGCTTAGCTGAACCCGATGCCTGCACGTAACGTAGTATAAACCCTTCTTGCACACAATCATTTTAACACCACGTAAGTCCCTATTTGATTGACAAGACCATTTAGGGCACCCTATTTCTGTTTTCTCCAGCACTACCCTCTCGTAGATTTGGGGTTAGGCTATACGCCCAATGACCTCTCGGTGTTCCAGCCACTGATGTTTTTAGACATCGCAGTGGGCTTTGAGCTCAAATAGCCTTCATTGGGCCTAAGTCCCAAGGGTTCTTCGCATTTCGTACCTAAGCCCATCTACGAGATGATATAGTTATTCCTTTTGTGAGTAACCATGGCCAGGGTAATGATGTAATAACATATAATATCAACCCATGGCAACATCCAAGGATTTGTGTCCTCCTTGTTTCTATCCTTGGATTTACTTACGCAGGTTGGACACTTGGGAGTACGTTTGATATTTATCGTTGAATAGCTCTAACATGGTACTCCATCAACAGATGGATTTTGGTTTCAAGGATTAGTACCAGCTTTCTGCTTCCTTGATCAGTGTCCATGGAAACAACTTTAGTTTTTGCCACTTCTTTTCTATGTTTTGCAAGGCACATGCATCGTGGAATGCTTATAAATGGTTTGGAGGATCGGTATTGTATCCCCCTTTAAATCGTAGAATGTTATTCATGTCTAGTCTTTTGATCCTACTGTCTTTTTGGTGCCTTGTTGGGATTCTAATGACCTCTGTTATATCTAACATACTTCAGGTGGCAAGTAGGGGTTCATCGTGGTCATATTGTCCATGGCATCTACTTTGCCTATACTATTTCCTATGCTCCCTTCTTTCATGATGTGTCTCTCTAGAACGCCCTTGTCCCCTTTCTCAACTGTTCTATCTATGATCTCTATTTTGCTTACCCTTATTCTCATGGTCTTTCCCCCTGCAACTACATTCAAATCTTGAAGGAGAGGGGGAAGAAGATGATGAAGGTGAAGAGGAAGGAGGATTAGTACCATGATGACGCTTGTCATCTTCTCTTCGGTGGTTGCAACCTTAGTCGCAATCACGATCAGAATGTTTGTCATTGTCACGTGTTTGTGTTCTTTTTTCGGACCCTTTGTGTTCGTTGGTATCAGAACCTAGGTTATGAATAGTTGAGTGAAGGTTTTGATACACAACTCCTTGACCAAAGTTAACAAGAGAAACATCATTTTGTGGAAAACCTCGTGAGACAGGCTCACCACCCTCGTTTTCACTTAGGACATACAGAACATCCTAAGACCACTTTCCCTTCATAGATTTGTAATGTCTCTCCTGTTGTAGGTTCCTTTGGTGTTGTGCCTCCATGGGTCGATAATCCCTTGAATCTTGTTCATGCACAACGTACTCCGACTGTAAGTGATGCATACCAATTTGTATCAGAGCACGAAGAAGCATGCTTGAGATTGAGCGATTGGGATGTAACACTATATTACCTTCTAAATCATGCCAATGTAGTTGTTCATCCTGGTGGAGGATAAAGGTAAAGTCTAGTATATACTCATCAAGATGAGCATATACCAAGCGAAATTGTGAGGATATTCGCGAATTATCCTGTACACTCTACCTATGATTGTTCCTGGTGTTAGACCTAGCCAGTGAAGCACTCTCATAAGAAGAAGGAGACATGATTGATTATTCAGTGTGCAATACTTTCTTTTTTGATGATTGTAGGATAACTAACCCTAAGGGTTCATTCCAATGATGGAAATATTTCCTAAGTTCTAATCATTGCACAAATAACAAAATCCTCGGTAATGGTGCCAATGATGAGTGGCTAGATACCCCTATGCCCAACCATATGAATACAAGCATTCATGCATGATCCGGTCAAACTCTAAGGATTAAGTGCTTATGCACTTACACAGAACAAGGATGGGTTATGCGATCATTGTCTTCCCAAGCTTACTTGTAAGGCACAATTATATGGTTAAGTAAACTTGAGGTATATGATTTTTATGCTTTTTATGTTTTATGTTCCTGGTGCTTAAAATGGAGAAATGAAATAATTGAGTAACTAATTTGATTTAACTAATCAACTAGGCCCTAACTAGCCCTAACACCAGCATCCGTTCCCACTCTCTCGACACATCCTGAACTAATGTAACACTACTGGGATTACCAAACACTAGTTGTTATTAGGTTACCAAGTGTTCCACGTATGCTCGAAGTGGTCATACTAAGTGTGCTAATTTTTTGATAATTAACAATTCAATAGAAATAACATTAATTAACTAATGAGAGTAGAAAACAACAATAAATAACATTTAAATGAAATAATTAAGCTATTTTGAATGTTGCAAGGTTTATCACAAAGTTCGTCTTTATTTCTAGACACAAGGTGTGCTCAGGTACACAATGCTCAAATAAAGATCCGTTCACTTTATGACTCCTGCTATGGACACTCAGAAATAATTCTAACTCTGGAAAGGAAAAAATGCAAGAGTTCGGCTAAGGAACTAAGAAAACTAACTCCGAAATCAAGTGTCCTTGTCTCTTATTCATAGGTGATGAGACAAGTTCTTACATTGCATGCCCGATATCACTTCGACCACTTCGATATCGTGTATCCGATATCGAGGACCCGATATCACGAGTCTGATATCAAGAGTCCGATATCGGGACTCATCAATTTCCATGCATGAAATGTGTCCAAGTACAACTCACTCAAATAAAGACTTCATTCAATTACAAAACATCACACTACAAGCATACACTCCTAAGTGCTAAATGCTAAAATTGAGAAACAAACTGATGTAATTTCGCTAAGTGTTAAATGAAGCCATATGTGGACGATACGTCTAAGTGTTATATTTATAGGCCTAAACATGTCCATGATATCGGATATGCGACATTGTATCTTATACCCTGATATTGGGAATTTGATATCGCAGCTCTAATATCAGATAATTGATATCGTTGTTAAGAAAAAAGTTGATTTATCATACCCCCACGACTAATTGAAAACTCATCCTTAACTTTAAAAAAATGAGGATGGAGTTCCTTACAAAATTTGAGGGTTGATTTACATGACACTGACTCTTATATATGTGACTCTCTAATGTTGTAGTGGAGTTTACAAAAATGACGCATTTCATGACATGACAACTTTACAAATAGAACAAAAATTGGCAAAGCTAGATGTAGCTTTAAGTGGTTCTAAGTGGTGATGGCTCTTCCAATGGTTACTTCCTGTTATTATCAAGCTTTTGGAATTTGTATTAGTTTAGGAGCTCCTGAAGCTTTTCTTCTTCTGTTTTAGGATCATGAACCATCCATGCAGATGAACCAGTGTTTGATGGAATCAACATGTCCCATGGACATGGTAGCTATGAAGACATTTAGTTTGCTTTGACATACCAAGTTGCGAATTGCCTCCTTTCTTCCTCAAATGGTTTAGCCTTTTCTGTTAATTCATGATAGTCTGATAGTCTTCTGACCAGGTTTGCTACTACATCTTTCTACTTCTAAGAACCAGCCTTTACTACTAGTTCTAAGTTTGCTACTTGGAGTTTCTACAAAGCATCTTTTTGATTTGCAAAATCTTTCTCATATAAGGCATAGGTGGCTGTTACTTGCTTTTTTAGCTCATTTCTGGGCGTACGTATTGTTAACATGGCCAAGTTAGCGTAACAAAGATTAGCCAACCCCATGTACTCTTTCAAATCCTTAAGATGTAGGTTTTTATTTTTTACTTTTGCTTGGTAGACAAGGGCATAGCTATCTAATGAGTCATGTTTACCCAATATTGCGACCATGATGTTGGGTATCCAATATTGGGGCACAACCTTTGATGTCGGGGATTTGATATCGCCCCTTCCATGCTAGCCTATAAATACAACACTTGGATGCATGGTTGGGATATAGACATAGATAGATAGATTTTGATAGATTTCAAGTTTTGTTAGTTTTTGATGCATGCTCGCAGTGTGATGTTAAGTGATTATATGACATTCTTATTCGAGTGTCACGTACTTGGACACATTTCATGTTCAGCAATAAAGATCAAGATTACTTCCATCATTGTAGCATCCACTTAGCTTTATAATTATTGTTAATTACTTAAATTTTTACTTTTTTTCTTAGTTAATTTTGTCATTCATTACGCCTTTATTCTTTCTATCATTAAGTGGAATAAGTACAACTAATCGCGAGTGCTTAAGTATAACTACTTGGTAACCTAGTAGTGTTATCATTTGCTACACCTAGTAACGGTACGCTTGGTAACCCTAGTAGTAGTTGCACAAAGCCCAAGGCATGTACAAAAGGTTAAGAATAAATACTCATCACACATAGTCTAGCTAGAATTTACTTTCCATTGTTGATTAGATTAAACAAGTAATTTCTTTATCATCATTAGGAATAGCTTAGGGTTGAACAACATCAATCATCATATGCCTCACTTTGGACTAAACCATACGTGACAAAGCTACCACTAGTCCAAGTGGGAAGATAGAAAATTGCAATCAAGGCATAACGATTTAGATGTACAACTAGTCCCATCCATGAAATTTGACTGGATCGTGCATGAATGCTTGTGATTTGTATGGTTGGACGTAGGGGTACTTTGCTACTCATCATTGGTGCCATTGTCAGGGATGATGCTAGATATGTAAATTAGTTATATTGTACATGATTGTTGTAAACACATTATGATTTATCTTTTAAACAATATAAAATGATACACATCATAAATCAACAACAATGTCTCTTTCACAAGGAGGCGATAATGCATTGTCTAGTGAGAACATTCATCGGAGAACTAACGAGATATATGTTGAAGAAAATTAGAGTGACCAACCTCATGTAAGGGTTTCATATGTTCATGACCACCTTGACTACACTAAAGGACTACATTCATCTGAGGTAGACAACCCTAGAGGATATGAAGTAAGTCTTGGACTAAGGGAGGCCTCAAGGCCTAGGACCTCCTCAAAACCTAGAAAAGATAAATCAAGGGACCATGGGGAATACCATCGAAGCCATGGCAATTCTCCCAGTTCCTCATCTTTCTCTTCCTCTTCAAAGTCTAGTTTTGACAAAGATGAATGTAGGTATAGAAACAAAGCTTTACTATGTGGTTGAAATAAAAATAGAAATCAAAACCACGAGAAAAATTAAAGACATCAACATGAACATAGACAAAATCATCATAATTAGGCAAATAGAAATAGTAATTTTTACTATGACATGTCTGATGACGATGAACCCTTTTTGGTCACTAAGAGCCTAATACAAATCATAGAGGAAGTTAAGATACCCCACAGGCATCATAGGGAAAGTTGCCTAAAAAGGCTCAATATGAATAATATCCCTAAATTTGTGGGAGGCTATGATTCTAACCCACAACATCATTTATAAGCCTTCCATGATGCCTGTGTCTTACACAATATTGAAAGTGTGTGGCAAAAGCTTAAGCTCTTTCCTAGGACACTAATAGATAAAGCCAAATTATGGTATAGATCATTGAAACCAAATTCAATATGGTGGTGGTCCACAATGCTAGAACTCTTCAATGAGAAATACCAAACCTATGCAAGAGTGTCCATCATACGAAAATGAATCCAAGAATGGAAATAAGAACAATGAGAACCCTTGAATATGGCCCTAGATAGATATTATTCTCTACTAAATAGATGCCCATGCCATCGGTTCTCTGAGGAAGAGCAACTTTTCCACATCATAGATGGGCTTTGTAATAAAATGAGGGAGACCCTTGGGATGTATGCTCAAGGTCAATTATATGAACTAGGAATCCATCAGATCCACAAGCTAATCAAGCATGTGGCAAAAGAAGAAGGAGAGCTATGTAAATGGGAGAATGTTGAGAAATATCACTAGGACCCAACTCTTCAAAAGAAGAAGATCCACATCTATGATAAGGAAAAAGAGGCAGCTCTTGATAAGGTGATTTCACAACAAACCTTGTCAATACAAAGGCCTATTGATGAACTTGAAGCAAGGTTTGATAGGATGTCAAAATGGATAAATGAGAAAGTTACAACTTTTGTAGAAATTGTAGAGGAGAGAGTAATGTAAAATGAATCAAGTAATCACAATAAATGGAGGTAAAAGAACCAAGAAATAGCTAGGAACACTTATTAGCAAATAGGGAAAATGGTTAAAGAAAAAGAGGCTATAGACTAGACCACAGAAGAAGATGATGGATGTGACATTTGCATATATGACCATCCAAAGGGCTATTTTCCAATCATGTTGCATCTACATGAGTATTGAGCTTTTGCATTAAATCCTAAGTTCATATAGAAGCACATGGCTAGGAAATTACCTTTCTCACAAGATAATTAGAGATAGTCCAACAACTAATCATACTATCCTAGGAGGACTTCTTACCAACCTCAACACTATCATCAACTACAGTGGCAAAACCCACAGTCGTGAGGGAGGCCATCATCAAGCTAGCCTACCCTTATTGCCAGCTAAACCCATACAGATATTATGTTCAACAAACTATTTCCCCAACTAGTTCTACGTTCTTTACTTCAAATCGCTACTATCACTCTCCCAAGTACCATCAACCTGTGACATCTCCTAAAGGATCACCACCTCACACCTCTTACCCTCCATCATACCCTTGATATTCTCATACTCCACCCCATCACATGTCACAGCCAACAACACAGGAAGGTTCAGCACCATAACATCAACAAAAGAATGCCATTTGCATTGTGAATGTGCATAGACATGATAATGCCAGTAGGTTCCCACCATAATCCCAGAAATGTCCTTTCTTTAGAATTACTTCCATGCATAAGCACAACACTCGTGCACCTAGTAACTCATCCAAACTAGCACAATGCTAATTCAGTGTAACACCTTCACTTTCACAACCAACGTTTGATCCTACACAAAGGCCAACATCCATCATTACTTTAACAATGAATAGAAGCAATGAATTTAGCACTGTGGAGAGACAAACGAATCCATGCATATCTAATCATGATCAAGGGTGTAATCATGGGCCAGACATCTTCAAAGTTAACACAACTCGTACTTTGACCCACCATACATTTAACAACCAAATGTGTAAACAACAACCTATCTACACAACCACCATTAAATCAAGAGACACTAGTGGCTTGAAAATGAAAGGTTAACACTATTTCACAAATGTACGAAGCCTACCTAGTCACTTATTAATTCTTGTCATAGTCAAATGCTTAGTCGTGGGGGAGATGGCCCATCCTAACATTCAGAATTAATAGGTGTTTTTCATCTTTTTATTTTACAATTTTTTATCATTTTCTCATTTCTTGTTACAAATTTTTCCTATCCTTTTCAAATTTTTCCACATTTTGTTTTCATTCCCTTTGTTAGTAATCTCTCTTGTGGATAAAATGATCACATGTAGCCCATTCAGATGAAGTTTTCTCTATGTTGCCAAGCCATGAGGGACTGATTATTTGGATAGTGAAAACACATCATCCATCCACCCATTCCATTAATAAGAGGTTCTTACTATGGTCATAATGATATTCTTTTTTTTTTTCATCATTAAACTAAGAATAAATTCGTAATTATTATGCTTGGATAGAAAAGTGAAGAACCAAGTAGGAATGTGAAGGGTGTGACATCAAGGGGATTTGTGGATCTCTTTGACCACTTTTGTATGTTCTATCATGTTTCCAAGGTTGTAATTATATCATTGTAGATCTAACAAAAAATGGGAGTAAGAGTAAAATAAGTGTTACCTTATCATATCACTAGAAAGACATGTTACCTATGACTGAAGCTAGTCCTCTAGTAAGGTTGACACAAATAATAATAAAATAAAAGAGCACTAAATAAATTTCTATAGGTTCTGTTGGAAAGACATGTTACCCATGCCTGAAGGTTGGTGGCTTCTTAGATTCCATCAAANTGATTTCTGTAATCCCTTCTAAAATCCATTTGATCTCACTATTTGTCTAATCCTAACTTGTGGTTTTGTGGAACATAGATTTATTTTCTCAAATTTGTGGGTTTAACATGTGTGTTTTGTTCAACAAGTATGTGTTTCATTCAACCCCTTTGGTGCCTACAGACATTCTTAGGTGTGGTTATACAAGGGCATTAAAGGTGAAGCTTGCTATGGAGAGGATCCACTTCTATAACTATTGTAACTTATACTTGTCTAGCACAACTGCATCATCTTGAACCTTCTAAATGCATAAATGATAAACTCAGAACCTTTCCTTCTCATATAACCGATCCGTTTTACACCATGAATCCAATACACCTTTTCTTACACCTTCTAAAGTTGTTAATGCCCATGATACCATCTTTTAACACTCTTGGTGCCTCAATATAAATTCTCACTTAGCCCAAAACTAAAGATTTTACATGCAACCTTTCATTAAATGCATTTTCAAGCAACCTGATGTCGACTACACAATATTGGGTGGGACTCGACATCAGATACCTAATATCAAATACTTGATATAGGATCCCCATGATGTTAAAAAAATTCATTATCATCACTTGAAGCTAGGGGAGATTTTGCATTTTTCTCTCTTAACTTAGAGCTCTACGTAACTAACTTCCACACATAATATCTTTCTCCATATCATTTCAATTTCCATGGTTCTTGAACCTAGTTGAACCCGAAGTGTTCAATTTAGTTGGGGGAAGGTGCTTGTATGGAAAACTTGCATTGATTTTTTGAAATATTCTATCACCTGAAAGGTATTATAAGGGTAAGCATGTTAAAAACCTTAAGTATTTTAATGAACAATCAATCATATGAATGGTAGAACCTTTAATATTCTTGCCCAAGGGATCATAACCATCATTATAAGTCATACATAAAGGAAAAGAAGCTAATTGTGAAGGGTCATAAAAGAAGCTAACACTTTTTGGGCATTTTTCTTGAAATTTTTCTAACTTTGTAATCACATGAACTAAGAACTTAATGGAACTAAGGTCATGAGTAAGGTATAAACTCGTTGAGAATAAATGGAAAACACATTAGTAACATTAAATCCTTGATTGATTGTAGATGGCCTAGAAAGAGGTAGATAAGAAGGACCTTCGCAAGGCACAAGCAAATGCCTGAGAGGTGGTAAAGGCCAATTAGAAGAATAAGGTCCATTAGTTGAGCATGAAGGACATGAGGCCTAGTTGTTTAGCATTCATCAAGAGACTCCTGCTACATGGTAGTTGGTCCAAGGGAAGGCCATCGAAGCACAAGCTCCAATGTAAGGGCAACGCCTCACATTTTCCTAAGAATGCCTCCAAGCCATCCAGGAGTGATCCATGTTGACCATGGTTATTTTGGAAATGAACTTCGGGCCATTCACAGCATTTGTCCCTAAGGCGATCAGAACTCAACTTTAGGTGTTACCTCTATAGCACATCCTCTTTGAAAGTGGGGAATGGTACCTCAGTGAGACGTACCAATTTTGGCACAATAAGGAAGAAGGTACCATGGTTAATATTGGTAGAGTCTTTGTCTCTTTTTCAGTTAAGGCCATCGTAGAGGCTCTGAACATACTTAATGTGGGGGCCAAGGTAGTGCATTTTTCTATAAGGTTTGATGCAAAAACCAAGAAATTATGGTTGAAGCAACCATACAACAAAGAAAATAAGATATAAAATGAGTTGACCTTGGAAGAGAGGATCTACTTAAAAAACAACACACCACCTCTTCCCAACTAAAGGGCTTAATAGAATATCAACTTATGTGGCTAGGGGAAGTGCAATTTTGATGGGAAAATACAATGTCAGTCTTGCCCAGTTGTACTTCATGCAAATTCAAAGGTAGTTCGAGGAAAGAAAGGTAGGAAATATGACACTTCCATTCCCTTGCCTACTTAGAAAGTGATGAAGTGTCATTCAGTCAATGCGTCGACAGGGCCACGTATACGTGGCTGAGTCGATGGGGCCATGTATACGCAGCTGCGTCGACGTGGCCCCATTGACGTAGCCTTCCTATCCTGGCCTATAAATAAGAGGGCCCTTTGCCTCATTTAGGAATCCTCTTGTCATTTGTAGCTAGACTCTTTTATTTTGTTTCTGTAGAAGTTAGATTATTTTCCCAGTGCATGCCCGTAGTGTGATGCTTGTAATTGTATGGAACCTTTATTTGAGTGTGATGTACTTGGACACGCACATGATCAGAAATAAAGATCGAGATTACTTCATCATTGCAATTGTTTAATTTAATTGTTAATTGTTTTTGTTATTTATTGCTTTCTTAGTTAATATATATTTATCATCATTTACTATTCTTGTTGTTAAATGTGGAATGAGTACAACTTAATCATGAGCATTTAAGTGTGACTACTTGGTAACCGAGTAGTGTACCTAGGATCTACGCTTGGTAATCCTAGTAGTAGTCATGCACGAGGTCCAAGATGTGTGCGAATGATTAAGGAACAGATACTCATCACACTTAGGCTAGCTTAGACTTCATTTCCTATTGCTCATTAGTTTAATTAATATTATCTTCCATTGTCTCTAGGAGTAGCATTAATTTAGGATCACATCATACACCTCACTTTGGACTAAACCATACGTGACAAAGAAAATACTAGTCCAAGTCAGAAGACAGAGAACTGCGATCAACGTGTAACTATTTAGATACCACAACTAGCCTATCCGCGGAGTTCGACCGGATCATGCATGAACGCTCATATTTGTATGGTTGAGTGTAGGGGTACCTCGCTGCTCTTCAGAAAGCTATGCAAGTGTGCTAGGATCCTGGGTTACATCAATGATGTTCCTAGGAGGGTTTAGAATGCTTAATTCACTGAATTACTCAAATTCATAGCACCAAGGAAAGACCTTGGTGATGAACAAGAACTAGGGAAGTAAAAGGAACATGAACCCGAAAAGAAGCCCGAGCAAGAACTAGTGCAATGGCAAGAGCCATAAGTTCCACTACCATTGCTACAAGACAATAGCCTTGCAATGAGCCATCTATAGAAAATTGCTAGAACTCTCAATTGGGGAAGTAGGGATGAATCAAACCTCTTCCAGGTCATTAATGATGTTGTGTAGCCTATAGTTTCTACTGATCCATCAAGGGAGTAGATTTCTTTCCAATCAGGAGGAGAAGCCCAATGGTCACAATAGATCTCTAGAAACACAACATCTTTTCAAGTAATGCTTGAAATAAGAGAAGGTACCATTGTCATGGTCATGCAGCACCAAGATGCAAGAGACGCAACAGAAGTTATCATAGACCACATTAAAGAATATTTTAATGTGCCTATTTGTGCCTTTGGTAGATTTGACCAAAACTAGAAATGCACAAATGTTAGCTCAGACTTCAATGACTCCTATGACCCATGAGGATGTGCTTGACAGATTACTATAGATTGGACAAGTAATGACAACTCTATTTGACATCCCTAGTGATGTCATTGTAGTACAATCCAACCTCATTACCACAAAAGAAAAATTGATCATGGTAGAGATCGAGGTAGAGCATGCAAAAGTAGAAGTGCATAGATTACAACAAGAGCTCATCGCCCTAAGAGCTAAAAGAAGGGATCCTTTCCAATTCATTATTCTTAACTAGTTAAAATAAATTCAAATAGAGCAACTGGGCTAATTGATTGAACAGAAAAAAGTTGCTAAACAAGAAAAGAAGAAAGCTATTTGGCATGCTTGAGTCGTCGAAGCCCAAGCATATGCCAATAAGAAGGCATTGACCACTGGACAAGAGGAGAATAAATAGCTTACTATTGATAATGCAAGGTTGATTACTATAGAGAAATAGAAAAACATCTTGGAAGAAAGTGTCCACCAGTTGAGAGAATAACTGGTGAGAATCTACCAAGATATAAGTAGTTTGGCTAGAGAAAATTAAAACCTCTCAATGGAGGAGGTCCACGCAATCTATCAAAAATCTTCAATTGAGATAAGTGCATGGTAAAATAAGGTTAAGAAACATGAAAAGCTGAAGGAGAACTTCCAAGACCAAATTGGCAAGTACAAACAAATTAATGAAAAAGAAATCTAGATGGCAAAGGCCTTTATCAGTTCCATGTCAGTACAAAATCCTAACTGGCAGTCCATCTTGGATAGCTATGCCCTAGTTTATCAAGCGAGAGTGAAGACTAAGGACCTACAAATTAAAGATTTGAAAGAGTACATGGCATTGGCTAACCTTTGTTACACCAACCTTGCCATGTTAACAACAGGTTGGCCTAGAAATGACTTGGAACAACAAGTAGTAGCCACTTACGTTTTGTATGAAAAAGAGTTTGCAGATAGGAAAAATGCTCTACAAAAACTTCATGTGGCAAACTCGAAATTAAAAGCAATTAAGGCTTACTATCATGGGTAAAGAGATGTAGCCTCAGACCTAGCTAAAAGATTAACAAATCATCATGAACTAAAAGAAAAGGCTAGAGCCTTTGAGGAGGAATGATGGAAGTTCATAGCATGGTACATGAAAGCAAATAAAATGTTCTCACAGCTATCGTGTCTATGGGATGTACCGGTTCCAACACACATTAGCTCATCATCCTAGATGATACATGACCCAAGAACGAAGGGGAAGAAGTTGCAGGTGCTCTTGAATCACTATAAATTTCAAAAGCCTAACAACAAGGGGAAGTGGCCCATGGAAGAGCCACCACCTCTAAGAACTACATGAGTTTCCCTAGTTTTATTATTTTGTTGTTTTTTCATGATGTGTCCATTTTGTGTAAAACACCACTACGGCATGAAAGAGTCAATTTTTGTGCTTTTTAAGTTAGTCAATAATTCCATACCTTCCCAATATTTTATAAAGAATTTGTTCCTCATTTTTGTTTAACTTGAGGACAAATTTTTATTCAGTCATGGAGGTATGATGAGTCATGTTTTGTAAGGCTTCGATATCGAGTATTCGATATTGCAACTGCAATGCTGAGTATCTGATATTGGGGCACAACCTCTGATGTTGGAGATCCGATATTGCCCCTTCCATGCTAGCCTATAAATTTAACACTTGGATGCATGATTAGGATATAGAAAGATAGACATAAAGAGATAGATTTTGATAGATTTCAAGTTTTGTTAGTTTTTGGTGCATTTCAACAATGTGATGTTAAGTGATTGTACGACATCCTTATTTGAGTGTGATGTACTTGGACACATTACATGTTTAGCAATAAAGATCGAGATTACTTCCATCATTGTAGCATTCACTTAGCTTTATTATTGTTGTTAATTAGTTAAATGTTTACTATTTTGCTTAGTTAATGTTGTCATTCATTGCCCCTTTATTCTTTCAATAATTAAGCGGAATAAGAATGACTAATTGTGAGCACTTAAGTGTAACTACTTGGTAACCCAGTAGTGTTATTGTTTTGTCCACCTAATAACGGTACACTTGGTAACCCTAGTGGCAGTTGCACAAAGTCTGAGGCATGTATGGAAGGTTAGAAATGGATGCTCATTGCACATAGGCTAATTAGACTTTACTTTCCATTGTTGATTAGATTAAACAAGTAATTTCTTTATCATCATTAGGAATAGCTTAGGGCCAAACAACATCAATAATCATATGCCTCACTTTGGACTAAATCGATAAAGCTACCACTAGTCCAAGTGGAAAGGCAACGAATTGTGATCAAGTCATAATGATTTAGATGCACAACTAGTCCCATCCACGAAATTCAATCAAATTGTGTGAATGCTTGTGATTTATATGATTGGGCATTACCTTGCTGCTCATCACTATTTAGGATTGATTATGAATTAGGATTTTGCACTGATATGGAACTAATTCTAGTCTTTGCCATATGGATTGCTTTCTCATTGATTTTTTTGTACATGCCCACATAATCTCAAAAGTGTTCCTTGAGCCTCTCATGTTTCTTTACCTTGTTTTGTCACTCGCTAATTTCAATGACTGATTTTTGTTGAATGGCATGTACCTCCTTCATGGATAGGATTTTGTTTTTTCTCACGAGGCGGCTCATGTCCTAGTTGACCCTCACTAGTTATTTCCTTAATTAGTGGATGTTCTCCTCTAGGATGTTTTTATATTTCTCCACAGTGGTCAACCTTAGGTTGTCAATAGCAAGTTGCTTGTTTTCTTCTTGAACTTCAATAAGCACCTTCACATGTGCATATGTCTGTGCTTCAGCTATAGAGGCATTTCATACCACTTTCTTCTTCTCATCTATCAATTGTTTATTTTTCTTAATTAATCTACTAATTTTCTCTATTCTAAATTGCTCGATCTAGTTAGGTGTAACAAACTATGTGGGATCTCTCCTTTCAGCTCTCAGGGCTATGAGCTCTTCTTATAGTTTCAGAACTTCTGCTTTTGCAAGCTCTGCCTTGGTCTTTGTCATGATTAGTTTTTCTTTGGTAGTTATGAGTTCAGATTGTACTATAGTGACATCACTGGAAATGTCAAATAGTATTTTCATTACTTGTCTTCTCTAAGTAGCCTATCAAGCACATCCTCATGATCAGCATGAGTCATTAAGGTTTTGGCTAACATCTGAGCATCTCTAGCTTTGGTTATATCTGTTGATGATACAACAAGTATGTTGAAGGATTCTTTAATATGATTGTTGATCACCTCTGCTACTTCTGATGCATCCTAGTGCTGCATTACTACAACTATGGCTCCTACTCTAGTCTCTAGCATCACTTGGAATGATGCAACATTCCTTGAGATCTGTTGTAACCATACTTCTCCTCTTGGCTACAAAGAAATCTATTCACTTGTTGGGTTAGCTAAGACTATGGGTCTGATGGCACTATTAATGACTCTATCTAAATTGGCCTCCTCCCCTATCCCCCAATTGATTATTTCTACAACCTGCTGCAGATGGCTCATCAACAGTTTATAGTCTTGCGGCAATGGTGATGGAACTTGTTATTCTTGTTGCTATTACTATTGTTGTGGTTGCTAGGTCCTACTTCTTCTTGTTGTTGTTGTTACTCTTGTTCTTATTCTTACCCTTATTCCTCACCATGATCTTTCCTTGGTGGAGCTAGTTTGAGCAACTTAGTGTATGAAGCATTTTGGGTTCTCTTGGGAACATCATTGTTGTATCTTAGGATTCCAGCTTGCTTGCACAGCTTCTTGATAAGGTAAGGTGATGAAGTCATTGTTGGTTGGCTATGTCAATGAGGCCTCATTGATGAGGCCTTGTTGACGCATCTCGCCCTACGTCGATAAGGCCCTATTGACATAGTGTCTGTCTGTTGCCTATAAATACATGCCTACTAGTCACATTTATGGCAATCTAGATTTTAGTAGCAATGAAGCTCTTGCATTTTTTCCATTCGAAAGTTAGAATTTTTTTCCTCGAGTGCCCGTAGCAAAAGTCATTGAGTGTACAGATCTTTATTCAAGCATTATTGTACCTAAGCACGACAGTATGTGTAGCAATAAAGATGAGCTTTCTGATAAACCTTGCAGCACTTTGAATAGATTAGATATTTTATTTATGCATTTACTATTTCCAATTATCTATTAAATGTTTTTAATTAATTATTAGTTATTTTCTAGTTACTATATTAGATAAGCAATTAAGCTAGATAGATTACACACATAAGTATGAATGATTCAAGTGTAACACTTATTCACTAGGTAATCCCAACAATGTTATTGCTTGGTACATCCAGTAGCATAGCACTTGGTCGCCCAGTAGTGGATACATGGGTTCAGGACGTGTACGAAAACTAGGAATGGATACTTATGTTAGTATTAGTTAAATGATTAGTTAATTAATTAATTTATATTAGTTAATCAAATTACTTTTATATACATTTGAGCACTGAGTTATAAAACATAAAAAATGATAAAAATCAAATACCTCAGTTACACTTAATCATACCAATGAATATCACAAGTGTAATTGGGAAGACAACAATTGACCTTAAGGCTAGATTCACTTCCTAAGGGGCTAGTGCACTAAAAATGATTTGTATGGTTGGGTGTAGGGGTACTTCATTGCTCATCATTGGCACTATTGCTGGGGACTTTTGTTTGTGGAACGTGCACTATTTAGATCTAAGTGAATATCATTAATATCATTGTGTGAACCGAAAGGTCCATATCATTCCCATTATACATAAAACTATAAAAGCACATTCACAATTTCATTTTGTTTTGCAAAATATCTTCTTCTTGCAAGCCTAAAGATACTAAACCACCAGTTCCATAAGAATGCAAGGTGGTATACACTCATCTAAATGAGTTTGTGCCACATTTCAACTTCATCCTACATCAGGATGAACAAATGCGATGGTGTGGTATGGAGGGTAACGTCGTCTTGCACCCCAGTAGATCTATGCCCAAAATGTTGTTTAGAATCCTTGAAAAGTTAGGCATAGTAGATCTTCACGAAGAGTACCTTGTGGATGGATATGATACTTAGAACTACTATCCCACTGAAACACAATGTAAAAGAGATAAACATCGAGAGAAACTCCATGAAGCTACAAAGGGGAAACATTACACTAACTCCTTGTTCCTACTAGATTAAGAAGACAATGAGGATCCTCCCTTGGAAGGTTCTTAACATGAAGATTCTCCACCCCCTACTACTAATGGCGAGGGTGTGAACCTTGTGAAAGAGTGACAGCCAAGGTAGGGACTTGGGTACACATCGAAATAATAAGGGATCTAATGATGGTGATCATAAAAAGTGTAAGAGTGGTGGCAAACACTACATTGGCGGTGGTATTCCACCTTCCTCTTCATCCTCTCCATCTAATTTTGAACATTTCTCTTCATTTGATAGTTCTCATGGAAGCCACCATTGAAACAACCATGATGAAGGTGATCGATGAAATAATAATGACCATGAAGGCCACCAAAATCGAAGGGGTGGCTGAAACCATCATTGGTGTCATCAACGTAGCAATGATGATAAACCTTTATTGGTGACTCAAAGTATGCTCAACATTGCAGAGGCAGTGAAAATCCCAACTAGGAATATAAAGGATAGTCGGATCAAGCACCTAGACATGAACAATATCCTAAGATTTGAGTGGGGATATAATTCTAATTTGCAGATACATCTATAAGCTTTTCAAGATGCTTGTGCATTATAGAACATAGAGAATGAGTGGCAAAAAATCAAGCTTTTCCCAAGGACACTCATTAAGGAAGCTAAAAGCTAGTATCGGTCCTTGGAACTGGAATCTATCGAAGATGGAGTACCATGTCAGAACTATTCAATGACAAATATCAAATGTACTTCAAAGTGTCTAATTTGAGAAGGAGTTTCCAAGGCTAGAAACAAGGAGCACATGAACCCTTGGATGCCGTCATGGACCAATACTATTCACTCCTACACCAATGCCCTAGTCATGGTTACTCTTAGAGGAAACAACTTCGCCACATCATAGATGGGCTCAGAGCAAAAACAAGAAGAACCCTTGGGGTGTATGCCCAAGGAAGATTATCTGAAATGAGAGCTCATTAGATCCAAAGGCTAATTGAATAGGTAGCAAAAGAAGAAGGTGAGTTACAAAAGAGGGAAAGTGCTAAAGAATATAATAAGAACCCATCCATCAGAAAACAAAAGGTTCGATTTCATGACGAGGAGGAATCACCACTTAATGAAGTAGTAAATAGAAATACCTTGCCCATCCAAAAATCTATTTCTAACATTTCGATGAAGGTTAACAAGTTATGGGACTCTTTGGATGAAAATTTTCAAACTGCTTTGAAGATTACTGAAGAATCTAAAGAGAAAAATAGTGATCATAATCGTAGGAGGCAAAAAGAAGTTCAACATGCTACCAAAGATGTAAGGGTAAAGCTGTTGTAGTAGAAGAAGTCATGGAGTTTGACTCTGATGATGAAAGTAAGTGCGACATATGCCAATATGAACATCCAAAGGGATGTTGCCCTGTGATGTCACACTTACAAGAGTCTATAGTATACACATTGAATCCTTGCCTAGCACATAGGCAAGCTCTAAGATGATTACCTTACCCTCAAGGTAGTCTAAGATAGTTCCACCAAAAACAACAAGCCTACTACCCAAGTGGAACTCCTCCAAAATTGTATGAATAATACCAATAGTGGTACCAACCACAATTGTGGGGAAATGCCACTACTAAGGTGATGAACCGCGATATCGTGTACACGATATCACATCCACCATGTGATATTGCATACGCGATATTGCATCCTGCCTCATCTTCTATAAATAAGAGGCGGCACCCTTGGTTTTGATACAATTAGATTTAGACCCTTATCTAGACTCTTGCAGTTTTGTCATTCCAAAGTTAGAATTATTTCTATGTGCCCGCAATAGGAGTCATAGAGTGAACAGATCTTTATTCAAGCAATATGTACCTTAGCACAATTTTGTGTATGGTAATAAAGATGAACTTTATGATAAACCTTGCAACATATAGATTAAGCTAATTAGTAATTAATGATTTTTTAACACTTTCCTAGCTAATTAATATCTCTCTCAACCTTCAACCCCTTTAGTTAAATACACTTAGTGCTACTGCTTCGAGCATGTGTGTAGCACTTGGTAACCCAGTAACGATTAGCGTTTGGTAACCCCAGCAGCGTTGCACTAGTTCAAGATGTGTATGGAAAGTGGGAACGAATACTAGTGTTAGGAACATTTAGAAACTAGTTAATGAATAGTTAATGTTAGTTAGCCACTTAGTTTTCTCTCCCTCTCCTTTATTAGCAGAAGACATGAAAAGTACAAAAGCTATAAAAATCATATACCTCAAGCTTACTTAACCATACAACCATGACAATACAAGTAAGTTTGGGAAGATAACGATTGATTAACCCTAAGTATTCCATTAAGGCATAGAAGCACTTAGTCCTTGGAGTTCAACCAGATCATGCGTGAAATGCTTGTATTCGTATGGTTGAGTATAGGGGGTACCTCGCCACTCATCATTGGCACCATTGCTAGAGACTTAGTTGTTTGTGCACTGTGTAGAACATAGGAAATCATTCATATCGTTGGAATGTTAGAACGAACCCTTAGGGTTAATCAAAGAAAGACGAGACAATAGTACATTGCACACCAAACATAACAAGATGTCTTCTTCTTCGCATAAGAGCACTTCATCACCTAGGACTAACACAAGAGGCAGTTGGCAGCATAATACACATAACCATGATCCACCAGTTCCTCAATAGTTTCATGTGGTATATACTCATCCCAATGAGTATGTACCCAATTTCACCTTTATTCTCCACCAAGACGAACAACTACATTGGAGAGACTTGGATGGTAACATAGTGTTGTCCCCAAACCGATCAGTTCCCAACATGCTCCTTTGTGCTCTCACATGAATAGGCATGCCACTTTTATACGTAGAATACGTTGCATGCGATCATGACTCAAGAGACTATCATCCCACATGAGTACAGCGTGACCAAACTTGGAGGCCTCCAAAACAGCCCCGATGGCCCATGATTCAACAGGAAAGGTCCCCCCTGGGGCCCACAGGTGACTGCACCAACTTCTAGCATTCAAAATCAAAAGTTTCAGGTTCAAAATGTTTGGTTTTGGCTAAGTACACTTTGGTTACTTTTTCAGACGCTGCACAGCGTAAGGATCAGCGTCACCAACTTTTGGAGCCCCGAAATTGAGTCAAAATAGGCCGAAATCATGCACAAGGACCCCCCATGACCTTCACTAAGGTCTCTAGCAGCTCCCAGCCTCCAGAAAATCAAGATTTGGGCCTCAAATATGCCATTTTGACTTGGTGACGCTGGGGTTACTTTTTCGGACGTTGCACAGCGTAAGGATCAGCGTCACCAACTTTTAGAGCCCCAAAACTGAGCCAAAATGACTTGATTTCAAGGGTGTAAGTCTTCCTCAGGGTTCACTATTGATAACTATAGGTCCCAGCCTTCAAAAATTCTAGATTTCAACTCAAAATTGCAAGTTTTGGAGGTCACATTGTAGGTCACACTGCAGGTCACGCTGGGCAATCAAATTTCTCTTGTTGTACATTTCATTATAAATCCCCATTTGTGGGCATGTCAAGCCCTCATGGTCTANCAACTCGTACACAACTATCCAAACATAGATACATTGAACCTAGTCAAAGAATGCAACTATCCAACACCCAACCCAACCCTATAAATACCCTATTAATTCACATAAACTAGGAGGCAAAAAATTGGAGAGATTGGCAACTCTGAAGAAGAACAGAATTTGCAATCCTTGGGCACTCGACAAACCTGATTATTGGCTTCCAAGTATTTCTCATGTTCATCCCATTTCATCATCACATCATTGCATCATATCATCCTGGGGCTAGGCATTTGACTTGCCATCCACACGTGTGCAAGTACGCTTTGACCGGTGCATATTCCTGTTTAAGCAATACAATACAGTTTCATTATTGTCTTCCATTTACATTATTTACTTCGGTTTATGCTTTGTTTACAATATAGCTCTATTTATGCTTTATTTAAAATTCAATACGCTCTATTTACATTTCATATTGCTATTTGCATTCCATTTACATCCCGTTTACGATAACCCTAGCGCTAGCCGTAGCTTATGCTCAGGGAAGTCCTTGGTTGATCTACGTGTAGACCATCCAAGGCACTTTGCCTTTGTTTACTTTTCCAGCTTGCCCTTGAGCGAAGGTAGGGTCAGCTGTGTCTGTCCGACGATCTCTCGATCTCTGTTTCCCTTCCAGCCTTACACCGATGATTTAGGTCAGTACAGTTTTTGGCACTAGAAGGAGGGCCTACTCGCTTGTTGTTATTAGTCAAAATGTCACTACCTGTCAAAACTCATCCATCTTGCCCATTTGAGTCTCCTCGTCCCTGTTGCTCACACTGAGCTTGTGTCACCCCGTGCTACAATTTCTTGCAATCCAACTCCATTCATCTACCCCAGTCCATTCACGTTCATCATGGAATCTTCCCAAATCAACCTAGTAACACTACTGATTGCTGACTTCAAGGCTGAAGCTTCAAACCCTATGATTGCTACGAAATCCATAACCATTATTGAACACATAAATCCTCAAGTCCCTACACGCCAATCCCTCAAGCTATAGGGCAAAGGCTCTATTCATGCGACTCTTACACTCGAACAGTATAATTTTATCTATGTCAAAATCCAAGCCAATGTACCCATTGATCATGTAGAGAGGGAAGCTAAGCGAGAATATGAATTCATCCACAAAGGAGGATGTGAGTTTATTCCTTTTGCATTTGACATAATCCCACTATCTCAAAACCATCATACACTCATATCCCAGCTTCTTATGGCTAGAAGTTAAGCCTTACAACTACCTCCCATAGAGCCTCAAGATGAAGAAGATGACTTTGCAGCCCAATCTAAACATGGAGAATCATACCATACCATTAGCCCCCATGCCCACACAAACCCATTATTCCATCCTTTCCTGGAAGAAACGGTGTTTCCTTCTTCATCAGCAAACACTCGAGGACCTGTTCCCCATTCCATTCCTATCTTCTCCATACTTAATAACATTCACTCTGATGCATCCACTTCCATCATTCCTCTACCAGTGTAGTCCCAACAACTCCCCCAAACCAACACAGGGTCAATCCTCCAACCTCAAGTAATTGGAATACCGTCAATCATACCAGCTTCCACATCCACCCATTACATACCCTAGATGCAGATTCATGGAGAACCATTAATTACTCCAACCCAACATGTCCGAGGAGTTACCTCCCAACCTGTAGCTGGGCAGTGGGCTCCACTGATAGTCTCAGTCCTGAATACCATCCCACCACAACAAATGTTAGCTCAACAACCTTTCTTTCCCTTTCCAACGCAACAATTAAACCATTATCATCCACAATCTGTGCAATCCACCGGTTTGCCTACCGCCCAAGAATGGGTAGACACAAAAAATGATGCACTCGTTGGCAGAAGAATTAAAACACCTTAAAAATTTCAACAATGAGGAAGTCAAGGTACTAGATTTCTATCAAGATGACCCAATTGACCCCTCAATTCCACCCTTGACCTTGCCAAAAGGAGTCTCATTACCTCAACTGACCAAGTACAATGGAGAAGGGGACCCAAATGCCCACCTAGTGACATTTAGAACCGAAAGCCTTTTACTTCAAGCATGGCCTCATGTAATTTTGTGAGTGTTTGCAATGTCCTTAACCAGAAAAGCCTTAGACTGGTATTGATCTTTGCCTTGTAGCTCCATATCTTCTTTAGAGAGTTTGTTGCATCAGTTTGTCACCCGTTTCAAGTACAATTTGAAACCTAAAGCCACATTAGATAGCTTGATTCAAATTAAACAAGCACCTTTAGAGCCAGCGCAAAAATTTATCCAAAGGTGGAGTGTAGCCTTAAACGAACTTCATGAACCTATCACCGAAACATATATACTCACCATTCTTAAGTCGGCCGTGAATGACTTTATTAAGTCAAAACTTTACTACCTGAAAGCCCACACATTGAGCCAAGTATTTGTACAAATCAAAGACATAGAAGAAGCAACACAAACAAGTAATGACCCAGCCTACTCAACCTTTAGGAGCCAACACACGAGGAAAGATAAATCCAAAACAACGATAGCAGCAGTGGCTGAGGGAAAACAACTCGCTATCCCAAACAATTATGAAAAAACCACACCCACTCATACACCTAAAAATTCCTCAAATAGAAATAACAACACAGGTCATGCTCGTACCTTTGAAAGGAAAGACCCTGCTCAATACACACCATTGCCCATGAAGCCTTCACAACTGCTTGATCAACTTCTAAAGGATAGGCTAATTCAACACAAACAAATGTCCCCTATGGCCTTGCAAAGACATGATCGCTTTTGCGAATTGGCCAAAAATCGAACTTTAGCAATAGCCAACAAACCTCCCATTCCAAAAGGCTTTAGGTTGGATAGGTTTTGTGAATATCAACAATGGTGTCGTCATGGGACTGATTACTGCTTTGCGTTGAAACAAGACATACAACGCATGATAGATGGGGGAGAAGTAGTGTTCGATGAGACAAACCCAGTAAGGCCTCAAAACCAATCCATGGGGGTCTACAAGGATCCTCTCAATACCAAAACCAACAATGCCCCACATGTGATTAATACTATCCATGTGGAAGACAGATAAGATGTTCCTCGAAAGCCTTTTGTGATTCGCTGGTATTCAGAAAACACACCTATCTCAATATATCCTCAAACCCCTTTTAACATGCACACATCCCCCATACCATCAAAACCATTAATCATCCGCATATCTCCTTCGGTTTCCACCACAACAAAGATACCATCTGAAAATCGACCCATTCCCTTTGTGGTTCGGGTGCCAAAACACCTTGGCACACAACCCACCTGCTTCTCGACGACCTTTGTGAGAACGTCTTGCCGATAAGCTAATAAGAGAGCACTTGGAAAAAGAAAAAAGAGAGCGCATGGAGAGAGAAAACCATGGACACGAATTAGGACTGCCAAAGCCCACACCGCTAAACACCATCCCCATGAGTCCGTTCATTAATGAGCCTAGTACAAGTCACCAAAACAAAGATGAAGTCACGAGTCATATCCCAAACTCAACATCCTCAGCTACTAACATAAAGACCCCTCCACGAGAAATACGAATGTTGGGTCAAATGGACCAAATATCTACAGATAAGAATGTCCCAAACAGTAAAGACTTGCCAAATGTGTTAACCCAGGTCACACAAGCCTTACAACAAAAGAATACTTCTTTAAGTTTGTATGACCTAGTACTGACTTCACCAGTACATTGAGAGGCTCTCGTACGAATGCCAACTTCAATTCCTATTAGTGAGGATCTTCCTACAGATGAACCATCCATTTATGCAGTATTATCCCCACAACTTCAAGAATCGAAGACCACATCCTTAGAGTTCCATGTTAAGGACATTAAGCTAGATGAGAAAACAGGGGAAATCACCACGGCCCCTATGTTCATAACAATATAGGTTGATCATTTCAAAATACGTAGGGTGCATGTCGATGATGGTGCGTCACAAATGTAATCCCTTTTTCTGTCATCGAAAAATTGGGACTCACTGAACAAGTATAGCTCACAACAACCTCTTTCTTGAGATCTTTCA
>MNCI01012383.1:151070-167166 GCA_015680685.1 Gnetum montanum
GCGTGCAGAGATCATGGGTTGTGCAAAGTTTAGCATTGCCTGCATGCAACCGGTGTGCATAAAACATTAACATAAAAAAGTGCCTGTATGCAGCAGCTACACGACAAGAAGACACCTAGTGGCTGATAGCTGATCAAGAGAGAAACTCACTAATGTGCATGGAACTAACTGAGGGAATAACTTGCGCTTACATCGAAAGCATAGATGCACTAGAGCAATTCCGCAGCCAACTTTCAAGCCTTAACCTTGAAAACATCAACTGGGGGAAGTTGGAAATTCCTAAAAAATTCAAACAAGAGCCCCTAGAATTAAAACCATTTCCCACCGGTCTAGAATATATGATTCTTGAAAATGGAAAATCGGTAATCATCAACGCAAGACTTGCTTCCAAATAAAAAGGAAGACTGTTGAAATTAATAAACAAGTGGTTAAAATCCTTTGCCTGGTCATATCCCGAATTAACTAGAATAGATCTTAGGATATTCCAACCTAGGATTTACACCGACCCCTCCATGAAACCTTGAAAACAACCATAGAGGCAATTGAACCCAAAATTGAAGCAAGTAGTAAAAGAAGAAATAGAACAACTTCTTAAGGTTGGGTTCATATATCCCATTGCTAATAATGAATGGGTTAGCCCTATGGTAATCGTGCCTAAAAAGGGAGGCAAATGGAGGGTGTGCATAGATTTTAAGCTGATAAACATGGCAACATTTAAGGATCACTTTCCATTGTCATTTGTTGACCAAGTCTT
The DNA here is from genome assembly GCA_015680685.1 of Gnetum montanum. Lineage (NCBI taxonomy): Eukaryota > Viridiplantae > Streptophyta > Gnetopsida > Gnetales > Gnetaceae > Gnetum > Gnetum montanum. The sequence goes on from MNCI01012383.1 coordinate 151,825, forward strand.
AGACACCATAGCAGGGCATTGCTATTACAGTTTTCTGGATGAATATAGTAGATACAACCAAATACAGATAGCCCCAGAAGACCAAGCCAAGAAACGTTCACCAATCCTTGGGGAATGTTTACGTATCAACAAATGTCGTTTGGCTTGTGTAATGCTCCTGCCATGTTTCAACATCTAGTTTTAAGCATATTCCAACAACAGCTAGGGAACAGAGTGGAAGTCTTTATGGATGACTTCTCCACTTATGGAACAAGTTTTGATCAAGCCTTGGACTGATTAGAGCAAGTGTTGAAAAGATGCGTAGAAAACAATCTAAGGATCAACTGGCAAAAAAGCCATTTAATGGTCCAAGAAGGCATAGTACTTGGGCATAAGGTTTCACATGCAGGAATAGAGGTAGACCCAGATAAAATTAGGGATATCCAAGGAATCACCCGTTAACTGGAAATTGTCAAAGACATTCAGTCATTCCTTGGACACACTGGCTACTATAGGAGATTCATTGAGAACTTCTCCAAGATTACCAACCATTGGTAGAGCTAACAAAGAAGGACATACCTTTTGAGTGGACCAAGGAATGTGAACAAGCATTCCAAATCCTGAAACGAAAGCTAGTAGAAACTCCCATTGTACAAGCTCCTGACTGGTCTAGACCATTCCACATCATGACTGACATGTCCAATTATGCCTTAGGAGCTATACTTACACAGTTAGATGCCCAAAAACGCCCTTACTACATCCACTATGCAAGTAGAATTATCGCCAATGCACAACTTAACTACACAACTACAGAAAAAGAATTAATGACTGTAGTGTTTGCACTGGATAAGTCTAGGCACTATGTGCTAGGTTACAAAGTGTTCATCCACACAGATCATAGTGCAATCCAGTTCCTCATGAAACAAGCCAATAGTTAGCCCTCTTATTATACAATGGCTAGTAATTCTACAGGAGTTCAATCTAACGATGATCGATCGAAAAGGCACCGAGAATGTAGTTGCAGATCATTTGTCTCAGTTGTGCTGGGATAGGAAAGAGGATGAATATGTAATGTCTGATCATTTTCCTGATGAAGCCCTCTTTGCCAGTGTACTGAATAACCAACTACCCATGGAGACGAACTGGTATAGTAGCATTCTCACCTATCTCCTTACTCAACAAACACCATAGGAGCTGGACCTTAGGAGGAAACAATAGTTTTTTCATAGAGCCAAGTACTTCATGGAGATCAATGGACAACTTTACAAAGTATGTCCTAATGGCTTGGTTCGATGGTGCATTCCCAAGGGAGACCAACTGAGAGTTCTCCAAGATAATCATAAGGGCCCTTGTGGGGGTCACTATGCGAGGAGATGAACAGCTATTAAGATCTTGCTTGTAGGATATTACTGGCCAACATTATTTTGTGATGCCCATCAATTTGTTCGATCTTGTGAGCGTTGTCAATGTGATGGGGGAATGACTGCTAAAATGGAGGGTTAATAACAATGGATTCAACCGTTAGAACCCTTCAACATTTGGAAAATAGACTTTATGGGGCCCATTACACCAATGTCCAATGGAAAAACTTACATTGTAGTTGTCATAGACTATTTAATAAAATGGGCTGAAGCAGCTGCTGTTAGAGACTGCACATCATCTATAGCTGCACGATTTGTGCAATAACAAATCGTAAATAGGTTTGGTGTGCCACGTGCACTTATTTCAAATAATGGAACACACTTCACAGGTGCAACTTTTTGAAGGTTAATGAAACGCGTAAGGGTTGAACATAAAATAACTACACCTTATCACCCCCAAGCTAACGGACAAGCTAAGATCACCAATAGGGAGATCACTAAAATATTGACTAGGAAAATTAGCAAGTATAGGCAAGATTGGAGCACTAAACTGAATGATGCTATTTGGGCATACCTCTCCACCTAGAAACTCCCTATATGCTACTATCCCTATGAGTTAGTGTATGGAAAGCTTCCAATGCTTCTGATTCAAACTGAGCTTCGTACACTATCAACAACTTGTGACCTCCAACTCAATCTTGATCTAGAAAAAAAACAAAGGTTGGAAACTTTAAACGTGCTAGACGAAAAATCAAATGAGTTACACAAGGCATATAATAAGCAACGTCATAACGTGAAGATTCAAAAGGTTAAGTATCAACCAAGAGATAAGGTTCTGTACTGGAACCCCACACATGTGCCACAATGCACAAAATTTCAACCACTATGGGAAGGACCTTACATTATTCATGCAACATTTCCTTCAGGGGCCATGACCATATACAAACCTGAGAGCCCTAATAAGAGATTGTTAGTCAATGTGCAACAGACCAAACCCTTCCATGAATTTAGAATAGTTAGTGCACATAATACCTCTGAGAAGGGACGACCTTGCTCACTATTTCAAATCTCCTCCTTCCAACTCAGTCATGGGGGAGACGGCCACCTCTACTAACCATTTGAGGCCCTCAGTTCCTTTTTAAGTTTTTGTTTTACATATTTTTTATACAAATTTCTTTAATTTTTCTTGCTTTTTTTTTGCAAAATCATTTATACTTTCTCATTTCTTTATGTGACTGTTTGTTTTTTGTTTTTTGTTTTTTTTTTTTTTTNCTTTTTTCTATTTTGTCTTTGTTTGTTGTTTTTGTTTTGTTAGATTTGTCACCTAATAAGTGCTCTTGATGGTGGTATGAACTGTATTCTATTGATTGCTAATGTTTAGTTTTACCTTTGAGTTATAATGTTGATACTAAGGTATGGTTCTTTTGATATAATAGGCATGAGTCCACATCATCCATGCATCCATGAATTTCTATGGTCTCTCTTGGCTTGGAACTGTACAGTCCCCTTCTTTAATAATAAAACTATTAACGAATTGGTGAATGGGCATTTGTCAAACTAAGGACTCAAGGACTAAAAAGGGTGTGACTTCAAAGGGATTTGATGCATTTTTGCTGGCTATTCTCTTGGGTGCTTGAATGTCTTCTTCTTGAGTTTTCTTTACCATTCTGACATTGCTCCATTATCAGGAAGCTGAGCCAATAAAAATAAGTCTTTGCATGGTGTGGTTCTCATGCAAAAGCAAAAAAAAAATAGTGAGAATTCAAAGCACACCCCTTAGAAAAAATAATCATCTGGGCTACAAGCATTAGTTATGGAACTAAACAGACATATTCCCTCTAACTAAGGCCCTTTCTTGCTTCCTACTTCTCCCTTTCTTATTTTTCTTGAAATGGTGTTGACTCTTTGGTAGAAGCATTCTTGTTACTTCAAGTGGATGGATTGGCCAAGTGTATTAATGTGAAGTCACTAGATGTGGATTGTTTGAGGCTGGATTTGGAATAAGGTCTACTTAATCACATTAACCATAAATACACAAGGGACTATACACCACCTTGTTCTTGGGACTCCATTCCATTCTCTTCTCCCCATCATTCTTTCTCCATTTCCCACTTCATTGCCGGTTGTATCAGTAGTTTATATTTTGGTTGATGCATTGTTTTCTCTTTGGTGGATTCTTGTGGTTAAGTCTTTAACTCTTGCTTCCAAACGATATTTCCAGAGCCTACGGACTCTTTGAATGTGGGTTTGTCAAGGCATAAAGGGCATGAGCCTACTTTGGGAAGGACCCACTGGCATTCCTATTTGGTGCATCAGTTGACTTCTTTTCCTTAAACATTTCTACAATCAAAATTTTTTTTATTTTGTTTCATTCCCATCTCTGACATCCAGTTTATCGACATTGTCATTGTTTCTTTTTCTCCATCTTTCTTATTCCTTATCTTTTTCTATTCTATCGCTATTGAAGGATCACTCTTAGTCATGGGGGCCTTGGTCCAATTTTTTCAATTTTTTCTAACCCCTACACCTTGGGTAGTCACCAGTGTTATATCTCTAGAATCTGTATTAGCCATATCACAACTTAGCCAATGGATCTTACATCAAGGAAAGGTATCAACTGTATTGTGATTTACTTATCCTTGCTCATATGTGACTGTGTTGTGTGTGCAGATGGCAATCATACAGTAATGGACTGGACCTGGAGGAAACACTTAGGATGGACTGGTGTTGGAACAGTTGTGCAAGGAACAAGATTGATGGGGCGGCTATGGATGGACAATAGAAGGCATAATCTTGGCATTGGTAGCAACACTTCTTCTCCTTTTTTTTCTCTCTCTCTCTTTTCTCTCAGCTACCAAATAAGGCTGGATGTCAATTGTGTATAGTGTTCACTCTTATAGTCATGAACACTAATGTTGCCATGTATTGTAATGTTGATCCGTTCACATGTCATCCTATTCACCATTAGTTTTCATTCAAGTTAATAATCCCATACCTTCCCAATATTTTGTAAGGAACTCAAGGACGAGTTTTCATTTAGTCATGGGGGTATGATGAACTGTGATATCAAGTACGTGATATTATGCACATGATATCACATCCACCACATGATATCGCATACGCGATATCACGTCCTACCTCATCTTCTATAAATAAGAGGAAGCACCCTTGGTTTTGATACAATTAGATTTAGACCCTTAGCTAGACTCTTGCAGTTTTGTCATTCCAAAGTTAGAATTATTATTGTGTGCCCGCAATAGGAGTCATAGAGTGAACGGATCTTTATTCGAGTAATTTGTACCTGAGCACAATTTTGTATATGGCAATAAAGATGAACTTTATGATAAACCTTGCAGCATACAGATTAAGCTAATTAGTAATTAATGATTATTTAACAATTTCCTAGTTAATTAATATCTCTCTCAATCTTCAACCCCCTTTGTTAAATACACTCAGTACGACTGCTTCGAGCATGCATGTAGCACTTGGTAACCCAGTAACGATTAGCCTTTGGTAAGCCCAACAACGTTGCACTGGTTCAGGATGTGTATGGCAAGTGGGAACGAATACTGGTGTTAGGAACATTTAGAAACTAGTTAATGAATAGTTAATGTAAGTTTACCACTTAGTTCTCTCTCCCTCTCCTTTATTAGCAAAAGACATAAAAAATACAAAAGCTATAAAAATCATATACCTCAAGCTTACTTAACCATACAACCGTGACAATACAAGTTAGTTTGGGAAGATAACGATTGATTAACCCTAAGTGTTCCATTAAGGCACATAAGCACTTGGTCCTTGGAGTTCAACCGGATCGTGCGTGAAATGCTTGTATTTGTATGGTTAAGTGTAGGGGTATCTCGCCACTCATCATAAGGCAACAATACCCTTATAGGCAACTAGATCCATATGGGTACTATGTTCAGTAGCCAATCTCCCCTAGAAGTTTGGCAAGTCATGCATCATTCCAGCATCACTATTACTCTCCAAAGTACCATTGAACACATTCATCATCTACTCGAGGGAAAAATCCATATCCATATCCTTATCATCCTCCACATCCCTCTGCACCTACACCTCCACCTTTAACTCAGTTACCTCCTAATTTGTCTATGCAGGGTGAGATTCCTTCACATCTGCAACAATGAAATGCTACAAGGGTTGTACAATCACAACTAGTTTTTCAACTAAGTGGTCTAGATAATTGATCAAGGAAATGACCCTTGTTTCAGCCCAACAGCCCTCTTTAGCCCTCACAACCTACTCTGGTTGATCGCCCTGCATCTCTAGCACCCTCATCCTCTACATCAAATACCTTCGAGTTCCCTTCAAACCAAGTGTTGCCTAGGATTTGCACTGTAATGCTAACTCATGTTATTTTTAACTGGATTAATGTTGGCAACCTTCCTACAAAAATATTCGATCCAGGAAGTCTACTCATCCATCTACAGATTACTGAACAAGAGCCATGCAAGGCTCTTCTTGACCCTGGTTCTAGAGTTAACCTCATCTCCCATGATATGTACAAGGCTTAGAACCTACCACCTCTTAAGAAGAGCTACATCTGTTTAGAATTAGCAAATGAGTTGATTACTATCCCTTTGGGATTAGTAGAGGACATTATGACCATAGTTTGTGGGTGGTCCTATCCTATTGATTTTCTAGTAATCAAGGTGAACAACTACAAAAGTGACTTCCCCATTATTATGGAAAGGGCTTGGTTAAGCATAGTCAATGCGTGAATGGGTATAAGGGACCTATCTCCAAAAATATCCAAGGAAAATGAGCTAGGAAAAATTGAGAAGAAGTGTATTCCATGCATCACGTATAGTGATAATGGGTGCAATTGCATGCAAAAGATTTGTTCAATCAAAAATACATACATTAAAGCATGCAATAAGTGTGCACAGGAAATCAACATTCAAAGGTGTCTATATGCAATAGCCACAAAGTAGGAGGATACCTAGTGGTTGATAGCTAATTCAGATAGTAGCACAATATGCATGGAGCCAATTGAGAATTTAACATGTGCATATGTTGAAGGCATAGAAAAAATTGAAGTTCATTCCCAACTCTCTAATGAAGATGATGATACCTATTTGGGAGAGTTGGAAATCCCTGATCACTTCAAGCATGAGCCCTTGGAACTGAAAAATTTACCGGTCGGTATGGAGTATGCATTTTTAAAGAATGGTAAACTGATCATCATTAATGCCAAACTTGCTCTTGAGCAAAAAGAAAAGTTGTTGAAGGTGGTGAATAAATGGTCAACAACCTTTGCTTGGTCATATCCAAAACAAACAGGAATTGATCCAAGAATATGCCAGCATTGCATCTACACTAACTCAGCCATGAAGCTTAGAAGGTAGTCATAGAGGTAGCTAAACCCCAAATTGAAGCAAATTATTAAGGAGGAGATATAGCAACTCCTCAAAGCAGGGTCTATCGATCCAATCGCAAATAGTGAGTGAGTTAGCCCACTTGTAATTGTACTAAAGAAGGGTGGCAAATGGTGAGTTTGCATTGACTTTAAGCTATTAAATATGACAACATTTAAGGATCACTTTCCTTTGCCATTTGTAGACCAAGTGTTAGACACCATATGCAGGCATTGTTATTATAGCTTTTTGGATGGTTATAGTGGCTATAACCAAATCCAAATTGCACCCGAAGATCAGGCCAAAACAACATTTACAAATCCCTGAGGGACTTTTGCATACTGTAAGATGTCATTTGGCCTATGTAATGCCCCTCCAACATTTCAATGCTTGGTCCTGAGTATTTTTCAATAACAAATCGATAGTAGTATTGAAGTCTTTATGGATGACTTCTTCACCTATGAAGCTACCTTTGAGTAAGCCTTGGACCGACTTGAGCAAGTACTAAAGAGATGTGTAGAGATAAACCTACAACTCAAGAGCCATCTTATGATCTAAGAAGGCATTGTGTTAGGGCATCAAATTTCATAGAAAGGGATTAAGGTAGACCCAAAAAGACTAGGGGTCATCCAAGGAATAACATGCGAACCAGAGACCGTTAAAGATGTTCAGCCATTCCTTGGACACATTGGTTACTATTGGCGATTTATTGAGAATTTCTCTAAGATTGCAAAGTCATTGGTAGAACTTACAAAGAAAGATGCACCTTTCATTTGGACCAAGGAATGTGAACATGCATTCCAAAAATTAAAGGAGAAACTTGTAGAAACACCAATCTACGAGTGCCAGATTGCTCCAAACTATTCCATATCATGACAGATGCATCTAACTATGCTTTGGAAGTAGTGCTCATGCAAATGGACAATAAGAAATGTCCATATTTTATCCATTTCACAAGTTGAAGCATTATGGGGGCACAGTTGAATTACACCACCATAGAAGAACAATTAATGACAATGATGTACACACTAGAAAAGTTTAGCCATTATGTGCTAGGTTACAAAGTATTTGTACATACAGACCACAATGCAATTCGCTTCCTCATGAATAAGCTGACAGTGAGCCCTTATGTTATACAATGGCTTGTAATCTTGTAGGAATTTGATCTTACTATGGTAGATAAAAAAGGAACTAAGAATGTGGTCACTCACCACCTTTCTCGCCTAAGATGGAATAACAAAGGGGAGGAGAGCCCACTCTCTGATCAGTTTTCAGATGAACTCCTCTTTATTAGAGAAATAAGTGAATAAATGCTTGAAAAAGTAATATGGTATAATGTCATCCTCACATATCTTCTCACTCAAGAGATGCCACAGGACTTGGATTTTAGGAAAAAGCAACAATTTCTCCATCAGGTCAAATACTTCATGGAAATTAATGAATACCTTTACAAGGTGTGTGCTGATGGCCTGATTCATTGGTGTGTCCCTGACAAAGATCAACTACACATTCTCCAGGATGTTCATGAAGGGCCTTGTGGAGGCCACTATGCAAGGAGACACATGGCCATAAAAATCCTGATGATAGGATACTATTGGCCTACAATCTTTAGGGATGTCCACTATTTTATCAAGTCTTGTGAATGTTGTCAACGTGACAAGGGAATGATCACTCGCATGGAAGGTCCTCAGCAATGGATTCAACCACTAGAGCCTTTCAACATATGGGGTGTTGACTTCATGGGTCCCATCACACCCATGTCTAATGGGAAAGTGTATATTATAGTAGTAGTTGACTATTGCACAAAATGGGCAAAAGTGGTAGTTGTTACTGATTGTACATCATCCACTACTATCAAATTTATATTACAAAATATTGTGAATAGGTTTGGGGTGCCACATGCACTAATTTCTGATAATGGAACTCATTTCATAGGTGCCACATTTAGAAAATTAATGCAACGCTTAGGGGTAGAACATAAGTTAACAACACCTTACCACCCCCAAGCCAACGGTCAAGCAAAGGAAACTAACTGGAAGATTACAAAAATACTAACATGAACCATTATCAAATATAGGAAGGACTAGAGTGAAAAACTTAACGATGACCTCTAGGCTTATCATTCAACTTGGAAACTTCTTATTGGCTATTCTCCCTATGAGTTAATGTATAAGAAACTTCTAATGCTCCAAATTCAATCCGAGCTCCATACACTCTCAACGGCCTATGATTTAAACCTTGACCTAAGTTTAGCATAGAAAGAAAGATTGATCAATCTAAATGTGCTAGATGAAAATCGCTTAGTAGCCCTATCCTTGAATGAGCTGAACAAGGCATTCAGTAAGCAATGTCATGACCTTAGAATCAAGAAAGTAAAACTTTAACTAGGGGATAAGGTTCTTTACTAGAACCCCACACATGTACCCCAAAATACAAAATTCTAGACATTGTGGAAGGAACCTTATCAAACCTTTCCCTCTAGGGCCATGATAATTTACAAACCTGACAGCCCAAATAAAATGCAGTTGGTCAATATCCAATAAGTAAAACCTTTCCTAGAACCAAAATAAGATAGTGTAAATACTGCCTCAATAGATGGACAACGACATTCTATTTTTCGGATCTCCTCTCTCCAACTCAGTCATGGGGGAGATGGCCATCCGTGCTAACCATTACCATGGCCTCTCAATTTTTCTATGTTTTTGTTTTTCACATTTTTGATTTTACAAATTTTTTATTTTCAAATTTTTCTAATTTTATACCATCTTTAATACCTTTAAAGTTTCTTGATTATTTTACACTTTCTTATATATATACTTCTACTTTATTTTGCTTTCTTTTGTCTAAGTGTGATATTTTCTCATTTTTACTAATAAATTCGCTTTATTGTCACAAGACATAGTGCTGATGTTGTTGTTTATTGATGATGGTTTGTGCTTAATGTGTGATTGTTGATGTATGGTCTCTATTTTTGAATTATGATGTTTAATGACTTTGACATGGTTTATTTTTCATGGAACAGGTAGTGAGTCCATGTCATTCACTCATCCAATGAACTCTATGGCTTTTCTTGTTCTAGGAATTTGAGGTTCCTTTTCATTAACACAACTTTTAACCAATCAGTGACCTTGGTAGTTCTAGAATTAGAAAGGATTCAAAGGTTTGTAAAGGATGTGACTTCAAGGGGACTCAATTCTCTTTGTACTCTTCTTCTTACTTGAGTGCTTAAGTGTTTCTCATAGACTTCTTACTATTTCATAACACCCAATGATAGGAAGACAAATAACATCGTTGCATGGTGTGGTTCCCATCATTCAAAAAAACAAAAATAATAATGGGAATTCAAAGCACATCCCTTCAACATGAATAAGTCCTCACATGGTGTGGTTCCCATCATTCAAAAAAATTAAAAACAAAAACAAAAATAATGGGAACTCAATGCACACTTCTTGGACAAATAAAAGGGCTACAAGCACTGGTTATGAGACTTGAACGACATGCACCTATGCCTAACAGTTCCCTTTAACTAAGGCCCCCTCTCTCACTTTCTACTTCTCCTTTTTTTTTCTTTATGGAATGGTCGTTGTTTTGTGGAAGCACTCTTATGTCTCAAGTGGGTGGATTGGTCTTAGAGTGATGATGCAAAGTCACTGAAAGTGGATGATTTTGGTCTGGACTGAGGATGGAACTTCTTGGGTTATTTTGACCACGAATTCCACAACGGACTTCTTATGACCTCAATTTGGAACTCCATTCCATCTTCTATATCATCCATCTATGCTACCATAACTCACCTCACTACCAAGTCCTATGTTATGCTCCATGTTTTGGTTTGATGTATTGGGATTCTTGAGTGGATTCTTTTGGATTGGTCTTTAACTTGTCATGATCATTAAATTGACTATGGGGCCCATAGACTTCTTAGTTGAGGTTATGCAAGGGCAAAAAGGGCATGAGCCTACTATGGGTAGGACCCACTTACATAGCTCTTGGCTTGATTAGTTAAGCTTCCTTACCTTTGACATGGCTACAATCCTATCTTTCACATTTTCCATTGCGTAAATCACTCAGTACTCCTTAATCTTTCATTTCATTCATTCACTCAATCAATTTTTCTCCATTTTCTTAAATTTATGAACTTCAACATCCTCTTCTCATGATTTCATACTATTCTTGATTTTCTAAGCTTTCATTTGATCCCAATCTCATCGAAAAATTCCTTATATTTTGAAAGTTTGACCAAAGTCAATAGAAGTCAATAGTATAGCTACATCAACGAGGCCTCGTCAATGCAGTGTGGAAATACTATATATACCATTGCACAGTTAGGAATTTTTTGCAATTTTCTGATAACATAGGGAATTTTTTTAATCTTTCAAAGCCTAAAACCTTTTAGAGCTCATAACTTCCCAACTGTTTGTCCAAATCACTCCATTTTTCAATCTTGCACTTACTAGAGGTAAGATCGTTATCATGGGGGCCACAAACCTTAGGGTTTTCGATGAAAAATTGATGGAATTTTTTGGAAATTTTCCTAACTCCTTCAAAGGGTTAATAACATTAACTATATATAAACATCAACTTTCTCCAAGGGAAATTTTCCAACAACCTCTAGGATGAATTATTCATAATAAAACATAAAATAAATAATAATTGGATTAATTAAATCAACCATAATCACAACTTAACCAAGTGTAACTATCCTCAAGGGTTAAGGTATCCCAATTGTTTTAAGGTTACACAATGATTGCTAATCCATGGTCTTATTGTGATTATAGATGGCACCCAAACAAAAACATCTGCAAGAAGGAGAACCCTCACAACCATGGGAGAAACAACCTAGAGCAGGAAGGGCCTAGCAAGAATAAGGCCAAGAACTATCAGAGGAAACCCATGCAACAAGACCTCTTTGAGAGGAGCTCAAAGTGAAATCTGTTCGACAGATTCTAGAGGAAGAAGTGCCTACAAAACTATCCCAATGAGGAGAAGCGCCTGGACCCATGTCAAGGCTTGAGGTCACTCTGACTCAAGCTTTCCTAGACATCATCAAGTCCTAAGAAATCCAAAGATCAGTTCTTCAAGAGATAAACTTTGGGTCATTTTTGGAGAAAGCTTTAGAGGATGTCAAGACACAATTACAAGCCTCTCCCATGTGGCCAATCATCATGTCTAGTGGAGAATGGTACATGGGAGAGACCTATCTCTTCTAGAGTAGCCGAAGGCCAGGGTCCATTGTAAAAATCAAGGATATTCAAGTGTCCTACTTGGTGGAAGCTATTGCACAGGTACTGGGGTTTACTAGACATTAGAACGCAATTGGTAGAGATATCAACAAAAGGTGATCCTGAGGCAAAAAGGGAATGGACCAAATGATGCTACAAGGTGGACCGTAAGGAGTATGGTGCACTCACATTGACAAAGCAAATTTATTTCAAGAATGCAGCCTATCACCTCAATCCAACAGTGAGGCCAAATAAGGTGACTGCTTTCTCTCCTGAGCATGCACCGCTCTAAGCAGGAAATTTCCCATTAACCTTCCACATCTAATCTATTTGGAGATTGAGAAGCACTTCAAGGAGAATGAACGTGGAAGAAAGACCCTACCCTTTCCATGTCTCATTAGGAAACTTTGCAAAAGGGCAAGCATTTTTCGCTATTCTAATGATACCCTCAACCATGCTTCCTTGGCCTCATGGTCAAACATAATAAAAGATAAGACAACAATGACCACTCAAGAAGAGGAGCTACTTCCACCACCACCCACTCAAGAGACAACACCAGAGGCCTATGTAGTCCTTAAGCATTTGTGTCAAATCCAAGAACAACTCTTGAGTGAACAAGAGCAACAAGTAGGAAAAAGTGGGATGAATTTATCTATGTATCGGCTAGTGATAAGTCACCTTAACGAGGTGACTTGAATAGTTAGCCAGATGGAGAGAGGTGGTTCCATTTTCTCTATCCAAAGAACATAGCTTCTTTCAAGGTCAGATTCCAACACTCAAGAGGTGATGGTGTCATTAGCAACACATCATCTATTCTCAAAAATCTCTGGGAATGTCACCATTTTCTTAGTGCGGTTGGATGAAGGTGAAGAGGAAACTGTTTTGGTGATGCAACACCAAGGGTAGGAGATAACGATAGAAGTGGTTGCTAACCATGTACCTGAAGCACTAAACGCACCTACGACGTCTATACCAAATGTATTTGCACTTCAAGATGTGCAGACATTCGTAGGCATGGTCAACGAAAAATTGAACATATCCTAGCACGAACAATTACTAGAACAGCTAGTTGGAACTGGGCAACTGACTCTAAACATCTTTGATCTCCTAAAGAACATCACTACAACCTAGTTAGAACTACTAAATGCAAGGGGTAGATGCATCATTTTGGAAGGGCAACTAGAAATGGCCCAAGAGCAAAATCAAAGCTTGGCCGCGAAGGTTGCTGAACTTCGTGCCTGACTTGCAGAACAAGTAATCCTTAACCTAGTAGTGATAAGAGATGAAGCTATCAAATAGCTTCAAGAATGATTTCAAAAGGCTAAGGAGGAAGAAATAATTTCCATCTTCAAGTAGTCCATGGCAGAAGCTAAAATGCACTAAATCAAAAAGAACTTGAATTAGATGCATCAAGAGAATGAAGCATTGACTATGCAAAATCATCACCTACAAAATGTTGATGCTTAGAGAGATTAAATGCAAGAATTCATTCATTAATAGGAGGAGCAGCTTGCCAGAGTCAACACTGAATTGAGGAAAATTTCCATGTAGAATCGCAATCTATCAATGGAGGAGGTGCACACCTTGCAACAAAATTCTACCATCAAAATCGTTGCCTTGAAGAATGAAGCCCTCAAATTTGAGAAAGCAAAGAATCACTATAGGGACCAGGTTGGCTTGCAAAAGCAAATTAATGAAAAGAAAATCTAGATGACAAAGGTGAAAGTGAATGAAGCCCTCTAGCAACTCTAGTAAGGAAGAGAGATGTGGTACTCCATCCTTGATGGGATTGACACCTACAACAAAGCGGAGATCAGCTTAAAGGAGTTGCAAATCGAGTTAATGACAGAGTATATGGAGTTGGCCAATCTCCAGTATGCAAACCTAGCAATGTTGATAGCTGGACAATCACAATCAGAATTAGAGAAATAAGTGGCTAGCTCGTATTTGCTATATGAGGCTGAGTTCAAGCACCACAAAGACACCAAGCAGAAACTTGAAACTACTAACACTGAACTCGACATTCTCATAGGGTGACTCAGAGATCAACGATCTATCATTTTGAACCTAGCCAAATGGATGAATGACTACCAGGAGCTGAAGGACATAGTCAAGGCGTTCAACATTGAATGTAAATAGTTTGTTGCCTAGTTTGTCAATGCTAAGGAGTTATTTTTGGTGATCTCGTGTCCTTGGGATGTGCCTATTCTAACCCACATTGGGGAAGTTGTGTGGATGGTGCATGATCCTAGGAGTAAGGAGGAAAAAATGAGAGCATTGGTGGATGCTTTCTGCCTCTTACTTGAAGTTGTAGTAGTAGCAGGACAACCATAGCCTCCTCAACCATCACCAATGCATGAAGCTAGTGAAGGTTCCTTGGAGCCTCAAGAACCATCACTGCTTGGGATCATTTAATCTTTCCCAACAAGCTTCACACAATCAAGGAACGTGTTTTTCAATTTTTGAAGAGTCATGTCATGATATTTAATTTTGTATCCTGAACACCACCATTTTTGTAATGTTTTGATTCGTACACTTGGGCACTTCATTTTTTGTCAAGTCAATCAGTTTGTTTTGTTGAAGAAAAGTCAATCAATAATCCCATACCTTTCCAATTTTGTAAAAGAACTCGAGGATAAATTTTCATTCAGTCATGGGGGTATGGTGAAGTCGTTGTTGGTTGGATGCATTAATGAGGCCTCATCGATGTAGTTGATCGCGTCGACAAGGCCTCATCAACTAGGCCCTGTCAATGCATCCTGCCCTACGTCAATAAGGCCCTATCGATGTAATGTCTCTTCATCACCTATAAATACGTGTCTACTAATCACATTTATGGCAATCTAGATTTTAATAATATTAAATCTCTTGCATTTTTTCCATTCAAACATTAGAATTTTTTCCATCAAGTGCCCACAGCAGGAGTCATTGAGTGTACGGATCTTTATTCATGCATTATTGTACTTGAGCACGACAGTGTGTGGCAATAAAGATGAGCTTTCTTATAAACCTTGCAGCACTTTGGATAGATTAGATATTTTATTTGGAGGTATCTGGGCCTTGGTATTTTCCAATTACTATGTTAGTGTTGGCGACCATTTGGGACGCAACTGCCAACGAGTGTCCTTGAACAGGATTTAGGTGCTTACTGGTCTCTAGCAACACCAAGGCCCAGATACCTCCAAATAGACTCAGTAGTTAATGTGAGTATGTGTGTGTGCTGTTACGGTGTGCGATTGTGAAAAATGAAATGATTATGTTGTGTGTAAACTACAAATGACTTATCTTAAAGAGATTTAGCCAAATTTGCCAAGTACCGTGAGTTGTTAAGAGTTCCTATTTCATTTAATTGCCTAGTCTATGAGGTCCTTATAATACCTACTTGTAACAAATAAAATTTTG